>CM051695.1:28929857-29137357 GCA_028022725.1 Lycodopsis pacificus
GAGTGATGGAGAGGTTCGCAGTAGAACAGAGTCCAGTGAAGATGAGATCCAGCTGGTTGCCTTGTGGGTCGGAGGAGAAGAGGAGAGGAAAAGGTCAAAGGAGGAGAGGAAGGAAAGAAGAGGTTCTAACTCATCAGTCTGGATGTTAAAGTCTCAGGATGAGTGCTGAGTCATGGAAGTGTGAGAATAATGTGTCGAGATCTTCCAGGAACTCACCAAGAGGCCTGGTGGGCGATACACAATAGCTATGGTGAGCTTGACTGGATGAGTGCAGTAACCGCATGAAATTCGAAAGAGGACGAGGACAACTGAGGAACCGAGACAAGAGTGTTTCCATTTTGGGGAGAGTAGCAGGCCAGCACCACCACCCGCCTCACAGCTAAGCAGTGTGAGAGACAGAGTCCACGTCTGACAGAGCTGCAGGTCCGATCACAACCTGAACCTGTTGACACCAAAGTATGTTCCTCTGGTGCAGAGGCTGCCTGTGACCACCAGGACTGTGAGGAGGTGGTCTCAGGAGGCTAATGATGCCCTGCAGGACTGCTTTGAATCGACTGATTGGGATGTGCTGTGTGGACCACATGGGGAGGACATTAACAGCATGATAGACTGTATCACAGAATACATTAAATTCTGTGAACAAACTACTATTCCATCCCGGACTATACACTGCTGTACAATAAACCATGGATCACCGGTGACCTGAAAGCTCTTCTAAACAAGAAGAAAGCAGCTTTCAGGTCTGGGGACAGGGACGAGCTCAGGAGAGTCCAGCGTGACCTGAAGTTGATGATCAGGGAGTGCAAGGACTCCTACAGGAGGAAGCTGGAGGCCAAACTCCAGCAGAACAACGTGAAGGAGGTGTGGTCAGGGATGAAGCAGATCACTGGCTTCAAGGTTGGAGGCAGACAACCAGGGGGCTCCCTGGAGAGGCCAACGAGCTAAACTGTCACTTCAATAGGTTTAGCTCTGAGCCCTCATCTGGAGATGTTCTACAGGCTGTTGTGGTCAGTGCACTGTCCTCCTCTAGTCTGCTGGGGGAGCAGCATTGGAGCCGGAGACACCAACAGACTGAACAAACTGGTGAAGAAGGCCGGCTCCATCATTGGCTGCAAACAAGACAGTCTGGAAGAGGTGGTGGAGAGGAGGACTCTATCATCAGAAACTATCATCCATGTTGGATAACCCGGACCACCCTCTGCACCACCCTCTGCAGGGACAGACAGATGCAGCTCCGCTGTCACAAGGACAGACACAGGAGAACATTCTGCTCTCTGCTATAAGACTTTACAATAAATCAGCTCTGAACAGATCATCCTCCACATAACTACACACCGCTACCCTGCTGTTTGCTGGGGTTGATTTTTGCACTACTCTTTTCACCTAGTTAGTTCATTTAACACGATTCTATTTCATTGTATATACTGTGCATTTTTGTTGTTTTATCTTATATATTCTATATTCTGATATTTCATTTGTCCTACTCTGTTATTCTATTGTATATATTGTGCATTGTTTAACACTTAATATTTTAGTTACTCTGTTACTTTGCTTCTTTGTATGTCTTGCTGCTGTGACATACAAATTTCCCCCTGGGGATGAATAAAGTACATATCTATCCATCTAAATGCTGAATGTTTTCATAATGAAGATGAAACACAGTGAATCTCTAGTTTACTCTTCACTTCATGAAGAGATGTTATTATTATCACAGCTATGAGGGAGATGATAAAGATGTTCACACCTCAGCGTGGAGTCCATCCGACGTGAACAGCTGAGTGACGGTCATCTCGTTCTTGGTCAGAGTTCCTGTTTTATCTGAACAGATCACGTTACAGCAGCCTGACGAAGAGAAGGATGAAGAAAACAGGACGTAACAGACAGTCACATATCAAATGTTTGTGATAAACTGAAGGATGAAGTGTTTCTTTATGTGTTGATGTTGAATGTTTGTGATAAACTGAAGGATGAAGTGTTCCTTTATGTGTTGATGAATGTTTGTGATAAACTGAAGGATGAAGTGTTCCTTTATGTGTTGTTGAATGTTTGTGATAAACTGAAGGATGAAGTGTTTCTTTATGTGTTGATGTTGAATGTTTGTGATAAACTGAAGGATGAAGTGTTCCTTTATGTGTTGTTGTTGAATGTTTGTGATAAACTGAAGGATGAAGTGTTCCTTTATGTGTTGATGTTGAATGTTTGTGATAAACTGAAGGATGAAGTGTTCCTTTATGTGTTGAATGTTTGTGATAAACTGAAGGATGAAGTGTTCCTTTATGTGTTGATATTGAATGTTTGTGATAAACTGAAGGATGAAGTGTTCCTTTATGTGTTGATATTGAATGTTTGTGATAAACTGAAGGATGAAGTGTTCCGTTATGTGTTGATGTTGAATGTTTGTGATAAACTGAAGGATGAAGTGTTCCTTTATGTGTTGATGAATGTTTGTGATAAACTGAAGGATGAAGTGTTCCTTTATGTGTTGATATTGAATGTTTGTGATAAACTGAAGGATGAAGTGTTCCGTTATGTGTTGATGTTGAATGTTTGTGATAAACTGAAGGATGAAGTGTTCCTTTATGTGTTGATGAATGTTTGTGATAAACTGAAGGATGAAGTGTTCTTTATGTGTTGATGTTGAATGTTTGTGATAAACTGAAGGATGAAGTGTTCTTTTATGTGTTGATGTTGAATGTTTGTGATAAACTGAAGGATGAAGTGTTCCTTTATGTGTTGATGTTGAATGTTTGTGATAAACTGAAGGATGAAGTGTTCCTTTATGTGTTGAATGTTTGTGATAAACTGAAGGATGAAGTGTTCCTTTATGTGTTGATGTTGAATGTTTGTGATAAACTGAAGGATGAAGTGTTCCTTTATGTGTTGATATTGAATGTTTGTGATAAACTGAAGGATGAAGTGTTCCTTTATGTGTTGATATTGAATGTTTGTGATAAACTGAAGGATGAAGTGTTCCTTTATGTGTTGATGAATGTTTGTGATAAACTGAAGGATGAAGTGTTCCTTTATGTGTTGATATTGAATGTTTGTGATAAACTGAAGGATGAAGTGTTCCTTTATGTGTTGATATTGAATGTTTGTGATAAACTGAAGGATGAAGTGTTCCGTTATGTGTTGATGTTGAATGTTTGTGATAAACTGAAGGATGAAGTGTTCCTTTATGTGTTGATGAATGTTTGTGATAAACTGAAGGATGAAGTGTTCTTTATGTGTTGATGTTGAATGTTTGTGATAAACTGAAGGATGAAGTGTTCTTTTATGTGTTGATGTTGAATGTTTGTGATAAACTGAAGGATGAAGTGTTCCTTTATGTGTTGATGTTGAATGTTTGTGATTAACTGAAGGATGAAGTGTTTCTTTATGTGTTGATGTTGAACGTTTGTGATAAACTGAAGGATGAAGTGTTCCTTTATGTGTTGATGTTGAATGTTTGTGATAAACTGAAGGATGAAGTGTTCCTTTATGTGTTGATGTTGAATGTTTGTGATAAACTGAAGGATGAAGTGTTCCTTTATGTGTTGATGTTGAATGTTTGTGATAAACTGAAGGATGAAGTGTTTCTTTATGTGTTGATGTTGAATGTTTGTGATAAACTGAAGGATGAAGTGTTCCTTTATGTGTTGTTGTTGAATGTTTGTGATAAACTGAAGGATGAAGTGTTCCTTTATGTGTTGTTGAATGTTTGTGATAAACTGAAGGATGAAGTGTTTCTTTATGTGTTGATGTTGAATGTTTGTGATAAACTGAAGGATGAAGTGTTCCTTTATGTGTTGTTGTTGAATGTTTGTGATAAACTGAAGGATGAAGTGTTCCTTTATGTGTTGATGTTGAATGTTTGTGATAAACTGAAGGATGAAGTGTTCCTTTATGTGTTGAATGTTTGTGATAAACTGAAGGATGAAGTGTTCCTTTATGTGTTGATATTGAATGTTTGTGATAAACTGAAGGATGAAGTGTTCCGTTATGTGTTGATGTTGAATGTTTGTGATAAACTGAAGGATGAAGTGTTCCTTTATGTGTTGATGAATGTTTGTGATAAACTGAAGGATGAAGTGTTCTTTTATGTGTTGATGTTGAATGTTTGTGATTAACTGAAGGATGAAGTGTTCCTTTATGTGTTGATGTTGAATGTTTGTGATTAACTGAAGGATGAAGTGTTTCTTTATGTGTTGATGTTGAACGTTTGTGATAAACTGAAGGATGAAGTGTTCCTTTATGTGTTGATGTTGAATGTTTGTGATAAACTGAAGGATGAAGTGTTCCTTTATGTGTTGATGTTGAATGTTTGTGATAAACTGAAGGATGAAGTGTTCCTTTATGTGTTGATGTTGAATGTTTGTGATAAACTGAAGGATGAAGTGTTTCTTTATGTGTTGATGTTGAATGTTTGTGATAAACTGAAGGATGAAGTGTTCCTTTATGTGTTGTTGTTGAATGTTTGTGATAAACTGAAGGATGAAGTGTTCCTTTATGTGTTGTTGTTGAATGTTTGTGATAAACTGAAGGATGAAGTGTTCCTTTATGTGTTGTTGAATGTTTGTGATAAACTGAAGGATGAAGTGTTCCTTTATGTGTTGATGTTGAATGTTTGTGATAAACTGAAGGATGAAGTGTTCCTTTATGTGTTGTTGAATGTTTGTGATAAACTGAAGGATGAAGTGTTCCTTTATGTGTTGATGAATGTTTGTGATAAACTGAAGGATGAAGTGTTCTTTATGTGTTGATGTTGAATGTTTGTGATAAACTGAAGGATGAAGTGTTCCTTTATGTGTTGATGTTGAATGTTTGTGATAAACTGAAGGATGAAGTGTTTCTTTATGTGTTGATGTTGAATGTTTGTGATAAACTGAAGGATGAAGTGTTCCTTTATGTGTTGTTGAATGTTTGTGATAAACTGAAGGATGAAGTGTTCCTTTATGTGTTGATGAATGTTTGTGATAAACTGAAGGATGAAGTGTTCCTTTATGTGTTGATGTTGAATGTTTGTGATAAACTGAAGGATGAAGTGTTCCTTTATGTGTTGATGTTGAATGTTTGTGATAAACTGAAGGATGAAGTGTTCCTTTATGTGTTGATGTTGAATGTTTGTGATAAACTGAAGGATGAAGTGTTCCTTTATGTGTTGATGTTGAATGTTTGTGATAAACTGAAGGATGAAGTGTTCCTTTATGTGTTGTTGTTGAATGTTTGTGATAAACTGAAGGATGAAGTGTTCCTTTATGTGTTGATGTTGAATGTTTGTGATAAACTGAAGGATGAAGTGTTCCTTTATGTGTTGTTGTTGAATGTTTGTGATAAACTGAAGGATGAAGTGTTCCTTTATGTGTTGTTGTTGAATGTTTGTGATAAACTGAAGGATGAAGTGTTCCTTTATGTGTTGATGTTGAATGTTTGTGATAAACTGAAGGATGAAGTGTTCCTTTATGTGTTGAATGTTTGTGATAAACTGAAGGATGAAGTGTTCCTTTATGTGTTGATGAATGTTTGTGATAAACTGAAGGATGAAGTGTTCTTTATGTGTTGATGTTGAATGTTTGTGATAAACTGAAGGATGAAGTGTTCCTTTATGTGTTGATGTTGAATGTTTGTGATAAACTGAAGGATGAAGTGTTCCTTTATGTGTTGATGTTGAATGTTTGTGATAAACTGAAGGATGAAGTGTTCCTTTATGTGTTGATGTTGAATGTTTGTGATTAACTGAAGGATGAAGTGTTCCTTTATGTGTTGATGTTGAATGTTTGTGATAAACTGAAGGATGAAGTGTTTCTTTATGTGTTGATGTTGAATGTTTGTGATAAACTGAAGGATGAAGTGTTCCTTTATGTGTTGTTGTTGAATGTTTGTGATAAACTGAAGGATGAAGTGTTCCTTTATGTGTTGATGTTGAATGTTTGTGATAAACTGAAGGATGAAGTGTTCCTTTATGTGTTGAATGTTTGTGATAAACTGAAGGATGAAGTGTTCCTTTATGTGTTGATATTGAATGTTTGTGATAAACTGAAGGATGAAGTGTTCCGTTATGTGTTGATGTTGAATGTTTGTGATAAACTGAAGGATGAAGTGTTCCTTTATGTGTTGATGAATGTTTGTGATAAACTGAAGGATGAAGTGTTCTTTATGTGTTGATGTTGAATGTTTGTGATAAACTGAAGGATGAAGTGTTCTTTTATGTGTTGATGTTGAATGTTTGTGATTAACTGAAGGATGAAGTGTTCCTTTATGTGTTGATGTTGAATGTTTGTGATTAACTGAAGGATGAAGTGTTTCTTTATGTGTTGATGTTGAACGTTTGTGATAAACTGAAGGATGAAGTGTTCCTTTATGTGTTGATGTTGAATGTTTGTGATAAACTGAAGGATGAAGTGTTCCTTTATGTGTTGATGTTGAATGTTTGTGATAAACTGAAGGATGAAGTGTTCCTTTATGTGTTGATGTTGAATGTTTGTGATAAACTGAAGGATGAAGTGTTTCTTTATGTGTTGATGTTGAATGTTTGTGATAAACTGAAGGATGAAGTGTTCCTTTATGTGTTGTTGTTGAATGTTTGTGATAAACTGAAGGATGAAGTGTTCCTTTATGTGTTGTTGAATGTTTGTGATAAACTGAAGGATGAAGTGTTCCTTTATGTGTTGATGTTGAATGTTTGTGATAAACTGAAGGATGAAGTGTTCCTTTATGTGTTGTTGAATGTTTGTGATAAACTGAAGGATGAAGTGTTCCTTTATGTGTTGATGAATGTTTGTGATAAACTGAAGGATGAAGTGTTCTTTATGTGTTGATGTTGAATGTTTGTGATAAACTGAAGGATGAAGTGTTCCTTTATGTGTTGATGTTGAATGTTTGTGATAAACTGAAGGATGAAGTGTTTCTTTATGTGTTGATGTTGAATGTTTGTGATAAACTGAAGGATGAAGTGTTCCTTTATGTGTTGTTGAATGTTTGTGATAAACTGAAGGATGAAGTGTTCCTTTATGTGTTGATGAATGTTTGTGATAAACTGAAGGATGAAGTGTTCCTTTATGTGTTGATGTTGAATGTTTGTGATAAACTGAAGGATGAAGTGTTCCTTTATGTGTTGATGTTGAATGTTTGTGATAAACTGAAGGATGAAGTGTTCCTTTATGTGTTGATGTTGAATGTTTGTGATAAACTGAAGGATGAAGTGTTCCTTTATGTGTTGATGTTGAATGTTTGTGATAAACTGAAGGATGAAGTGTTCCTTTATGTGTTGTTGTTGAATGTTTGTGATAAACTGAAGGATGAAGTGTTCCTTTATGTGTTGATGTTGAATGTTTGTGATAAACTGAAGGATGAAGTGTTCCTTTATGTGTTGTTGTTGAATGTTTGTGATAAACTGAAGGATGAAGTGTTCCTTTATGTGTTGTTGTTGAATGTTTGTGATAAACTGAAGGATGAAGTGTTCCTTTATGTGTTGATGTTGAATGTTTGTGATAAACTGAAGGATGAAGTGTTCCTTTATGTGTTGAATGTTTGTGATAAACTGAAGGATGAAGTGTTCCTTTATGTGTTGATGAATGTTTGTGATAAACTGAAGGATGAAGTGTTCTTTATGTGTTGATGTTGAATGTTTGTGATAAACTGAAGGATGAAGTGTTCCTTTATGTGTTGATGTTGAATGTTTGTGATAAACTGAAGGATGAAGTGTTCCTTTATGTGTTGATGTTGAATGTTTGTGATAAACTGAAGGATGAAGTGTTCCTTTATGTGTTGATGTTGAATGTTTGTGATTAACTGAAGGATGAAGTGTTCCTTTATGTGTTGATGTTGAATGTTTGTGATAAACTGAAGGATGAAGTGTTCCTTTATGTGTTGTTGTTGAATGTTTGTGATGAACTGAAGGATGAAGTGTTCCTTTATGTGTTGATGTTGAATGTTTGTGATAAACTGAAGGATGAAGTGTTCCTTTATGTGTTGAATGTTTGTGATAAACTGAAGGATGAAGTGTTCCTTTATGTGTTGTTGAATGTTTGTGATAAACTGAAGGATGAAGTGTTCCTTTATGTGTTGATGAATGTTTGTGATAAACTGAAGGATGAAGTGTTCTTTATGTGTTGATGTTGAATGTTTGTGATAAACTGAAGGATGAAGTGTTCCTTTATGTGTTGATGTTGAATGTTTGTGATAAACTGAAGGATGAAGTGTTTCTTTATGTGTTGATGTTGAATGTTTGTGATAAACTGAAGGATGAAGTGTTCCTTTATGTGTTGTTGAATGTTTGTAATAAACTGAAGGATGAAGTGTTCCTTTATGTGTTGATGAATGTTTGTGATAAACTGAAGGATGAAGTGTTCCTTTATGTGTTGATGTTGAATGTTTGTGATAAACTGAAGGATGAAGTGTTCCTTTATGTGTTGATGTTGAATGTTTGTGATAAACTGAAGGATGAAGTGTTCCTTTATGTGTTGATGTTGAATGTTTGTGATAAACTGAAGGATGAAGTGTTCCTTTATGTGTTGATGTTGAATGTTTGTGATAAACTGAAGGATGAAGTGTTCCTTTATGTGTTGAATGTTTGTGATAAACTGAAGGATGAAGTGTTCCTTTATGTGTTGATGAATGTTTGTGATAAACTGAAGGATGAAGTGTTTCTTTATGTGTTGATGTTGAATGTTTGTGATAAACTGAAGGATGAAGTGTTCCTTTATGTGTTGATGTTGAATGTTTGTGATAAACTGAAGGATGAAGTGTTCCTTTATGTGTTGTTGAATGTTTGTGATAAACTGAAGGATGAAGTGTTCTTTATGTGTTGATGTTGAATGTTTGTGATAAACTGAAGGATGAAGTGTTCCTTTATGTGTTGATGTTGAATGTTTGTGATAAACTGAAGGATGAAGTGTTCCTTTATGTGTTGATGTTGAATGTTTGTGATAAACTGAAGGATTAAGTGTTCCTTTATGTGTTGATGTTGAATGTTTGTGATAAACTGAAGGATGAAGTGTTCCTTTATGTGTTGATGTTGAATGTTTGTGATGAACTGAAGGATGAAGTGTTCCTTTATGTGTTGATGTTGAATGTTTGTGATAAACTGAAGGATGAAGTGTTCCTTTATGTGTTGATGTTGAATGTTTGCGATAAACTGAAGGATGAAGTGTTCCTTTATGTGTTGAATGTTTGTGATAAGCTGAAGGATGAAGTGTTCCTTTATGTGTTGAATGTTTGTGATAAACTGAAGGATGAAGTGTTCCTTTATGTGTTGAATGTTTGTGATAAACTGAAGGATGAAGTGTTCCTTTATGTGTTGATGTTGAATGTTTGTGATAAACTGAAGGATGAAGTGTTCCTTTATGTGTTGTTGTTGAATGTTTGTGATAAACCGAAGGATGAAGTGTTCCTTTATGTGTTGATGTTGAATGTTTGTGATAAACTGAAGGATGAAGTGTTCCTTTATGTGTTGAATGTTTGTGATAAACTGAAGGATGAAGTGTTCCTTTATGTGTTGAATGTTTGTGATAAACTGAAGGATGAAGTGTTCCTTTATGTGTTGAATGTTTGTGATAAACTGAAGGATGAAGTGTTCCTTTATGTGTTGATGTTGAATGTTTGTGATAAACTGAAGGATGAAGTGTTCCTTTATGTGTTGTTGTTGAATGTTTGTGATAAACCGAAGGATGAAGTGTTCCTTTATGTGTTGTTGTTGAATGTTTGTGATAAACTGAAGGATGAAGTGTTCCTTTATGTGTTGAATGTTTGTGATAAACTGAAGGATGAAGTGTTCCTTTATGTGTTGATGTTGAATGTTTGTGATAAACTGAAGGATGAAGTGTTCCTTTGTGTTGTTGAAAGTTTGTGATAAACTGAAGGATGAAGTGTTCCTTTATGTGTTGAATGTTTGTGATAAACTGAAGGATGAAGTGTTCCTTTATGTGTTGATGTTGAATGTTTGTGTTAAACTGAAGGATGAAGTGTTCCTTTATGTGTTGTTGAATGTTTGTGATAAACTGAAGGATGAAGTGTTCCTTTATGTGTTGAATGTTTGTGATAAACTGAAGGATGAAGTGTTCCTTTATGTGTTGATGTTGAATGTTTGTGATAAACTGAAGGATGAAGTGTTATGTGTTGATGTTGAATGTTTGTGATAAACTGAAGGATGAAGTGTTGTGTTGATGTTGAATGTTTGTGATAAACTGAAGGATGAAGTGTTGTGTTGATGTTGAATGTTTGTGATAAACTGAAGGATGAAGTGTTTCTTTATGTGTTGATGTTGAATGTTTGTGATAAACTGAAGGATGAAGTGTTCCTTTATGTGTTGATGTTGAATGTTTGTGATAAACTGAAGGATGAAGTGTTCCTTTATGTGTTGATGTTGAATGTTTGTGATAAACTGAAGGATGAAGTGTTCCATATGTGTTGAATGTTGAATGTTTGTGATAAACTGAAGGATGAAGTGTTCCTTTATGTGTTGAATGTTGAATGTTTGTGATAAACTGAAGGATGAAGTGTTATGTGTTGATGTTGAATGTTTGTGATAAACTGAAGGATGAAGTGTTCCTTTATGTGTTGATGTTGAATGTTTGTGATAAACTGAAGGATGAAGTGTTCCTTTATGTGTTGTTGAATGTTTGTGATAAACTGAAGGATGAAGTGTTCCTTTATGTGTTGAATGTTTGTGATAAACTGAAGGATGAAGTGTTCCGTTATGTGTTGATGTTGAATGTTTGTGATAAACTGAAGGATGAAGTGTTCCTTTATGTGTTGATGAATGTTTGTGATAAACTGAAGGATGAAGTGTTCTTTATGTGTTGATGTTGAATGTTTGTGATAAACTGAAGGATGAAGTGTTCTTTTATGTGTTGATGTTGAATGTTTGTGATTAACTGAAGGATGAAGTGTTCCTTTATGTGTTGATGTTGAATGTTTGTGATTAACTGAAGGATGAAGTGTTTCTTTATGTGTTGATGTTGAACGTTTGTGATAAACTGAAGGATGAAGTGTTCCTTTATGTGTTGATGTTGAATGTTTGTGATAAACTGAAGGATGAAGTGTTCCTTTATGTGTTGATGTTGAATGTTTGTGATAAACTGAAGGATGAAGTGTTCCTTTATGTGTTGATGTTGAATGTTTGTGATAAACTGAAGGATGAAGTGTTTCTTTATGTGTTGATGTTGAATGTTTGTGATAAACTGAAGGATGAAGTGTTCCTTTATGTGTTGTTGTTGAATGTTTGTGATAAACTGAAGGATGAAGTGTTCCTTTATGTGTTGTTGAATGTTTGTGATAAACTGAAGGATGAAGTGTTCCTTTATGTGTTGATGTTGAATGTTTGTGATAAACTGAAGGATGAAGTGTTCCTTTATGTGTTGTTGAATGTTTGTGATAAACTGAAGGATGAAGTGTTCCTTTATGTGTTGATGAATGTTTGTGATAAACTGAAGGATGAAGTGTTCTTTATGTGTTGATGTTGAATGTTTGTGATAAACTGAAGGATGAAGTGTTCCTTTATGTGTTGATGTTGAATGTTTGTGATAAACTGAAGGATGAAGTGTTTCTTTATGTGTTGATGTTGAATGTTTGTGATAAACTGAAGGATGAAGTGTTCCTTTATGTGTTGTTGAATGTTTGTGATAAACTGAAGGATGAAGTGTTCCTTTATGTGTTGATGAATGTTTGTGATAAACTGAAGGATGAAGTGTTCCTTTATGTGTTGATGTTGAATGTTTGTGATAAACTGAAGGATGAAGTGTTCCTTTATGTGTTGATGTTGAATGTTTGTGATAAACTGAAGGATGAAGTGTTCCTTTATGTGTTGATGTTGAATGTTTGTGATAAACTGAAGGATGAAGTGTTCCTTTATGTGTTGATGTTGAATGTTTGTGATAAACTGAAGGATGAAGTGTTCCTTTATGTGTTGTTGTTGAATGTTTGTGATAAACTGAAGGATGAAGTGTTCCTTTATGTGTTGATGTTGAATGTTTGTGATAAACTGAAGGATGAAGTGTTCCTTTATGTGTTGTTGTTGAATGTTTGTGATAAACTGAAGGATGAAGTGTTCCTTTATGTGTTGTTGTTGAATGTTTGTGATAAACTGAAGGATGAAGTGTTCCTTTATGTGTTGATGTTGAATGTTTGTGATAAACTGAAGGATGAAGTGTTCCTTTATGTGTTGAATGTTTGTGATAAACTGAAGGATGAAGTGTTCCTTTATGTGTTGATGAATGTTTGTGATAAACTGAAGGATGAAGTGTTCTTTATGTGTTGATGTTGAATGTTTGTGATAAACTGAAGGATGAAGTGTTCCTTTATGTGTTGATGTTGAATGTTTGTGATAAACTGAAGGATGAAGTGTTCCTTTATGTGTTGATGTTGAATGTTTGTGATAAACTGAAGGATGAAGTGTTCCTTTATGTGTTGATGTTGAATGTTTGTGATTAACTGAAGGATGAAGTGTTCCTTTATGTGTTGATGTTGAATGTTTGTGATAAACTGAAGGATGAAGTGTTCCTTTATGTGTTGTTGTTGAATGTTTGTGATGAACTGAAGGATGAAGTGTTCCTTTATGTGTTGATGTTGAATGTTTGTGATAAACTGAAGGATGAAGTGTTCCTTTATGTGTTGAATGTTTGTGATAAACTGAAGGATGAAGTGTTCCTTTATGTGTTGTTGAATGTTTGTGATAAACTGAAGGATGAAGTGTTCCTTTATGTGTTGATGAATGTTTGTGATAAACTGAAGGATGAAGTGTTCTTTATGTGTTGATGTTGAATGTTTGTGATAAACTGAAGGATGAAGTGTTCCTTTATGTGTTGATGTTGAATGTTTGTGATAAACTGAAGGATGAAGTGTTTCTTTATGTGTTGATGTTGAATGTTTGTGATAAACTGAAGGATGAAGTGTTCCTTTATGTGTTGTTGAATGTTTGTAATAAACTGAAGGATGAAGTGTTCCTTTATGTGTTGATGAATGTTTGTGATAAACTGAAGGATGAAGTGTTCCTTTATGTGTTGATGTTGAATGTTTGTGATAAACTGAAGGATGAAGTGTTCCTTTATGTGTTGATGTTGAATGTTTGTGATAAACTGAAGGATGAAGTGTTCCTTTATGTGTTGATGTTGAATGTTTGTGATAAACTGAAGGATGAAGTGTTCCTTTATGTGTTGATGTTGAATGTTTGTGATAAACTGAAGGATGAAGTGTTCCTTTATGTGTTGAATGTTTGTGATAAACTGAAGGATGAAGTGTTCCTTTATGTGTTGATGAATGTTTGTGATAAACTGAAGGATGAAGTGTTTCTTTATGTGTTGATGTTGAATGTTTGTGATAAACTGAAGGATGAAGTGTTCCTTTATGTGTTGATGTTGAATGTTTGTGATAAACTGAAGGATGAAGTGTTCCTTTATGTGTTGTTGAATGTTTGTGATAAACTGAAGGATGAAGTGTTCTTTATGTGTTGATGTTGAATGTTTGTGATAAACTGAAGGATGAAGTGTTCCTTTATGTGTTG
Organism: Lycodopsis pacificus; assembly: GCA_028022725.1. NCBI lineage: Eukaryota > Metazoa > Chordata > Actinopteri > Perciformes > Zoarcidae > Lycodopsis > Lycodopsis pacificus. The sequence goes on from CM051695.1 coordinate 28,943,335, forward strand.
ATGTTGAATGTTTGTGATAAACTGAAGGATGAAGTGTTCCTTTATGTGTTGATGTTGAATGTTTGTGATAAACTGAAGGATTAAGTGTTCCTTTATGTGTTGATGTTGAATGTTTGTGATAAACTGAAGGATGAAGTGTTCCTTTATGTGTTGATGTTGAATGTTTGTGATGAACTGAAGGATGAAGTGTTCCTTTATGTGTTGATGTTGAATGTTTGTGATAAACTGAAGGATGAAGTGTTCCTTTATGTGTTGATGTTGAATGTTTGCGATAAACTGAAGGATGAAGTGTTCCTTTATGTGTTGAATGTTTGTGATAAGCTGAAGGATGAAGTGTTCCTTTATGTGTTGAATGTTTGTGATAAACTGAAGGATGAAGTGTTCCTTTATGTGTTGAATGTTTGTGATAAACTGAAGGATGAAGTGTTCCTTTATGTGTTGATGTTGAATGTTTGTGATAAACTGAAGGATGAAGTGTTCCTTTATGTGTTGTTGTTGAATGTTTGTGATAAACCGAAGGATGAAGTGTTCCTTTATGTGTTGATGTTGAATGTTTGTGATAAACTGAAGGATGAAGTGTTCCTTTATGTGTTGAATGTTTGTGATAAACTGAAGGATGAAGTGTTCCTTTATGTGTTGAATGTTTGTGATAAACTGAAGGATGAAGTGTTCCTTTATGTGTTGAATGTTTGTGATAAACTGAAGGATGAAGTGTTCCTTTATGTGTTGATGTTGAATGTTTGTGATAAACTGAAGGATGAAGTGTTCCTTTATGTGTTGTTGTTGAATGTTTGTGATAAACCGAAGGATGAAGTGTTCCTTTATGTGTTGTTGTTGAATGTTTGTGATAAACTGAAGGATGAAGTGTTCCTTTATGTGTTGAATGTTTGTGATAAACTGAAGGATGAAGTGTTCCTTTATGTGTTGATGTTGAATGTTTGTGATAAACTGAAGGATGAAGTGTTCCTTTGTGTTGTTGAAAGTTTGTGATAAACTGAAGGATGAAGTGTTCCTTTATGTGTTGAATGTTTGTGATAAACTGAAGGATGAAGTGTTCCTTTATGTGTTGATGTTGAATGTTTGTGTTAAACTGAAGGATGAAGTGTTCCTTTATGTGTTGTTGAATGTTTGTGATAAACTGAAGGATGAAGTGTTCCTTTATGTGTTGAATGTTTGTGATAAACTGAAGGATGAAGTGTTCCTTTATGTGTTGATGTTGAATGTTTGTGATAAACTGAAGGATGAAGTGTTATGTGTTGATGTTGAATGTTTGTGATAAACTGAAGGATGAAGTGTTGTGTTGATGTTGAATGTTTGTGATAAACTGAAGGATGAAGTGTTGTGTTGATGTTGAATGTTTGTGATAAACTGAAGGATGAAGTGTTTCTTTATGTGTTGATGTTGAATGTTTGTGATAAACTGAAGGATGAAGTGTTCCTTTATGTGTTGATGTTGAATGTTTGTGATAAACTGAAGGATGAAGTGTTCCTTTATGTGTTGATGTTGAATGTTTGTGATAAACTGAAGGATGAAGTGTTCCATATGTGTTGAATGTTGAATGTTTGTGATAAACTGAAGGATGAAGTGTTCCTTTATGTGTTGAATGTTGAATGTTTGTGATAAACTGAAGGATGAAGTGTTATGTGTTGATGTTGAATGTTTGTGATAAACTGAAGGATGAAGTGTTCCTTTATGTGTTGATGTTGAATGTTTGTGATAAACTGAAGGATGAAGTGTTCCTTTATGTGTTGTTGAATGTTTGTGATAAACTGAAGGATGAAGTGTTCCTTTATGTGTTGAATGTTTGTGATAAACTGAAGGATGAAGTGTTCCTTTATGTGTTGATGTTGAATGTTTGTGATAAACTGAAGGATGAAGTGTTCCTTTATGTGTTGTTGAATGTTTGTGACAAACTGAAGGATGAAGTGTTCCTTTATGTGTTGAATGTTTGTGATAAACTGAAGGATGAAGTGTTCCTTTATGTGTTGATGTTGAATGTTTGTGATAAACTGAAGGATGAAGTGTTATGTGTTGATGTTGAATGTTTGTGATAAACTGAAGGATGAAGTGTTGTGTTGATGTTGAATGTTTGTGACAAACTGAAGGATGAAGTGTTTCTTTATGTGTTGATGTTGAATGTTTGTGATAAACTGAAGGATGAAGTGTTCCTTTCTGTGTTGATGTTGAATGTTTGTGATAAACTGAAGGATGAAGTGTTCCTTTATGTGTTGAATGTTTGTGATAAACTGAAGGATGAAGTGTTCCTTTATGTGTTGATGTTGAATGTTTGTGATAAACTGAAGGATGAAGTGTTCCTTTATGTGTTGATGTTGAATGTTTGTGATAAACTGAAGGATGAAGTGTTATGTGTTGATGTTGAATGTTTGTGATAAACTGAAGGATGAAGTGTTGTGTTGATGTTGAATGTTTGTGATAAACTGAAGGATGAAGTGTTTCTTTATGTGTTGATGTTGAATGTTTGTGATAAACTGAAGGATGAAGTGTTATGTGTTGATGTTGAATGTTTGTGATAAACTGAAGGATGAAGTGTTCCTTTATGTGTTGATGTTGAAGATAAACTGAAGGATGAAGTGTTCCTTTATGTGTTGTTGATGTTGAAGATAAACTGAAGGATGAAGTGTTCCTTTATGTGTTGTTGAATGTTTGTGATAAACTGAAGGATGAAGTGTTCCTTTATGTGTTGAATGTTTGTGATAAACTGAAGGATGAAGTGTTCCTTTATGTGTTGATGTTGAATGTTTGTGATAAACTGAAGGATGAAGTGTTCCTTTGTGTTGTTGAAAGTTTGTGATAAACTGAAGGATGAAGTGTTCCTTTATGTGTTGAATGTTTGTGATAAACTGAAGGATGAAGTGTTCCTTTATGTGTTGATGTTGAATGTTTGTGATAAACTGAAGGATGAAGTGTTATGTGTTGATCTTGAATGTTTGTGATAAACTGAAGGATGAAGTGTTGTGTTGATGTTGAATGTTTGTGATAAACTGAAGGATGAAGTGTTTCTTTATGTGTTGATGTTGAATGTTTGTGATAAACTGAAGGATGAAGTGTTCCTTTATGTGTTGATGTTGAATGTTTGTGATAAACTGAAGGATGAAGTGTTCCTTTCTGTGTTGATGTTGAATGTTTGTGATAAACTGAAGGATGAAGTGTTCCTTTATGTGTTGAATGTTTGTGATAAACTGAAGGATGAAGTGTTCCTTTATGTGTTGATGTTGAATGTTTGTGATAAACTGAAGGATGAAGTGTTCCTTTATGTGTTGAATGTTTGTGATAAACGGAAGGATGAAGTGTTCCTTTATGTGTTGATGAATGTTTGTGATAAACGGAAGGATGAAGTGTTCCTTTATGTGTTGATGTTGAATGTTTGTGATAAACTGAAGGATGAACTGTTCCTTTATGTGTTGATGTTGAATGTTTGTGATAAACTGAAGGATGAAGTGTTCCTTTATGTGTTGATGTTGAATGTTTGTGATAAACTGAAGGATGAAGTGTTCCTTTATGTGTTGATGTTGAATGTTTGTGATAAACTGAAAGATGAAGTGTTTCTTTATGTGTTGATGTTGAATGTTTGTGATAAACTGAAGGATGAAGTGTTCCTTTATGTGTTGATGTTGAATGTTTGTGATAAACTGAAGGATGAAGTGTTCCTTTATGTGTTGATGATGAATGTTTGTGATAAACTGAAGGATGAAGTGTTCCTTTATGTGTTGATGTTGAATGTTTGTGATAAACTGAAGGATGAAGTGTTCCTTTATGTGTTGATGTTGAATGTTTGTGATAAACTGAAGGATGAAGTGTTCCTTTATGTGTTGATGTTGAATGTTTGTGATAAACTGAAGGATGAAGTGTTCCTTTATGTGTTGTTGAATGTTTGTGATAAACTGAAGGATGAAGTGTTCCTTTATGTGTTGATGAATGTTTGTGATAAACTGAAGGATGAAGTGTTCTTTATGTGTTGATGTTGAATGTTTGTGATAAACTGAAGGATGAAGTGTTCCTTTATGTGTTGATGATGAATGTTTGTGATAAACTGAAGGATGAAGTGTTCCTTTATGTGTTGATGTTGAATGTTTGTGATAAACTGAAGGATGAAGTGTTCCTTTATGTGTTGATGTTGAATGTTTGTGATAAACTGAAGGATGAAGTGTTCCTTTCTGTGTTGATGTTGAATGTTTGTGATAAACTGGATGAAGTGTTCCTTTATGTGTTGAATGTTTGTGATAAACTGAAGGATGAAGTGTTCCTTTATGTGTTGATGAATGTTTGTGATAAACTGAAGGATGAAGTGTTTCTTTATGTGTTGATGTTGAATGTTTGTGATAAACTGAAGGATGAACTGTTCCTTTATGTGTTGATGTTGAATGTTTGTGATAAACTGAAGGATGAAGTGTTCCTTTATGTGTTGATGTTGAATGTTTGTGATAAACTGAAGGATGAAGTGTTCCTTTATGTGTTGATGTTGAATATTTGTGATAAACTGAAAGATGAAGTGTTTCTTTATGTGTTGATGTTGAATGTTTGTGATAAACTGAAGGATGAAGTGTTCCTTTATGTGTTGATGTTGAATGTTCGTGATAAACTGAAGGATGAAGTGTTCCTTTATGTGTTGATGAATGTTTGTGATAAACTGAAGGATGAAGTGTTCTTTATGTGTTGATGTTGAATGTTTGTGATAAACTGAAGGATGAAGTGTTCCTTTATGTGTTGATGTTGAATGTTTGTGATAAACTGAAGGATGAAGTGTTCCTTTATGTGTTGATGATGAATGTTTGTGATAAACTGAAGGATGAAGTGTTCCTTTATGTGTTGATGTTGAATGTTTGTGATAAACTGAAGGATGAAGTGTTATGTGTTGATGTTGAATGTTTGTGATAAACTGAAGGATGAAGTGTTGTGTTGATGTTGAATGTTTGTGATAAACTGAAGGATGAAGTGTTTCTTTATGTGTTGATGTTGAATGTTTGTGATAAACTGAAGGATGAAGTGTTCCTTTATGTGTTGATGTTGAATGTTTGTGATAAACTGAAGGATGAAGTGTTCCTTTCTGTGTTGATGTTGAATGTTTGTGATAAACTGAAGGATGAAGTGTTCCTTTATGTGTTGAATGTTTGTGATAAACTGAAGGATGAAGTGTTCCTTTATGTGTTGATGTTGAATGTTTGTGATAAACTGAAGGATGAAGTGTTCCTTTATGTGTTGAATGTTTGTGATAAACGGAAGGATGAAGTGTTCCTTTATGTGTTGATGAATGTTTGTGATAAACTGAAGGATGAAGTGTTTCTTTATGTGTTGATGTTGAATGTTTGTGATAAACTGAAGGATGAAGTGTTCCTTTATGTGTTGATGTTGAATGTTTGTGATAAACTGAAGGATGAAGTGTTCCTTTATGTGTTGATGTTGAATGTTTGTGATAAACTGAAGGATGAAGTGTTCCTTTATGTGTTGATGTTGAATGTTTGTGATAAACTGAAGGTTGAAGTGTTCCTTTATGTGTTGATGTTGAATGTTTGTGATAAACTGAAGGATGAAGTGTTCCTTTATGTGTTGAATGTTGAATGTTTGTGATAAACTGAAGGATGAAGGGTTCCTTTATGTGTTGAATGTTTGTGATAAACTGAAGGATGAAGTGTTCCTTTATGTGTTGAATGTTGAATGTTTGTGATAAACTGAAGGATGAAGTGTTATGTGTTGATGTTGAATGTTTGTGATAAACTGAAGGATGAAGTGTTCCTTTATGTGTTGATGTTGAATGTTTGTGATAAACTGAAGGATGAAGTGTTCTTTATGTGTTGAATGTTTGTGATAAACTGAAGGATGAAGTGTTCCTTTATGTGTTGATGTTGAATGTTTGTGATAAACTGAAGGATGAAGTGTTCCTTTGTGTTGTTGAAAGTTTGTGATAAACTGAAGGATGAAGTGTTCCTTTATGTGTTGAATGTTTGTGATAAACTGAAGGATGAAGTGTTCCTTTATGTGTTGATGTTGAATGTTTGTGATAAACTGAAGGATGAAGTGTTCCTTTATGTGTTGTTGAATGTTTGTGATAAACTGAAGGATGAAGTGTTCCTTTATGTGTTGAATGTTTGTGATAAACTGAAGGATGAAGTGTTCCTTTATGTGTTGATGTTGAATGTTTGTGATAAACTGAAGGATGAAGTGTTATGTGTTGATGTTGAATGTTTGTGATAAACTGAAGGATGAAGTGTTGTGTTGATGTTGAATGTTTGTGATAAACTGAAGGATGAAGTGTTTCTTTATGTGTTGATGTTGAATGTTTGTGATAAACTGAAGGATGAAGTGTTCCTTTCTGTGTTGATGTTGAATGTTTGTGATAAACTGAAGGATGAAGTGTTCCTTTATGTGTTGAATGTTTGTGATAAACTGAAGGATGAAGTGTTCCTTTATGTGTTGATGTTGAATGTTTGTGATAAACTGAAGGATGAAGTGTTCCTTTATGTGTTGAATGTTTGTGATAAACAGAAGGATGAAGTGTTCCTTTATGTGTTGATGAATGTTTGTGATAAACTGAAGGATGAAGTGTTTCTTTATGTGTTGATGTTGAATGTTTGTGATAAACTGAAGGATGAACTGTTCCTTTATGTGTTGATGTTGAATGTTTGTGATAAACTGAAGGATGAAGTGTTCCTTTATGTGTTGATGTTGAATGTTTGTGATAAACTGAAGGATGAAGTGTTCCTTTATGTGTTGAATGTTTGTGATAAACTGAAGGATGAAGTGTTTCTTTATGTGTTGATGTTGAATGTTTGTGATAAACTGAAGGATGAAGTGTTCCTTTATGTGTTGATGTTGAATGTTTGTGATAAACTGAAGGATGAAGTGTTCCTTTATGTGTTGAATGTTTGTGATAAACGGAAGGATGAAGTGTTCCTTTATGTGTTGATGAATGTTTGTGATAAACTGAAGGATGAAGTGTTTCTTTATGTGTTGATGTTGAATGTTTGTGATAAACTGAAGGATGAACTGTTCCTTTATGTGTTGATGTTGAATGTTTGTGATAAACTGAAGGATGAAGTGTTCCTTTATGTGTTGATGTTGAATGTTTGTGATAAACTGAAGGATGAAGTGTTCCTTTATGTGTTGATGATGAATGTTTGTGATAAACTGAAGGATGAAGTGTTCCTTTATGTGTTGATGTTGAATGTTTGTGATAAACTGAAGGATGAAGTGTTCCTTTATGTGTTGATGTTGAATGTTTGTGATAAACTGAAGGATGAAGTGTTCCTTTATGTGTTGATGTTGAATGTTTGTGATAAACTGAAGGATGAAGTGTTCCTTTATGTGTTGTTGAATGTTTGTGATAAACTGAAGGATGAAGTGTTCCTTTATGTGTTGATGAATGTTTGTGATAAACTGAAGGATGAAGTGTTCTTTATGTGTTGATGTTGAATGTTTGTGATAAACTGAAGGATGAAGTGTTCCTTTATGTGTTGATGATGAATGTTTGTGATAAACTGAAGGATGAAGTGTTCCTTTATGTGTTGATGTTGAATGTTTGTGATAAACTGAAGGATGAAGTGTTCCTTTATGTGTTGATGTTGAATGTTTGTGATAAACTGAAGGATGAAGTGTTCCTTTATGTGTTGATGTTGAATGTTTGTGATAAACTGAAGGATGAAGTGTTCCTTTATGTGTTGATGTTGAATGTTTGTGATAAACTGAAGGATGAAGTGTTCCTTTATGTGTTGATGTTGAATGTTTGTGATAAACTGAAGGATGAAGTGTTATGTGTTGATGTTGAATGTTTGTGATAAACTGAAGGATGAAGTGTTGTGTTGATGTTGAATGTTTGTGATAAACTGAAGGATGAAGTGTTTCTTTATGTGTTGATGTTGAATGTTTGTGATAAACTGAAGGATGAAGTGTTCCTTTATGTGTTGATGTTGAATGTTTGTGATAAACTGAAGGATGAAGTGTTCCTTTCTGTGTTGATGTTGAATGTTTGTGAAAAACTGAAGGATGAAGTGTTCCTTTCTGTGTTGAATGTTTGTGATAAACTGAAGGATGAAGTGTTCCTTTATGTGTTGATGTTGAATGTTTGTGATAAACTGAAGGATGAAGTGTTCCTTTATGTGTTGAATGTTTGTGATAAACGGAAGGATGAAGTGTTCCTTTATGTGTTGATGAATGTTTGTGATAAACTGAAGGATGAAGTGTTTCTTTATGTGTTGATGTTGAATGTTTGTGATAAACTGAAGGATGAAGTGTTCCTTTATGTGTTGATGTTGAATGTTTGTGATAAACTGAAGGATGAAGTGTTCCTTTATGTGTTGATGTTGAATGTTTGTGATAAACTGAAGGATGAAGTGTTCCTTTATGTGTTGATGTTGAATGTTTGTGATAAACTGAAGGTTGAAGTGTTCCTTTATGTGTTGATGTTGAATGTTTGTGATAAACTGAAGGATGAAGTGTTCCTTTATGTGTTGAATGTTGAATGTTTGTGATAAACTGAAGGATGAAGGGTTCCTTTATGTGTTGAATGTTTGTGATAAACTGAAGGATGAAGTGTTCCTTTATGTGTTGAATGTTGAATGTTTGTGATAAACTGAAGGATGAAGTGTTCCTTTATGTGTTGATGTTGAATGTTTGTGATAAACTGAAGGATGAAGTGTTCCTTTATGTGTTGATGATGAATGTTTGTGATAAACTGAAGGATGAAGTGTTCCTTTATGTGTTGATGTTGAATGTTTGTGATAAACTGAAGGATGAAGTGTTCCTTTATGTGTTGATGTTGAATGTTTGTGATAAACTGAAGGATGAAGTGTTCCTTTATGTGTTGATGTTGAATGTTTGTGATAAACTGAAGGATGAAGTGTTCCTTTATGTGTTGATGTTGAATGTTTGTGATAAACTGAAGGATGAAGTGTTATGTGTTGATGTTGAATGTTTGTGATAAACTGAAGGATGAAGTGTTGTGTTGATGTTGAATGTTTGTGATAAACTGAAGGATGAAGTGTTTCTTTATGTGTTGATGTTGAATGTTTGTGATAAACTGAAGGATGAAGTGTTCCTTTATGTGTTGATGTTGAATGTTTGTGATAAACTGAAGGATGAAGTGTTCCTTTCTGTGTTGATGTTGAATGTTTGTGATAAACTGAAGGATGAAGTGTTCCTTTCTGTGTTGAATGTTTGTGATAAACTGAAGGATGAAGTGTTCCTTTATGTGTTGATGTTGAATGTTTGTGATAAACTGAAGGATGAAGTGTTCCTTTATGTGTTGAATGTTTGTGATAAACGGAAGGATGAAGTGTTCCTTTATGTGTTGATGAATGTTTGTGATAAACTGAAGGATGAAGTGTTTCTTTATGTGTTGATGTTGAATGTTTGTGATAAACTGAAGGATGAAGTGTTCCTTTATGTGTTGATGTTGAATGTTTGTGATAAACTGAAGGATGAAGTGTTCCTTTATGTGTTGATGTTGAATGTTTGTGATAAACTGAAGGATGAAGTGTTCCTTTATGTGTTGATGTTGAATGTTTGTGATAAACTGAAGGTTGAAGTGTTCCTTTATGTGTTGATGTTGAATGTTTGTGATAAACTGAAGGATGAAGTGTTCCTTTATGTGTTGAATGTTGAATGTTTGTGATAAACTGAAGGATGAAGGGTTCCTTTATGTGTTGAATGTTTGTGATAAACTGAAGGATGAAGTGTTCCTTTATGTGTTGAATGTTGAATGTTTGTGATAAACTGAAGGATGAAGTGTTCCTTTATGTGTTGATGTTGAATGTTTGTGATAAACTGAAGGATGAAGTGTTCCTTTATGTGTTGATGTTGAATGTTTGTGATAAACTGAAGGATGAAGTGTTCTTTATGTGTTGATGTTGAATGTTTGTGATAAACTGAAGGATGAAGTGTTCCTTTATGTGTTGATGTTGAATGTTTGTGATAAACTGAAGGATGAAGTGTTCCTTTATGTGTTGATGTTGAATGTTTGTGATAAACTGAAGGATGAAGTGTTCCTTATGTGTTGTTGTTGAATGTTTGTGATAAACTGAAGGATGAAGTGTTATGTGTTGATGTTGAATGTTTGTGATAAACTGAAGGATGAAGTGTTCCTTTATGTGTTGATGTTGAATGTTTGTGATAAACTGAAGGATGAAGTGTTCCTTTATGTGTTGTTGAATGTTTGTGATAAACTGAAGGATGAAGTGTTCCTTTATGTGTTGTTGAATGTTTGTGATAAACTGAAGGATGAAGTGTTCCTTTATGTGTTGTTGAATGTTTGTGATAAACTGAAGGATGAAGTGTTCCTTTATGTGTTGAATGTTTGTGATAAACTGAAGGATGAAGTGTTCCTTTATGTGTTGAATGTTTGTGATAAACTGAAGGATGAAGTGTTCCTTTATGTGTTGTTGAATGTTTGTGATAAACTGAAGGATGAAGTGTAATGTGTTGATGTTGAATGTTTGTGATAAACTGAAGGATGAAGTGTTATGTGTTGATGTTGAATGTTTGTGATAAACTGAAGGATGAAGTGTTATGTGTTGATGAATGTTTGTGATAAACTGAAGGATGAAGTGTTCCTTTATGTGTTGATGTTGAATGTTTGTGATAAACTGAAGGATGAAGTGTTATGTGTTGATGTTGAATGTTTGTGATAAACTGAAGGATGAAGTGTTCCTTTATGTGTTGATGTTGAATGTTTGTGATAAACTGAAGGATGAAGTGTTCCTTTATGTGTTGATGTTGAATGTTTGTGATAAACTGAAGGATGAAGTGTTCCTTTATGTGTTGATGTTGAATGTTTGTGATAAACTGAAGGATGAAGTGTTCCTTTATGTGTTGATGTTGAATGTTTGTGATAAACTGAAGGATGAAGTGTTCTTTATGTGTTGATGTTGAATGTTTGTGATAAACTGAAGGATGAAGTGTTCCTTTATGTGTTGATGTTGAATGTTTGTGATAAACTGAAGGATGAAGTGTTCCTTTATGTGTTGATGAATGTTTGTGATAAACTGAAGGATGAAGTGTTCCTTTATGTGTTGTTGTTGAATGTTTGTGATAAACTGAAGGATGAAGTGTTCCTTTATGTGTTGATGTTGAATGTTTGTGATAAACTGAAGGATGAAGTGTTCCTTTATGTGTTGATGTTGAATGTTTGTGATAAACTGAAGGATGAAGTGTTCCTTTATGTGTTGATGAATGTTTGTGATAAACTGAAGGATGAAGTGTTCCTTTATGTGTTGTTGAATGTTTGTGATAAACTGAAGGATGAAGTGTTCCTTTATGTGTTGATGTTGAATGTTTGTGATAAACTGAAGGATGAAGTGTTCCTTTATGTGTTGTTGAATGTTTGTGATAAACTGAAGGATGAAGTGTTATGTGTTGATGTTGAATGTTTGTGATAAACTGAAGGATGAAGTGTTATGTGTTGATGTTGAATGTTTGTGATAAACTGAAGGATGAAGTGTTCCTTTATGTGTTGATGTTGAATGTTTGTGATAAACTGAAGGATGAAGTGTTCCTTTATGTGTTGAAGATGAATGTTTGTGATAAAGGAACACTTCATCCTTCAGTTTATGTGTTGATGTTGAATGTTTGTGATAAACTGAAGCATGAAGTGTTCCTTTATGTGTTGAAGATGAATGTTTGTGATAAACTGAAGGATGAAGTGTTCCTTTATGTGTTGAATGTTTGTGATAAACTGAAGGATGAAGTGTTCCTTTATGCGTTGATGAATGTTTGTGATAAACTGAAGGATGAAGTGTTCCTTTATGTGTTGATGTTGAATGTTTGTGATAAACTGAAGCATGAAGTGTTCCTTTATGTGTTGAAGATGAATGTTTGTGATAAACTGAAGGATGAAGTGTTCCTTTATGTGTTGATGTTGAATGGTTGTGATGAACTGAAGCATGAAGTGTTCCTTTATGTGTTGAAGATGAATGTTTGTGATAAACTGAAGGATGAAGTGTTCCTTTATGCGTTGGTGTTACGTCACATACCCAGAGTTTCTACGATGGGAAGCTTCTTGATGATGGCTCTTTTCTTCACCATGCGCATCACACCGAGTGCCAGCGTCACCGTCACCACGATGGGTAAACCCTCTGGGATGGCTGCTACCGCCAGACTGAAGGACCGAAGAGATCGCTGATCAATAATCAATACATCAGATACACCGGTTATCAAAGTGATAACATGAATAACTTTGATCTCTACAGGTGATGAACTACAAACCTGCTCTAGGGGACCATCAGACCTCATCAGGTGCTGGTTTTAATAAAATCCAGATCATAAACTGTGTTTCTATTGGTGGCTACTTGTTCTTGTGATTGTATTTATTAAAACCTAATTTCACTTGTTTCTGTATGTTCATCAATGTGTAAAGCATGTAAATAAATGTTCTGAATGAATGAGATTTCTTGTCTTTTCAAAAACATTCCAGGAGAACGTTTTTCTAAGAATGACCGGGCAGTTTTGTTTATAGACAGACAGACAGAGACAGAGACAGAGACAGAGAGAGAGAGAGAGAGAGAGACACACAGACAGATGGAGAGACAGATGGAGAGACAGACGGAGAGACAGACAGACAGACATACAGACATCAGCTACCTGACTCCGATGGTGAACATGTCCAGGATCCTCTTCCCCTGCATCCAGCCCACCAGCATGATGACACCTGAGACAGAACAACACAGTGTGAACACAGAACCACGATGAAGAGGAAGAGGAGATGATGAAGATGACTTAACAACAACTAACCTATGATGCCGAAGGAGTAGAGCGACAGCTGCTTCCCCAGCAGGTCCATGCTCTTCTGTAGCGGAGTTTTAGGAGCCTGAATACAACAACCAGGAAACAATTAAGAGAAAAGAAAATTGTAACTCTCCATAAAGTACCTGTAACTACATAAAGTACCTGTAACTGTAACTCTACATAAAGTACATGTAGCTGTAACTCTACATAAAGTACCTGTAACTCTACATAAAGTACCTGTAACTACATAAAGTACCTGTAGCTGTAACTCTACATAAAGTACCTGTAACTCTACATAAAGTACCTGTAACTCTACATAAAGTACCTGTAACTCTACATAAAGTACCTGTAACTCTACATAAAGTACCTGTAACTCTACATAAAGTACCTGTAACTCTACATAACGTACCTGTAACTCTACATAACGTACCTGTAGCTCTACATAAAGTGCCTGTAGCTCTACATAAAGTACCTGTAGCTGTAACTCTACATAAAGTACCTGTAGCTGTAACTACATAAAGTACCTGTAGCTCTACAAAGTACCTGTAGCTGCAACTACATAAAGTAGCTGTAACTCTACAAAGTACCTGTAGCTGCAACTACATAAAGTAGCTGTAACTCTACATAAAGTAGCTGTAACTCTACATAAAGTAGCTGTAACTCTACATAAAGTACCTCTACCTCTACATAAAGTACCTGTAACTCTACATAAAGTACCTGTAACGCTACATAAAGTACCTGTAACGCTACATAAAGTACCTGTAGCTATAACGCTACATAAAGTACCTGTAGCTCTGCATAAAGTACCTGTAGCTCTGCATAAAGTACCTGTAGCTCTGCATAAAGTACCTGTAGCTCTGCATAAAGTACCTGTAGCTCTGCATAAAGTACCTGTAGCTCTGCATGAAGTACCTGTAGCTGTAACTCTACATACAGTACCTGTAGCTCTGCATAAAGTACCTGTAGCTGTAACTCTACATACAGTACATGTAGCTGTAGCTCTACATAAAGTACCTGTAGCGGTAACTCTACATAAAGTACCTGTAACTCTACATACAGTACATGTAGCTGTAACTCTACATACAGTACATGTAGCTGTAACTCTACATACAGTACATGTAACTCTGCATAAAGTACCTGTAGCTCTGCATAAAGTACCTGTAGCTCTGCATAAAGTACCTGTAGCTGTAACTCTACATACAGTACATGTAACTCTACATGCAGTACCTGTAGCTGTAACTCTACATACAGTACATGTAGCTGTAACTCTACATAAAGTACCTGTAACTCTACATAAAGTACCTGCAGCTGTAACTCTACATACAGTACATGTAGCTGTAACTCTACATACAGTACATGTAGCTGTAACTCTACATACAGTACATGTAGCTGTAACTCTACATAAAGTACCTGTAGCTCTACATAAAGTACCTGTAACTCTACATAAAGTACCTTTAGCTGTAACTCTACATACAGTAGCTGTAACTCTACATAAAGTACCTGCAGCTGTAACTCTACATACAGTACATGTTGCATGTCAATCGTCTCTACTGTAACTCCACATAACGTACCTGCAGCAGCTTGAATAATATTCTACCTTTTTTAACACAATGGAACAATGTCATACTTGTTTTTAACTGAAATAGAGAAACAATACCTGCTTTGTTTGAGAACGTCTCTGAGGAAAAGACTCCATGTGGAAGCACAGAGTTTCCTTACAGCACAACAGAGTTTCATTAACAGGGAAACTTTTAGAAGTCGTTTCCTGAATGAAGTTAGTGACAGTGATGCTTCCTCGTTCTACAGTCTTTCCGTTTGTTGTTCACATGAAGCTAAAAACAGCAGATTACTGGAGAAAGCTCACAGTTCTCCGTTACAGCTCTTTGATATATGAACATATGACCTGTGAACGCCCTGTAACAGCTGTAGCTACATACTCAGACCCACGTACCTCCTCTGCTTGCATCATCTTGAAAACCTCCCCAAACTCAGAGTTCTCTCCGGTCCCGATGACGATGCCCTGAGTCAGACAAACACCACTCATGAGTTACATCATATATTCCTCTGTGTCTTCTACTCAGCAGGAGACTCTTAGGAGATGGAGGAAGAGGAGGAGCAGGAAGAAGATAAGGAGGACCAGGAGTACCTTGGCTCTGCCGCAGCGTACCAGCGTCCCCATGAAGGCCACGTTGCTGCGGGAGGTGATGTCTCCGTTGGAGGACGGCGGCTGGTGGACGGTGGACTTGGAGCAGGGAGACGTCTCCCCCGTCAGACTGGACTCATCCACAGACAGGTCTGAGGTCTGAGAGGAGGTGAGACAGGCAGTCATCACTCACACAGACAGTCTGTCCTCAGACCAGTTAACAAATCACAGAGACAAAAGTGAATAAACTCAGAGGAACTAATGCTGAGACAAATTAAATCAATGAAAACAATAGAGAAGATGATGATGATGGTTATCAGTAGGGATGGGTATCGTTTGGGTTTTTTCCGATACCGGTGCTAAAACGATACCGGTGCCTAAACGGTGCCTGAACCGATTTTTCTTCAAATTGAACAATATATTAACTGTTAAAGTTTACTATAAATATAAATAAATACAAAACACTTGGCTTCAAACTACAGCTCCAAACGTTTTAACTTCAAACTATGAACAATATATTAACTGTGAACAGTTTACAGTATACTTAAATAAATATAGATAAGATCCTGTAATTTCCCCACTGAGGGACTAATAAAGGATTATCTTATCTTATCTTATAAAATAAATACAAAACACACACTCTGTACACACACTGCAGCTTCAAACTTCAGCAATTATTTTGCAGAAATATGAGCATATTTGCCTCCTCTTGCAAAATACGACACGTGTCATGACTTATTTTATTTTACCAGTTGGTGGCGCTAATGCACCAATTCGTCGTTTGCCAACCGCCACTACACCTCAAAGAAGAAGAAGAAGGTTGCGCGTGCCTGTGTTGTTGTGCTTATGAGCGGCGGTGCTAAGGACCCGGATGTCGATGGAGGAAGTCAGTAGCCTGCCGGCCGTTTGACAGATCTCGTTCTCTTGCATAAATCACGGCCGAAGCTTCGTCAGAATGATGGAGCGGTTTGTTTCTAAGCGCGAACGGCTCGTCCGGTTGTAATAATACTGAGTGAAGAGCGGAGGACCAATGCTATCGTTAGCATCGGTCCTAGGACGAGCTAACGTAGGACGGAGTCATCAGAGTCGTGTAAAAAAAGTATTTCAATCGGCTCAGGCCCCGAAAGGAAGCACCGAAATCTGCGTTGCGTTTCAGTCCGGTAGATACCGGACATATAGGAACCGGTACCATACCGGCACCGGTTTTCGGTACCCAACCCTAGCTATCAGTGTGTGAGTGTGTGTGTACCTCCACCAGACGCAGGTCTGCTGGGACTCTCTCCCCCACCGACAGACAGACTGTGTCTCCAGGAACCAGGTCTCTTGCCAACATGTGCTCCAGGTGTCCGTCCCTCAAACTGCACACATACACATGTTTATACACACACACACACACATATATACATGTTTATATATACACACACACACACACACACACACACACACACATACATGTTTATATACACACACACACATATATACATGTTTATATACACACACACACACACACACACACACACACACACACACACACACATACATGTTTATACACACACACACACACACACACACATATATATACATGCATATATATTAGTGCTGGGCAAGTTAACGCGTTATTCATTAATTGATGCCGACAATTATTTTATAGCGCGTTGACGCATTTTTTTATTTTTTTATTAGTAAAGTGCGTTGCTCACTGGCAGCGGTGGAGGAAGTCTTCAGACTACGTGGGTGCAGCGTGTGGGAGACGTAGAGATAAACTAAAGCAACACAAGCTAACAGATGCTACAGAGAAGTTTAGATAAACTAAAGCAACACAAGCTAACAGATGCTACAGAGAAGTTTAGATAAACTAAAGCAACACAAGCTAACAGATGCTACAGAGAAGTTTAGATAAACTAAAGCAACACAAGCTAACAGATGCTACAGAGAAGTTTAGATAAACTAAAGCAACACAAGCTAACAGATGCTACAGAGAAGTTTAGATAAACTAAAGCAACACAAGCTAACAGATGCTACAGAGAAGTTTAGATAAACTAAAGCAACACAAGCTAACAGACGCGACAGAGAAGTTTAGATAAACTAAAGCAACACAAGCTAACAGACGCTACAGAGAAGTTTAGATAAACTAAAGCAACACAAGCTAACAGACGCTACAGAGAAGTTTAGATAAACTAAAGCAACACAAGCTAACAGACGCTACAGAGAAGTTTAGATAAACTAAAGCAACACAAGCTAACAGATGCTACAGAGAAGTTTAGATAAACTAAAGCAACACAAGCTAACAGATGCTACAGAGAAGTTTAGATAAACTAAAGCAACACAAGCTAACAGATGCTACAGAGAAGTTTAGATAAACTAAAGCAACACAAGCTAACAGACGCTACAGAGAAGTTTAGATAAACTAAAGCAACACAAGCTAACATGCGCTACAGAGAAGTTTAGATAAACTAAAGCAACACAAGCTAACATGCTACAGAGAAGTTTAGATAAACTAAAGCAACACAAGCTAACAGACGCTACAGAGAAGTTTAGATAAACTACAGCAACACAAGCTAACAGATGCTACAGAGAAGTTTAGATAAACTAAAGCAACACAAGCTAACAGATGCTACAGAGAAGTTTAGATAAACTAAAGCAACACAAGCTAACAGATGCTACAGAGAAGTTTAGATAAACTAAAGCAACACAAGCTAACAGACGCTACAGAGAAGTTTAGATAAACTAAAGCAACACAAGCTAACAGACGCTACAGAGAAGTTTAGATAAACTAAAGCAACACAAGCTAACAGACGCTACAGAGAAGTTTAGATAAACTAAAGCAACACAAGCTAACAGACGCTACAGAGAAGTTTAGATAAACTAAAGCAACACAAGCTAACAGACGCTACAGAGAAGTTTAGATAAACTAAAGCAACACAAGCTAACAGACGCTACAGAGAAGTTTAGATAAACTACAGCAACACAAGCTAACAGATGCTACAGAGAAGTTTAGATAAACTAAAGCAACACAAGCTAACAGATGCTACAGAGAAGTTTAGATAAACTAAAGCAACACAAGCTAACAGATGCTACAGAGAAGTGGAGACAAACTGCAGGTTGGTGTTGTGGGAGATGTCGGTCTGAGGAATGTTCACGTCGTGTTTGTTGTGAACGCAGCTTTAGCATCTCAACGAATGACGTCACGTATGAGCCTCAAGACGCACCGTCAGCAGAAGAACACACGAGTTGTGTTAAAGGAGAGGACGACTAAAGCCACGCGCTACAACGAGCAGCAGCTGCTGCTCACTGGAGACTACTGGACATCACTGGCTCACCTTCATCACCTCTGAGTCACAGCATCATAGTGATGAAGAGTAGAGCTGGCTCACCTTCATCACCTCTGAGTCACAGCATCATAGTGATGAAGAGTAGAGCTGCATCACCTTCATCACCTCTGAGTCACAGCATCACAGTGATGAAGAGTAGAGCAGCGTCACAGTGATGAAGAGTAGAGCTGCGTCACAGTGATGAAGAGTAGAGCTGCGTCACAGTGATGAAGAGTAGAGCTGCGTCACAGTGATGAAGAGTAGAGCTGCGTCACAGTGATGAAGAGTAGAGCTGCGTCACAGTGATGAAGAGTAGAGCTGCATCACAGTGATGAAGAGTAGAGCTGCATCACAGTGATGAAGAGTAGAGCTGCATCACAGTGATGAAGAGTAGAGCTGCATCACAGTGATGAAGAGTAGAGCTGCATCACAGTGATGAAGAGTAGAGCTGCATCACAGTGATGAAGAGTAGAGCAGCATCACAGTGATGAAGAGTAGAGCTGCATCACAGTGATGAAGAGTAGAGCTGCATCACAGTGATGAAGAGTAGAACTGCATCACAGTGATGAAGAGTAGAACTGCATCACAGTGATGAAGAGTAGAGCTGCATCACAGTGATGAAGAGTAGATGAAGTGTTCAACGTGTTCACACACAATGTTATTCACCTTTAGTTCATAGAGCAGAACTTTCAAAATAAAAGTGCACAATACACTACTTAATAATTCATTATTGAACTTTACCATAACAATGCGATTAATTGCAAAAAATCCATGCGATTAAAAATTTGAATCGTTGCCCAACACTAATGTATATGCATATGTATACACATACATACACACTTTTCTAAACTTAAGACCAGCGCAACCCAAGAGATGCTATGTATGCAACCTCATGAAGAAGAATTAAAGTCTCACCAGTGACATTCTGGAGGCACCAGCTTCCCCAACTCTTCTAGAGACTTCTCTGATCGATACTCCTACACACACACACACACACACACACACACACACACACTGATGGTGGCCATAAAAATAAACATGAGACATGATTTATTATAAACAAGACTCACCTGAACAAAAGCTACCGTCACTACGATGATGATGGCCTGTTAGGAGAGAGAGACAGACAGAGACAAAGAAGAACACACTGGTTAATCTAGTCCACAATGTTCTATTGTTCTCCATCAGCTGTTTGTTAGAACGTACCACAGTGATGCTGATGGCGTCGTCTAACTGGTGCATCAGAACGCTGATGACGGCCGACGCCAACAGCAACAGGATGAGAGGATCTTTGAACTGCAGGGAGAGAGAGAGACAGCCAGACAGAGACACAGACAGACAGACGTCACATGAGTTCATGGCAATTATTAATTATTAATCAGTAAAGACATGACGTCAAATCAGGTCAGTGAACTCCAGAAACCAGTTTGACATGATTTGAGCTGAATGACGTCAGAAGACATAGTGGACCAAAGTTTACTGTGCTCAAGAGACAGACACCGCCCTGCTGAACTAAAGACACATCAGTCCTTAAGAAACCTGCAACATGAAACACAGAGGACTCATCACACCAGAAAAACCTGAACGCACCACGACTCTGTCACATAATGAAGGCAGCCTGAGGGACTTTGTTAGTGTGTTTTGTCCACGGCGTCTCCGTCTGAACACGAGTTACAGGACGGCGTCTCCGTCTGAACACGAGTTACAGGACGGCGTCTCCGTCTGAACACGAGTTACAGGACGGCGTCTCCGTCTGAACACGAGTTACAGGACGGCGTCTCCGTCTGAACACGAGTTACAGGACGGCGTCTCCGTCTGAACACGAGTTACAGGACGGCGTCTCCGTCTGAACACGAGTTACAGGACGGCGTCTCCGTCTGAACACGAGTTACAGGACGGCGTCTCCGTCTGAACACGAGTTACAGGACGGCGTCTCCGTCTGAACACGAGTTACAGGACGGCGTCTCCGTCTGAACACGAGTTACAGGACGGCGTCTCCGTCTGAACACGAGTTACATGACGGCGTCTCCAACTGAACACTAGTTACAGGACGGCGTCTCCGTCTGAACACGAATTACAGGACGGCGTCTCCGTCTGAACACGAGTTACAGGACGGCGTCTCCGTCTGAACACGAGTTACAGGACGGCGTCTCCGTCTGAACACGAGTTACAGGACGGCGTCTCCGTCTGAACACGAGTTACATGACGGCGTCTCCAACTGAACACTAGTTACAGGACGGCGTCTCCGTCTGAACACTAGTTAATAATCGCGCGGCACAACGAATCGATAATGAAATTTGATAATCGATAATGAAAACTATTTTAATAATCGATTATATCGATTCGTTGTTGCAGCCCTAGAATGAACCGATAAGAGTCTGTTCATTCCTGGTTAAAGACTCTGGTCTCTTTCACCACTTTTCTCTTTTTGGAGAACGTCATGTGAAATAACTTCTCTGACTCACGTAATATTCTCCTGCTCTTCCTTCTCTTTCCTCGTCTCTCCCCCGGTGTGCGTACAGCTCAGAATACCCATATTTGATTGGCTGAGCTGCATCACGTGATGTGATTTACACCGCATTGGTCGAGTTCCGTAACGCCTGAAAAAGCTGCGCAGCACCGGTTAAAATAGAAGCGCTCTGTCAAAATAAAAACGATTTTAGGTCCTGGGTCTGGATCCGGACCGCGGTCCGCCAATTGGCGACCCCTGCTGTAGACCATGCGGACCAAGTGGACAAGTGGACATTGTAGACCATGTGGACCAAGTAGACATTGTGGACCAAGTAGACATTGTAGACCATGTGGACATTGTAGACCATGTGGAAACTGTGGACATTGTAGACCCTCATGTCAGTAAAGGACCCCTCAGAGGAGGACAGGTTACCTGGGAGATGTATTTCTTCCATAGCGGTTCCTCCTCACTGATGTCGAACTCGTTCCAGCCGTGGTAGGCTCTCCTCCGGCTCACCTCCTCCTGGTTCAGACCCACCTGCAGGTCTGCCTGTTTCACCACGAGAGGACAGACATGTCAGACCAGTGGACTGACGGGTTAAAGACAACGTGGACAGAACAGTGAGGACACAGCTGGTCTGAGGACGGCGTACCTGCAGGACACACACTACTTCGTGGACGGGGAGTTCGCTGGCCTTTCTGGAGGTTAGTACGGGGACCATGGTCTCATCTTCACTGAATTGTCTCTGGGAAAGCTGCAAGACAACACACAGAGAGACACTTTAGTGGACCGGGGAGGACAGGCATGAGGACACAGAGCTGAGTGGAGGACAGGCATGAGGACACAGAGCTGAGTGGAGGACAGACAGGAGGACACAGAGCTGAGGACAGGCATGAGGACACAGAGCTGAGGACAGGCATGAGGACACAGAGCTGAGCTGAGGACAGGCAGGAGGACACAGAGCTGAGTGGAGGACAGGCATGAGGACACAGAGCTGAGTGGAAGACAGGCATGAGGACACAGAGCTGAGTAGAGGACAGGCATGAGGACACAGCTGAGTGGAGGACAGGCATGAGGACACAGAGCTGAGTGGAAGACAGGCATGAGGACACAGAGCTGAGTGGAGGACAGGCATGAGGACACAGAGCTGAGTGGAGGACAGGCATGAGGACACAGAGCTGAGGACAGGCATGAGGACACAGAGCTGAGTGGAGGACAGACAGGAGGACACAGAGCTGAGGACAGGCATGAGGACACAGCTGAGTGGAGGACAGGCATGAGGACACAGCTGAGTGGAGGACAGGCAGGAGGACACAGCTGAGTGGAGGACACAGAGCTGAGTAGAGGACAGGCAGGAGGACACAGAGCTGAGGACAGGCAGGAGGACACAGAGCTGAGTGGAGGACACAGAGCTGAGTGGAGGACACAGAGCTGAGTGGAGGACACAGAGCTGAGTGGAGGACAGACAGGAGGACACAGAGCTGAGGACAGGCAGGAGGACACAGAGCTGAGTGGAGGACACAGAGCTGAGTGGAGGACACAGAGCTGAGTGGAGGACACAGAGCTGAGTGGAGGACAGGCAGGAGGACACAGAGCTGAGGACAGGCAGGAGGACACCAGCATGTTTACTCCGCCCCCTCGTGAATCAAATTGGTTCCTCCCCTGAGTCTTCGCCCACTGAGCAGCGTGAGAAACTGGTTCTCAGGTATTTCTCACCTACGTTCAACAAATCACAGGTGGAGAAGAGAAGCTTTAACTCTGTTATCTCACATCTAACAGTTGTATTCATCGTCAACAGTCCTCAGCTGTAACTTTGTGAACAGTTTCCCTCACAATGAAACGTTGTCTTATCTGATCTCAGATCAGAACTAGATCAGTCTTTCTGGTTGTGAACCTTCAGCTGTTGTGTAACTAAGAGGGCCAAGTCACTAAATCAGGGGTCAGCAACCTTTTTAAGCCCAAGAGCCCGACCTCTCCCTCGGTGACGCGCAAGATCTACCTGTTGAGAAAAAGACTGTCCAGACCAGGGGCGTCTCTAGGATCCACAGAAAGGGGGCTGAGCCCCAAGGGGAGTGTGTCATGTTTGAATCCATTGTTTCAGACGGTTCAACCAGAACGAGTGTGGTTCTGCTCTGTAGTTCTGCTTGCATGCAGTATATGATCACACAAGAGACAGAATGTCAGGGCCATAGTGAAATCTGACAACACAAATATGAACTTTCCTCAAATAAAGAGAAATAATTGTCCTGCTTGTAAAGGAAAGACGGATGAACTAGCTTTCATATCCGCGTCCCAAATCCTACCTCTTAAAGGGCCGCACACAACGGCTGCAGAATGGACCCGACGGGGTCAACTTTTGACTTGTTTGATTATGAGCAGAAGGGAATAAGATGCTGATCAACATTTACATCCGTCTTGTTGTCCGTGTAGTTTTACATGCCAGTGATATTTTACGCTCATTTGGACACTATCACTGAGATCAAGATGAACTAGTTCAGTGTCAAATATACCATCAATGGAGAAAAACATGAACAACAACAATAAAAGAACACGTTTCAAGTACATCTTAGTTATGGAACGATGAATATTGCATGATGGGCTACAATGGAAGGCACCCGATGCATTCACTATAACCAAGTCAAACTGGGATTACAATGGAGAGACAAACCCTACAGGACCAGATCCGGACAGGACTTTCTGCTTTGACCTGATCTTCATCAGTCTGGAGTTGCCTTCGCGTTGCCTGTGGAGTCTGTCGATTATGCACACGTCTCTTCAGTTGCATGCCCTTATAAGGAGCTGGCGGGGCGTTTCTGTGTGCAAACCCAGGTGCACGAGAACGCGAGTTCAATTTAAGAATCCTCATTCGGGGAGCACAGCTGAGGACACTTCGGCTGTGAGAACCGTCTTCAGGCGTTCATGAATCAGGCGGAGGTCTTTTCTGACGGTGGTCTTCCGAAGTCCGTAAAACATTTCAGAAGACACTTCAGAAACTGTTGGGGAATGAGGCCCAATGCGTTTCTGAATTTATTTTTATTTTACTTTGGAGAGCGACAGGGAAAGTCTCCGAGATCGACGGGTTGGCGACCACTGCACTAAAGTCACCAAAGAAACCAAAGACACCAAAGGAGGCGGAGCTGTAAATATTTGTTAACATGGCGTCATGGTCATCGAGCAGAACCTCGCTAACATTAGCGGTTAGCTTGTTTATCAGAAGAACGGCAGCATGATGGAGATTAATTACTATACATTATATATACACACACACACACAAGAGTCTGATTGAATGGATCCAGAGGTTTTTAAGGTTGTTCCTTCTCCACGTTACAGCTGTTATGATGTCACCTACTTTGCTTCCATTATTTCTGTTTTTACATGTAAAGTGTCTTGAAGAACCTTTTAAATCGCTACACAAATGAAATGTATTGTTATTATATCTGCCGAGATATATTTGATTTCATTGACTTTGTTTGATTTCATGCTTCAGTTTTATAAAATCATAACTATTTAAATCTGACGTTACATCATTTACTTTATTATTATTAATCATGAGATTACATTAGTCATTCAGCAGACGCTTTTATCCAAAGAGACTTACAATGAGTGTGTTCAACATCGGTTTTCGAGAGAACAACTAGTCACCAGAAGTCATAAGTGCATCTCCTTTCTTCAAACAAGCATCCGAGAGCATCAACCAGAGCCAACGCACAGTGCAGAAACAAACCAATGCAATAAGTGCCACAAACTAGTATGAATACAATAAGTGCAATAAGCTGGTATGAATACAATAGATGCTAAGTGGAAGGCTCAGGTAGTGCTTCTTGAGGAGGTGAGTCTTCAGGTATTGCTCCTTGAGGAGGTGAGTCTTCAGGTAGTGCTCCTTGAGGAGGTGAGTCTTCAGGTAGTGCTCCTTGAGGAGGTGAGTCTTCAGGTAGTGCTCCTTGAGGAGGTGAGTCTTCAGGTAGTGCTTCTTGAGGAGGTGAGTCTTCAGGTAGTGCTTCTTGAGGAGGTGAGTCTTCAGGTAGTGCTTCTTGAGGAGGTGAGTCTTCAGGTAGTGCTCCTTGAGGAGGTGAGTCTTCAGGTAGTGCTTCTTGAGGAGGTGAGTCTTCAGGTAGTGCTTCTTGAGGAGGTGAGTCTTCAGGTAGTGCTTCTTGAGGAGGTGAGTCTTCAGGTAGTGCTTCTTGAGGAGGTGAGTCTTCAGGTAGTGCTTCTTGAGGAGGTGAGTCTTCAGGTAGTGCTTCTTGAGGAGGTGAGTCTTCAGGTAGTGCTTCTTGAGGAGGTGAGTCTTCAGCCTGATGAAAGATGGGCAGTGACTCTGCTGTCCTGAGGTCAGTGGGGAGTTCATTCCACCACTGAGGGGTCAGGACAGGAAACACGTGACCGGGTCGATCGGCCGCAGGAACCTCTGAGCGACGGGGGAACCGATCGCCCCGAGGCAGCAGAGCCAAGAGGTCGGGAGGGGTGTAGGGCTGGACCGTGGCCTGGAGATAGGAAGGAGCTGTTCCCTTCACTGCCCTGTAGGCACCAGAGTCTCACTGGATGCTCTTACAGGAGCCAGTGCAGAGAACGGAGAAGGGAAGTTGTGGGAGAACTTGGGGCGATTGAACACCAGGCGAGCTGCAGCTTTCTGGACAAGCTCCAGAGGTCTGATGGCCGACGCCGGAGCTCCTGCAAGTACTGAGCTGCAGGAGTCCAGCGGGAGATGACCAGAGCCTGGATGAGCACCTGCTCCGTCTCCTCAGTGAGGAAGTGAATCCTCCTGATGCTGCAGAGCAGGAACCTGCAGCAGCGTGGAACCGATGCAATGTCTGCTGAGAACGACAGTCGGTCGTCCAGAGTCACACCCAGGTTCCTCACAGGCCGAGTCGGCGTCACCACGGTATCGTCATGGTGATGGACAATGTAATCATGAGAACTTTGACAGATCAAGAACTAAACTCTTTATTCATCATCGTATCAGATCAATAATCATTGTTACAAATTGTCTAAAGACAAAATATGAAACAGAACTCAGAAGGTTCCATGTTGGTGTTTGCAGCTCAGACTAAACGTCTGACGTCCTCATTTACAGTCTTTAGAGACCAAAAGGAAACATTTCTCCTCCCGTCTCTCCTGGATCTGGTCTCTAAGTGGTCCGGTCTCTGTCTCTGGTATAAAGCCAGTTCCCTTCCTGGTGCAGCAGCTGACTGACACACCTGTATACCTGAATGTTTCAGTAGACCTGAACCTGGAGCTCAGTGCCCCCTAGTGTCAACAGTCACAAATACCTTGACAAATAACTGAAGAATGTGTGTGCACGCGCGCGCGCGCGCACACACGCACACACATTATAACACAGACAAACACTAAAAAACACACTAGCGCGCACGCACGCACACACACACACGTTAACGTTAGCCTCAGTTAGCATGTTAGCTCCACCTCTAGCTAACATGCTCGATTAGACCGAGGCTGAGCTTCAGCGTTAACATTAACAAGCTAACGTTAGCTCCGCTGACAGCAGCATGCTAACCCGGACCACGGAGAACCGAACACATACCGGAAGGACTCAGAGACGTTAATGAGTTTGTTTTATGATAATCTGGATTAAGACTTTTAAAGAGTATCTAACTGTTAAACAGTTAAACTCACCAGTAGCTCCCGTTTCTTCAGCATCTTCCGTCAAATCCACCGTGGAGCGACTTCCGGTGACGTTGCACAGGTCACCACGGCCGAGAGCTGCACGAGTCCGGTACACCTTCATAATAAGAGCATTTTGTTTACAGGTGTGCCGGAAATAATCTCTTCTTCTACTTCTTCTGCCCCTAAAGCCTTAAACCTGAAACCCCAGGGACTTACCGTGGTATTAGTACTTGTACTGCAGTAATATGTGTACTTTACTCTTATCCACTCTGCCTTAGAGCTGGTTAGTAAAACCTGACAGTTTGCGACAGTTGTCGTCGTTGGACGGTGACGTAAAGCGTTGCAGCAGAAGTAAACATGTGGAGATCAGCAGCCTAAAGGAAACAAGAAAACACCAGCAGGTAAAATGTTGAATGGCTTTACTTCAGAGAAGACTCCTTTCTCTTCTGACTGGTGTGTTTTCATGCTCATACCGGAAGTTAGCTTTCAGTGAACACAAAGTGAGTCCGTTGGCATGTAGCATGTAGCTTAGCCACACTTTCCTGTCACTTTATTGAACATTAAGATAAGATAATCCTTTATTAGTCCCTCAGTGGGGAAATTACAGGATTACAGCAGCATCGCTCACAAGTAATAAATGAAGATAAAAAATCAAGTAGTATAAATAGACTAAACAGTAAACAGTAGTAAAAATGACAGTAAAGAAGAATACAAATATACCAGTATGTACAGACGGAGTAAAAATGTGAAATGTAAGATAATACTTAAACGTATTGGATATTGCACGGGATTGACAGTAAGAAGACTATTAAGTATACCAGTATAAACAGGCGGAGGCAGAGTAAAATGTAAGATAATACTTAAACGTATTTGATATTGCCCAGGATTGACAGTAAAGAAGACTATTAAGTATACCAGTAAATACAGACGGAGTAAAGTGTAAGTGTAAGGTAAATACTTAAACGTATTTGATATTGCACAGGATTGCACGGATTAGGTATTGCACCAGGTGAATGAATTAAAGTGTTCAAGTGTTCATGTTCAGTCCAAATGTTCGTGTTCAAAGTGTTCAAAGTGTTCAAAGTGTTCGTGGTCTCCCGAGAGCAGCTTGTTGTGCAGCCTGACAGCAGCGGGGAGGAAGGACTTGCGGTACCTCTCCCTCAGACACCGGGGATGGATCAGCCGGTGACTGAAGGAGCTGTGCAGAGCTGCCAGAGTGTCCTGCATGGGGTGGGAGGCGTGGCTCATTAGCTGAAGTACATGACGTATCTGTGACATTAGTTCAGTGACGTCATGTTTAGGTTCATCTTTTATTTATTGAACGTTTAATAAAGCTCATAAACCTCTGTGTCAATCAGAAACAGATCCTCTGTCCTCTGACTCGCTCTCTGTCTGTCTGTCTGTCTCTCTGACTCTGTCTCTCTTTCTGTCCTCTCTCTGTCTGTCTGTCTGTCTCTCTTTCTGTCCTCTGACTCGCTCTCTGTCTCTCCTCAGATGGAGAACTACAAGAAGACTCGTACGGTGGAGCGTCCGTCCGTATGTCCCTTCCTCGGTCTCCCCCCCGACACGCCGGAGGTCCGAGTCAGAGACGGCGGTAAGATCCGTCACCCTCTGCGTTACGCTCTGAGTCACATGGAGGACAAACCCAGACCTGCCGAGGACGAGGACAGGGGCGGGGCGAAGGAGGGTCGACCCGAGGACGGGGGCGGGGCTAAGGAGGGACAACAGGGAGCAGGACGGACGCTCTGCAGACAGATCCTCCTCACGGCCAGCGGGACGGGCGTCTCCAAAGCCATCACGTGTGCTGAGATCGTGAAGCGGAGAGTTAAAGGACTCCACCAGCTCACCAGGGTCCAGTTCAGCACCGTGGATGAGGTCTGGGACCCCCTGGAGTCCACCGCCGGACTGGACAGTCTCACCGTCAGCAGGAACCTCCCGTCCATCTGGATCCTTCTCTCTAGGGACACGCTGGACCCGAGCCAGACCGGGTACCAGGAACCGGGACGCCACGACGCCCTGTGGGCCAGCAAGGAGGACGGGGGAGGACAGAGACCAGGACACAAAAGGAAGCAGGGGGGGGGGGGAGCCAGAGGACGGGGACGGTCCAGAGACCTAAAAGGACAGAGTGGAGTCAACTGAGTGGATGTTAAGAAGACGAAGACTGCAGGAAGAGGAGATTTAGTTGGACATTAAGAGGACATTTCGATAAAAGACAGACTTGGTCCCAAAGGAGCCGAGGACACGATGAGACGACTTTCTGGTTTGATTTTTAGGTAATTTACTAAAACAAGATCCTTAAAATGTCTCAACACAGATTTTCAAGTTCACTAAAAAATTCTTTATTCTTGTAAAAGTGTTTTTGTTTTTCTGAGTAAAATAATTCAAGAACTTTTCTTTGTTTCTCTTCATTTACATTTATTGAAAACAAGGAAGGTTCATGTTGTTTGTGTTGCTCCCCGGTGGACTAAAGTGGTAGTGTCTCTGAGCAGCAGACTCATTCTACTGCAGCAGGTCTGACAGGCTGGCCTTCTCAGTTCTGGTTCTCTGGGTCTGTAGACCGGTCTCTGCTGGAGGATCCGGGTCTGTCCACGGTCCGGTGGACCCGATGACGAGCATTAAGAATAACTCCATAGAAATACTGATGGAGGTCACATAGAGGATCAGGACTGCACTGAGACTGGTTCGGGACCACTTAAAGGTTCCTCACTGTCACTTTAAAAGTGTATTTTATTTTATTTTACAGTGGACAGAGGATAAAGAGCAGCATGTGTGATGGTGTCCTCAGGTGTCCTCTGTGGACTGAGAGTCCACAGTGTAGGATGAGGTCTACATGCAGGCGGTCTAAAGGAGCAGCAGGACGTAGATCTCCTGTCTTGTGAACATGGTCTTAGCGAGGTGTGTAGAGGACCCTGATGTGACATCTGGTGTCCACGTTGATCCTTTTATCTCCCGGCTGCTTACTGAGGATTACAGGTCTCTGCAGGAGCAGCACAGGGACCAGGTTCAGATCATGAACATGTTGGAGGCGTTCAGGCTGCTACCGGTCTACTGGCTCCTGGTGGTTCCGGTTCTGGCTCAGGTCCGCCACCCTCTACCTATGCTGTGGATGTCGGTGGGGGACAACCTGACAGCCGGCGTGTCCGTGGCGGTCCGACTGGCTCTGCAGGACCTGAAGAGACAACCGCCCCCGCTGGGGGACTACGAGGTCCAGTTCCAGCTGCTGGACTCTCAGGTGGGTCACCTTGAACCTGGTCCCTCGGTGTTTAAGGTCTGTCTGAATGTTACTATCATGTGATCGGGAACCAGGACTATGATGACCCTGCAAGTTATTAGAGCTGGAAGAAGTACTTCTTTACTGCAGTAAAAGTATATACCACAGTGTAGAAATACTCCTTTACCCTGTGTAATGCCTTTATATACTGTTGGTAGTTCAATCTACAATAATACATCATTGAGTATTTGATTATTAATCTGAAGCTGTCATAAATGTAGTACAGTAAGAATATGTACCTTTATGTAATACAGTATAAAGTACTATATGTACCTGTATAAAGTACAATAAGTACCTCTGAGATGTAGTACACTATAAAGTACTATATGTACCTGTATAAAGTACAATAAGTACCTCTGAGATGTAGTACACTATAAAGTACTATATGTTCCTCTGAGATGTAGTACACTATAAAGTACTATATGTACCTGTATAAAGTACAATAAGTACCTCTGAGATGTAGTACAGTATAAAGTACTATATGTTCCTCTGAGATGTAGTAAGTAGAAAGTAGCTGAAAATAGTAATACTCAAGTAAGGTACAAGTAACTCATAATTGTTCTAAGTATTTGAGTAAATATACTACGGTGTTTGTCGGACCTCTGAAACAGAATAAAGAAGAAACCGATCTCCGGTCTGATCTGGTCTGAACCGATTTAGTCTGAACTGGTCTGAGCTGGCCTTAACCGGTCTGGACTGGTAGATGTCTGCAGTCAGTGAGGAGGCGTCATCAGGAGAGACCACTACAGTTCAGTCTGAAGCCAACAAGGTGGATCCACTCGGACCGTTAAGTGTGTTGGACCACTTGGATCCTCGTTAAAGCCCCTCTGTCCCCCTTCCTGCTCGGTCCATGTGAAACCAGGCCTCAGATGAGGTCTCAGTCCCTCATGTGTCCCTTCTTTTCACAGTGTGACCCTGCTGAGTCCCTCAAAGCCCTGTTTGACGCCATGTGGGCGGAGCCCAACTACCTGCTGCTGTTCGGAGGGGCGTGTCCATCTGTGACGGCGCTCATCGCTCGATCTCTGCCGGCTCTCAACCTGCTGCAGGTACACAGCCAGTCCACTTAGTCCACTTCACCTGGTCCACTTCACCCAGTCCATGTCACCTGGTCCACATCGTCCCGTCCACGTAGTCTTCTTCTTCTTCTTCTTCTTCTTCTGCAGAACTAAAGAACATCTGTGAGTGAAGAACACGTTCTAAGGTAGAGGTTGTGGTAGCTGTTCTTTGAACAGACTGGTCACAGATGAGGTTGGAGTCGAAGATCAATTTCTCTGAATTCTTTATTGGACGTGAATCATGGGAAGAAAAGCACAGTTTGCTGGGCTGCCGAATTTCTTCAACTCTCTGAGGAAAACGGAGCCTTTTAACCTCCCGTCAGATAGAAGGGGTGGAACATACAGCGGCGTCAAGTTCATGTCCATACATGTATGTTAGACCTTAGGGCCGAACCTGGAGGTCACTTATTGATTCTTCAGGCATGCAGGACATGAGTCCATATGTGGAGATCATCAGAACACAGGCATGTAGGACATGAGTCCATATGTGGAGATCATCAGAACACAGGCATGCAGGACATGAGTCCATATGTGGAGATCATCAGAACACAGGCATGCAGGACATGAGTCCATATGTGGAGATCATCAGAACACAGGCATGCAGGACATGAGTCCATATGTGGAGATCATCAGAACACAGGCATGTAGGACATGAGTCCATATGTGGAGATCATCAGAACACAGGCATGCAGGACATGAGTCCATATGTGGAGATCATCAGAACACAGGCATGTAGGACATGAGTCCATATGTGGAGATCATCAGAACACAGGCATGCAGGACATGAGTCCATATGTGGAGATCATCAGAACACAGGCATGCAGGACATGAGTCTCTTGTTAGATGAGAGTTGACCCCACCTGTGATACACCTGTTCAGCCAGAGTGCGTTCAGTCACACAGAGTTTACAACTAAGTGGAAATATATACTAATTAGTTTGTGTTGAGACTGATCATGAGCTGCTATAATATGACATACAATGTTATTAATCCTAACATGTATATACAGGAGATAAAAAATATCTCCACAAGGTCTTCAGGTAACTGTCCTCTGCTTCCTGTCCCCTGATGTCTCAGGTCTCGTTTGAAGCCTTGTCCCCCAGCCTGTCCAACAGGAAGCTGTACGGGAACCTGTTCAGCACGGTGCCGTCAGACCGGGCTCTGAACCAGGCCACGGTGAAGCTGCTGCAGCGCTTCAAGTGGACCAGAGTCGGTGTGATCACACAGGAGGGACCCCGACTCTCAGAGGTGACCCTGTGACTTTAACACACCACGATGTTGGTTTAACCCATCTCACATGCGTGATTTTCTGTCCTGGTCCAGATGAAAAAGGATCTGAGCCGACAGCTGCTGAAGGCCGACGTTCAGGTGGTTTCCTCAGAAAGTCTCTCTGAAGACGTCTGCAGCAGCTTGAGGAGGCTGAAGGTATCGCAGCACAATTAGTTCAGGACTTGAAAGACGTCTTTGGTTCCGTCCTCATCGCTGCTGCTTCTTTGTTTTGCAGGAAAGTGACGTTCGGATCATCATCGGTCAGTTTGAGGAGGATTCTGCCTCTGAGGTTTTCTGCTGTGTAAGTCTCTACATGGACTTATCCCGTTGTTATGGACCCTGAAGGCCACGTAGTCCTCTAACACGTCCTCACCACTAGATGCCACTAGTCTCACACTCCGCTCCTTCAAGTAGGTTTTAAATGCAGGGCTGAAGTACAATAGTCCTTAAAATGTTGTCCTATGTCCTTCCCTAACCACTTGCCCTTGACCTTGATGGAATTGTGACCCGGTAATACTTAATGCACAAGACCCAGAATAAACTGCAACTAGAGACTGCAATACTGGAAATGATTGGCAATGCATGGCATAGAAGACTTATCTCCACTCAACAAGTGGGGTTCAATAAAAGGCCTTCACGCCGATCGTGATGAAGGAGGGATGGAGTAAATTATAAAACGAATACAAAAGTCAAAACAAATGAACATGAAAAGAAAAGAAAGAACATGGGGCTGAACTGCACCATCAGGGAGGTCAGTGTAGAGTTATGCGTCAATAGAGAAACCACTGCACTCAAATCAAATCAAATCAAATGTACCGACTCATAGCACGCTAAGGTGACTCAAACCATACAATAAGATTCACATGCACGATACCTACTCTACCACCCTTCAGCACAGCACAATGCCCACGAAGGAAAGAAACAGAAAATGGCTCATTCAGTTGATTTGTTAAAGGCACCCGAAATCTAATAAATATGGGAAAACAGTTGTTGGCTCCTCCAGTGTCTTTGTTTAAAACTTTCTAGACTGGACACCGTTCCCTCCCCTAGTTGAAGACATGCCGGTGACTGGAATCGAGACTTTCTTCTTGGCTGATGTGCCGAAGCAATCACTCCACGTTTTAGTCCCTCACCAAACATGAATCAAATCAGTCACCAAACAAAGGCTGCCTCAGCTGCTCCCTCAGATGTGTCTGAGTTCAGGAGGGGGGGACGGTGTCCAGTCTAGAAAGTCTGATGTCATGAGGTCAAGGAAGGAAGTGAAGGATAATTCATAAGGAATCCAATGCAGACTGACTGATCCCAGCAAAGCATGCTTCATAGCAGCGCTAACACTAGCTCTAATGAGAGTTCTTCAGGGAGGGCAGTTAGTGACAGTGTGGTGAAGCAGCCATGATTGTTCTGTTTCAGGCCTACAGACTGAACATGTTTGGAGCTCGGTACCAGTGGCTGGTTGTTGATGGAGGAACATCTGGATGGATGCTGAAGGTTTCTGGATGTACGGATGACAATCTGCTGACGGCTGCAGACGGATCCATCAGGCTGCAGATGAGACGGCTCGGCAACGCCAAGACACCGGGAATCTCCGGACGGGTCAGGAACCACACTCCCACTCACCATCTAACCACGACCTCACTCCTACACACCAGTCACCATCTAACCACGACCTCACTCCTACACACCAGTCACCATCTAACCACGACCTCACTCCTACACACCAGTCACCATCTAACCACGACCTCACTCCTACACACCAGTCACCATCTAACCACGACCTCACTCCTACACACCAGTCACCATCTAACCACGACCTCACTCCTACACACCAGTCACCATCTAACCACGACCTCACTCCTACACACCAGTCACCATCTAACCACGACCTCAGTCCTACACACCAGTCACCATCTAACCACGACCTCACTCCTACACACCAGTCACCATCTAACCACGACCTCACTCCTACACACCAGTCACCATCTAACCACGACCTCACTCCTACACACCAGTCACCATCTAACCACGACCTCACTCCTACACACCAGTCACCATCTAACCACGACCTCACTCCTACACACCAGTCACCATCTAACCACGACCTCACTCCTACACACCAGTCACCATCTAACCACGACCTCACTCCTACACACCAGTCACCATCTAACCACGACCTCACTGACACACCAGTCACCATCTAACCACGACCTCAGTGACACACCAGTCACCATCTAACCACGACCTCACT
This sequence comes from Lycodopsis pacificus, assembly GCA_028022725.1. NCBI lineage: Eukaryota > Metazoa > Chordata > Actinopteri > Perciformes > Zoarcidae > Lycodopsis > Lycodopsis pacificus. Next base: position 28,977,434 of record CM051695.1, read on the forward strand.
CCTACACACCAGTCACCATCTAACCACGACCTCAGTGACACACCAGTCACCATCTAACCACGACCTCACTCCTACACACCAGTCACCATCTAACCACGACCTCACTCCTACACACCAGTCACCATCTAACCACGACCTCACTCCTACACACCAGTCACCATCTAACCACGACCTCACTCCTACACACCACTCACCATCTAACCACGACCTCACTGACACACCAGTCACCATCTAACCACGACCTCACTCCTACACACCACTCACCATCTAACCACGACCTCAGTGACACACCAGTCACCATCTAACCACGACCTCACTCCTACACACCAGTCACCATCTAACCACGACCTCACTCCTACACACCAGTCACCATCTAACCACGACCTCACTCCTACACACCAGTCACCATCTAACCACGACCTCACTCCTACACACCAGTCACCATCTAACCACGACCTCAGTGACACACCAGTCACCATCTAACCACGACCTCACTCCTACACACCAGTCACCATCTAACCACGACCTCACTGACACACCAGTCACCATCTAACCACGACCTCACTCCTACACACCAGTCACCATCTAACCACGACCTCACTGACACACCACTCACCATCTAACCACGACCTCAGTGACACACCAGTCACCATCTAACCACGACCTCACTCCTACACACCAGTCACCATCTAACCACGACCTCACTGACACACCACTCACCATCTAACCACGACCTCACTCCTACACACCACTCACCATCTAACCACGACCTCACTCCTACACACCAGTCACCATCTAACCACGACCTCACTCCTACACACCAGTCACCATCTAACCACGACCTCAGTGACACACCAGTCACCATCTAACCACGACCTCACTCCTACACACCAGTCACCATCTAACCACGACCTCACTCCTACACACCAGTCACCATCTAACCACGACCTCACTGACACACCACTCACCATCTAACCACGACCTCACTGACACACCAGTCACCATCTAACCACGACCTCACTCCTACACACCAGTCACCATCTAACCACGACCTCACTCCTACACACCACTCACCATCTAACCACGACCTCACTCCTACACACCAGTCACCATCTAACCACGACCTCACTGACACACCACTCACCATCTAACCACGACCTCACTCCTACACACCAGTCACCATCTAACCACGACCTCACTCCTACACACCAGTCACCATCTAACCACGACCTCACTCCTACACACCACTCACCATCTAACCACGACCTCACTCCTACACACCACTCACCATCTAACCACGACCTCACTCCTACACACCAGTCACCATCTAACCACGACCTCAGTGACACACCAGTCACCATCTAACCACGACCTCACTCCTACACACCAGTCACCATCTAACCACGACCTCACTCCTACACACCAGTCACCATCTAACCACGACCTCACTCCTACACACCAGTCACCATCTAACCACGACCTCACTCCTACACACCAGTCACCATCTAACCACGACCTCACTGACACACCAGTCACCATCTAACCACGACCTCACTCCTACACACCAGTCACCATCTAACCACGACCTCACTCCTACACACCAGTCACCATCTAACCACGACCTCACTGACACACCACTCACCATCTAACCACGACCTCCACTGAATGTGTATTACAGTGGGTACGGAAAGTATTCAGACCCCTTTAAATTTTTCACTCTTTGTTTCATAGCAGCCATTTGCTAAAATCAAAAAAGTTAATTTTATTTCTTATTAATGTACACTCAGCACCCCATCTTGACAGAAAAAACAGAAATGTAGAAATGTTTGCAAATTTATTAAAAAGAATAACTGAAATATCACATGGTCATAAGTATTCAGACCCTTTGCTGTGACACTCATATTTAACTCACATGCTGTCCTTTTCTTCTGATCCTCCTTGAGATGGTTCTACTCCTTCATTGGAGTCCAGCTGTGTTGAATTAAACAGTTTGGACTTGATTTGGAAAGGCACACACCTGTCTATATAAGACCTTACAGATCACAGTGCATGTCAGAGCAAATGAGAATCACGAGGTTGAAGGAACTGCCCAAGGAGCTCAGAGACAGAATTGTGGCAAGGCACAGATCTGGCCAAGGTTACAGAAGAATTTCTGCAGCACTCAAGGTTCCTAAGAGCACAGTGGCCTCCATAATCCTTAAATGGAAGAAGTTTGGGACGACCAGAACTCTTCCTAGACCTGGCCGTCCAGCCAAACTGAGCAATCGTGGGAGAAGAGCCTTGGTGAGAGCGGTAAAGAAGAACCCAAAGATCACTGTGGCTGAGCTCCAGAGATGCAGTCGGGAGATGGGAGAAAGTTCCACAAAGTCAACTATCACTGCAGCCCTCCACCAGTCGGGGCTTTATGGCAGAGTGGCCCGACGGAAGCCTCTCCTCAGTGCAAGACATATGAAAGCCCCCATGAAGGACTCCCAGACTATGAGAAATTAGATTCTCTGGTCTGATGAGACCAAGATTGAACTTTTTGGCGTTAATTCTAAGCGGTATGTGTGGAGAAAACCAGGCACTGCTCATCACCTGCCCAATACAATCCCAACAGTGAAACATGGTGGTGGCAGCATCATGCTATGGGGTGTTTCAGCTGCAGGGACAGGACGACTGGTTGCAATTGAAGGAATGATGAATGCGGCCAAGTACAGAGATATCCTGGAAGAAAACCTCTTCCAGAGTGCTCTGGACCTCAGACTGGGCCGAAGGTTCACCTTCCAACAGGACAATGACCCCAAGCACACAGCTGAAACAACAAAGGAGTGGCTTCGGAACAACTCTGTGACCATTCTTGACTGGCCCAGCCAGAGCCCTGACCTAAACCCAATTGAGCATCTCTGGAGAGACCTGAAAATGGCTGTCCACCAACGTTCACCATCCAACCTGACGGAACTGGAGAGGATCTGCAAGGAAGAATGGCAGAGGATCCCCAAATCCAGGTGTGAAAGGCTTGTTGCATCATTCCCAAGAAGACTCATGGCTGTACGAGCTCAAAGGGTGCTTCTACTCAATACTGAGCAAAGGGTCTGAATACTTATGACCATGTGATATTTCAGTTATTCTTTTTTAATAAATCTGCAAATATTTCTACATTTCTGTTTTTTTCTGTCAAGATGGGGTGCTGAGTGTACATTACTGAGAAATAAAATGAACTTTTTTGATTTTAGCAAATGGCTGCTATGAAACAAAGAGTGAAAAATCTAAAGGGGTCTGAATACTTTCCGTACCCTCTGTATGTCTCTGCAGACTCCTCAGGAGTACCAGGACTCCTACCTGAGACAGGTGATCCAGGACAGGTCAGATGTCAGCCCCCTCCACACCTTCGCCTATGACGCAGTATGGGTCGCTGCCAGAGCTCTGAGTCAGGTGATGGAGGCCGTGAAGCTCAGAGAGAAGTACAGCAGCCAGAGGAACGTGAGCGTTAGAGGGGAAGAAGTTCAGAGGACGCTGCTGGAGGCCGTGAAGCAGACGCAGTTTGAAGGAATCACGGTGAGCATGTAGACACACCTGAGACACACACACCTGAGACACACACACCTGAGACACACACACCTGAGACACACACACACACCTGAGACACACACTCCTGAGACACACACTCCTGAGACACACACACCTGAGACACACACACACACACCTGTGACACACACACCTGTGACACACACACCTGTGACACACACACACACCTGAGACACACACACACCTGAGACACACACACACCTGAGACACACACACCTGAGACACACACTCCTGAGACACACACCTGAGACACACACTCCTGAGACACACACCTGAGACACACACACACACACACACCTGAGACACACACACCTGAGACACACACACACTCCTGAGACACACACACACACCTGAGACACACACACACCTGAGACACACACACACACACCTGAGACACACACACCTGAGACACACACACACACACCTGAGACACACACACACCTGAGACACACACACACACACCTGAGACACACACACCTGAGACACACACACACACACCTGAGACACACAGACACACCTGAGACACACACACACACACCTGAGACACACACACACCTGAGACACACACACACACCTGAGACACACACACACCTGAGACACACACACACACCTGTGACACACACACCTGAGACACACACACACACCTGAGACACACACACACCTGAGACACACACACCTGAGACACACACACACACCTGAGACACACTCCTGAGACACACACTCCTGAGACACACACACCTGAGACACACACACCTGAGACACACACACACACCTGAGACACACACACACTCCTGAGACACACACACACTCCTGAGACACACACACACTCCTGAGACACACACACACACCTGTGACACACACACCTGAGACACACACACACACACCTGAGACACACACACACACCTGAGACACACTCCTGAGACACACACTCCTGAGACACACACACCTGAGACACACACACCTGTGACACACACACACACCTGAGACACACACACACTCCTGAGACACACACACACTCCTGAGACACACACACACACCTGTGACACACACACCTGAGACACACACACACACACCTGAGACACACACACACACCTGAGACACACACACTCCTGAGACACACACACCTGAGACACACACACCTGTGACACACACACACACACCTGAGACAGACACACACACACCTGAGACAGACACACACACCTGAGACACACACACACACCTGAGACACACACACCTGTGACACACACACACACCTTTGTGTCTTTAGGGTCCAGTGTTCTTTCGTAACGGAGAGAGGATGACGTCGATCGAGTTGATCCAGTTTCAAGGTGAAAGACTAATGTTCAGGATATTGATTATTGATCAGCAGTGTTAATATTGATTGATCAGCAGTGTTAATATTGATGATTGATCAGCAGTGTTAATATCGATTATTGATCAGCAGTGTTAATATTGATTGTTGATCAGCAGTGTTAATATTGATGATTGATCAGCAGTGTTAATATTGATGATTGATCAGCAGTGTTAATATTGATTATTGATCAGCAGTGTTGATATTGATTATTGATCAGCAGTGTTAATATTGATTATTGATCAGCAGTGTTGATTATTGATCAGCAGTGTTAATATCGATTATTCATCAGCAGTGTTAATATTGATGATTGATCAGCAGTGTTAATATCGATTATTGATCAGCAGTGTTGATATTGATTATTGATCAGCAGTGTTAATATTGATTATTGATCAGCAGTGTTGATATTGATTATTGATCAGCAGTGTTAATATTGATTATTGATCAGCAGTGTTGATTATTGATCAGCAGTGTTAATATCGATTATTCATCAGCAGTGTTAATATTGATGATTGATCAGCAGTGTTAATATCGATTATTGATCAGCAGTGTTGATATTGATTATTGATCAGCAGTGTTAATATTGATTATTGATCAGCAGTGTTGATATTGATCAGCAGTGTTAATATTGATTATTGATCAGCAGTGTTAATATTGATTATTGATCAGCAGTGTTAATATTGATTATTGATCAGCAGTGTGTCCTCAGGCAGCAGAGGCGTGTTGGTGGGAGACTTCAGTACTTCCACACAGCAGCTGCGACTGATGAACCAGCAGCTGAAGTTCACAGGTGAGACCCTGAACGCACCACAGACCGTCACAATGACAATGCTGATCAGGACTGATGCTAAACGTTTGCTGCTGCAGGTCCAGGACCAGCCAGAGACCAGACTCTGGTCCTCCTGCAGCGGCAGCATGTCAGCTTCCTGCTGTATGGCATGATGTCATCAGCTGCAGCTGTGACCATCTTCATTACCCTGACCCTCTTCTTCATCGTCATCAGACGTAAACACTGGTACTTCTTCTGTTTTGTACTGAGAACATTTTCACATCCTCTGTTCATTTAATAACAGATCACATGTTTCATGTATTCTTCATGTTTCTTTATTGTTGATCACTGTTTGATATTCAGGATTTACTTTCTCTCTGTTTAATGTTATGCACCAACATTCTATTGCTTGTTTTCTATTTGTTTGATTGAAAGATGCTCACTTTACAGTTGCAACAAGAAATTCTTAAGAATGAACACACATGCGTACAGATGCACATGGATGTACTTGGTTGATTTTAAACATAATGATACATGAATAACTTGTAATAAAAGCAAACATTAGATATAATGTAATACACATATATATATGTGTGTGTGTGTATATATATATATATATGTATGTATGTATGTATGTATGTATGCATGCATGCATGCATGCATGCATGTATGTATGTATGTATATATATATGTATATATATGTATGTATATATGTATATGTGTGTGTGTGTGTGTGTGTGTGTGTGTGTGTGTGTGTGTGTGTGTGTGTGTGTGTGTGTGTGTGTGTGTGTGTGTGTGTGTGTGTGTGTGTGTAAATGAATCTAGTGATGGATCCCAGGACGAGCTGCTGCTGCTGCTGCTGCTGGGCGTCCTGCTGTCCTCCTCCTCTGTCCTGGTCTCCGGTCTGGATGGAGCCTCGTGGTCCTCCTGGACGTCTGAGCTCCTCTGCTCCGTGAGAAGCACATGGAGACAGTACTGTAACTCCAGTACTACACTAAGTGTAGTACTTCCTTGTTCTGCTACTTTGTACTTGTCCTCCACTACGTCACAGTACATCTCCGTCTTTTTACTGACTGGCGCTGGTTATGATTTACTTTGCAGATTCTTTATGAATGAACTCATCAGTTCTGATGTATTGTGGTAATAGTATTATGATGGATGAAGATAATCCACCTTCACCAGCTGCTCCATCAAATACATTGAGTATTCACAGTAGTATTGCGAGTACATGTCCCGTTGGACTCCTCAGGTGCGCCTGTGGACCGTCTCTCTGGGTCACACGCTGAGCTTCACTCTTCTGTTCATCACTACGTGGAGGCTTCATCCGGCCGGCTGCTCGCTGCTCCTCCTGCTCCTCGTGCTCCTCCTGGAGGTGTCGGTTTTAAGCACCTGGCAGATCCTGGACCCTCTCAGACGGGTGGTGCTGCAGCTCGGACCGCAGGTAACAAGCGCAGGAGGTTAAAGGTGGAGGGATGTACTAAAAGACAGACGTGTTGTCAGCAGTAAAAGTACACAAGTACCATCAGCGTCATAGTAAAAGTAGAGGAGAACGAGTTCTGATGCACAAATCTGTTTTTCTTCCATCTTTGACTTTTCGTCAACATTTATTTGTTTGTTTGTTTGTTTGTATTTATTTAATTTAATTTATTTTCAAATTTTATTTTTAAATGTTTACATTTTTGTAAAAGGGTCACAAGAGAACAAAAGCTTGAACAGCAGTTTGTGTTTAATCTCAGAAGTTCATCTTTTTAATGTAGTTCAGTAAAACATGGAGGTCAAGTATAAAGTAGCAGAAAATAGAAATACTCCAGTAAAGTACTAGTACCTCAAGAGAGTACTGAAGTCCTAGGTTTGACCTTCAGACCTTCAGACCGGGGTTCATGTGAACTCTTTGTTGTCCCTCAGAGCGTCTCTGAGGATCAGGACCAGGTCGTCCAGCGGTTCTGTGAACGCTGCAGCAGCTCCAACATGCAGCTGTGGCTCGCTGTTGTCTGCGGATACAAAGCTCCTCTACTGGTACTGAGAACCGAGTCCAGAACCGAGTCCAGCTCTGTGACGCTGTAGAAACATGACGGCTCTGTGGTGTCTCTGCTTCAGGGTCTGGGCTGTGTGGTGGCCTGGAGCGTCCGGACGCTGGACCGCCCTGAACCCCTGAGCGTGTTCGCTGTGACAGCGGTCAGCGTGTCTGGACTGTTGGGGTCCCTGCTGACGGCCCACAATCCTCCCGTCCAGCTGTGCGTCACCAGCGTCCTCGTCCTCGGCTACAACGTCTTCATCCTCAGCCGGCTGTTCGGACCGAAGGTCGGTGCGTCCTCCGGAGAAGTTAGAGACGGTGGTCTTCGTCCTCAGGGACCACTCTGACATATGGTTTCCTGTCTTTTGCAGGTCCTGGACGACGGCGAGCCGTCAGAGCCGAGAGAGGACGAGGAGACGAGGAGGCTGAGCGGGATAAACCAGCAGCGGAGGACTCTAACTGCCCAGGTGAGGACACGGAGACGTCCGCTGTGATTGGCTGAGTGATTTAACTCTGCAGAATGTTTCATGTGTTCTTTACAGCTGGATGTAGAAATAGAATCCATCAGCATGCAGCTCCGTGAGACGTCTGAGCTCCACCGCGGGACCAGAGGACGACACACAGGTAAAGATATGAAGGGACATCTTTAACCTGGGTGTAGCCTAGCTTAGCACAAAGAGTGGAAGCGGGGGGAAACTGCTAGCCTAGTTAGCCTAGTTAGCTTAGCTCCATCATGAAGAAGAGAACTCTTCCACCAAGCTTCATCAAAACGTCCTCACTAGTTTTCCCGTAAGCATGAAGTAAAACAGGTTATATATATATATATGTGTATGTGTATGTATGTATGTATGTATGTATATATGTGTGTATATATATATCAAATACATATGTATATATGTGTGTATATATATATGTGTATATATATATGTGTGTATATATATATGTGTATATATATATGTGTGTGTATATATATATATATATATATATATATATATATATATATATATATATATATATATATATATATATATATATATATATATATATATATATATATATATATATATATATATGTACAGTATACACCGTTTGGTCTCAGCAGGTGGACTCAGATCTGTGACGTGGTCTCATGTGGCTCAGGTCTGTTGTGAGGACAGAAACCCGGAGCGGGACCCTTTGAGTCCAGACGACATCAACTCTCCTGAACAGTGAGAAACCTTTGGATCTGCAGTAAAAGTACTAGTACCACGCTGTAGTTTTTTCATTTGTACTCGTTGTGGTTTTCTGTCAGCGTGCGGCGCCGTCTGTCCGTCCAGCTGCCGATCCTCCATCTTTCCTACCTTCCCGCCGTCGGCGGCGTCAGCGCCAGCAGCTCCAGTCTGTTCGTTCCACACGACGACTACTTCCTGTTCCACTGAGCCAATCAGACGACAGATGTGACCTTCAGGGTGTTCTGGACTGTTCTGGACCAGAAGAATCTGGGTCACTCCGGAGGAACAGAAGGACTCTTTTATCTCAATATAACATTGATTTGTAATGAAAATCTACAATATGACATCACGTCACATTTTTTACCATTAAAATGTTTTATAATTGACTAAATATCCTGAAATGTTTCCTGTTTAATCAGCTGAGCAACAACGATGGCGATCAGAGATCAGATGAGTGGAGGAATATTAAGAGAGGAAGTTGATCTGATCAGCACAAACCTCTTCAGTCACTGAGGTGTTGGATTCACATAGTTCTGAGATGTAGAACTTAAATTGTAGAATTTAGAATTAAAATCTTCATTTCAAGTGTACTGGCCAAAGCTGCAACAACATCCTGATGATTTATATCATTTAATAAATATGATTTTTGGAAGGTCACCAAATCATCCCGCAACGCACCTCAACTCATTGAAACTATTTATTTAGAATCTAAAAACAGCTACACGAGTAACTCAATAATACAAATGCACAGTTGAGTCGAAAACATTTGAATAAATAGTCCCAGATTGATCTGACCTCATCTGACCTGAGGTGGTGATCAGTGAGAACGTTTGAACTCCACCAACACGTCCTCTGTGGAGGAGTTTGAAGACTGATCCAGATCCCTGGTACAGGTCTAGGGTTAGTGTGTCACCAGGTGAGGATGAGATTCATCCGGAAGCTGCTGGACATTCTGGACATTGTTGGGCTGAAACTCTTTAATGTTGCATGGAGGTCTGGGACACAACCTGTGGAACCAGGGACTTTGTTCCAATTACTATTTACCCTCCTGAAGAAAGTTTATTCCAGACTGATTGTCGAACATCAGATCCAGGTACTCTGTTCTCTACCTGTTCAGGTACTCTGGTCACTACCTGTTCAGGTACTCTGTTCTCTACCTGTTCAGGTACTCTGTTCACTACCTGTTCAGGTACTCTGTTCACTACCTGTTCAGGTACTCTGTTCACTACCTGTTCAGGTACTCTATTCAGGTACTCTGTTCACTACCTGTTCAGGTACTCTGTTCAGGTACTCTGTTCAGGTACTCTGTTCAGGTACTTTGTTCAGGTACTCTGTTCACTACCTGTTCAGGTACTCTGGTCTCTACCTGTTCAGGTACTCTGTTCACTACCTGTTCAGGTACTCTGTTCACTACCTGTTCAGGTACTCTGTTCTCTACCTGTTCAGGTACTCTGTTCTCTACCTGTTCAGGTACTCTGTTCACTACCTGTTCAGGTACTCTATTCAGGTACTCTGTTCACTACCTGTTCAGGTACTCTGTTCACTACCTGTTCAGGTACTCTGTTCTCTACCTGTTCAGGTACTCTGTTCTCTACCTGTTCAGGTACTCTGTTCACTACCTGTTCAGGTACTCTATTCAGGTACTCTGTTCACTACCTGTTCAGGTACTCTGTTCAGGTACTCTGTTCAGGTACTTTGTTCAGGTACTCTGTTCACTACCTGTTCAGGTACTCTGGTCTCTACCTGTTCAGGTACTCTGGTCTCTACCTGTTCAGGTACTCTGTTCACTACCTGTTCAGGTACTCTGTTCACTACCTGTTCAGGTACTCTGTTCACTACCTGTTCAGGTACTCTGTTCTCTACCTGTTCAGGTACTCTGTTCACTACCTGTTCAGGTACTCTGTTCAGGTACTCTGTTCAGGTACTCTGTTCACTACCTGTTCAGGTACTCTGTTCAGGTACTCTGTTCAGGTACTCTGTTCACTACCTGTTCAGGTACTCTGTTCACTACCTGTTCAGGTACTTTGTTCAGGTACTCTGTTCAGGTACTCTGTTCACTACCTGTTCAGGTACTTTGTACACTACCTGAATACTTCTTCTGACTCCCTGTGAGTTCTTACAATGAGTCCCAGTCAGTCCAGAACTCATGAGCTCTTCTTCTCTCAGATAATAAAAGTAGATCCTCTCGATCAGGGTCTCAAACTCATCTCCTCTGGGCCACATCAGCACCACGGCCTCAAAGGGCCGGCTGTGACTGTAAGACTGTGACTAACGTCTCCTGACATATTGTTCAATAACTCTCTGCATTTGATTATTGTTTATTCAAGTGTACACATATTGTACATGCAGTTATACAAATGAAAAATGATATTTAAACACATTTCTGTTATTATAACATAAATCATTGTAATTGAGGGTTAAGAAACCCACATGACTATCAAAGATCAAACTATTAAAGAAATAACAAAGACACACATCAAGCACGAGTTATGACATGAACGTTGTTCAAAGGTGTTTGTGTCGCCTCTCTGCATCATCATGTTGCTCCCTGTGGTCGTCATGGCAGCTGCATCACTGAGTCAGGTGATGAACATGATGGATGCTCTGTGTCCGTGTTGTCTGAGCAGCTGCTCGTCTCTCAGCTGCTGTGTTGTCAGGTTGCTGCTGGTTCATGAACTCGTCTGCGATGGTGTTTCTTCACACACTGACATGTTTAAAGTATCTGCCGGAGCTCTGCTCACATCCTTCAGCCTGCACTGGCTGCAGCTGTGTGAATATATTCTGCTGTGGTTGCATTCTGCCTTTGAATTCTTGGACAGTTTGGTGTTTTTCTTGAGGCTAAATTTAGCTCCGTGTTTGGTGTCAAAATGCCGACGTGAATCGTTAACTGTTAACCATATTAAACATGAAAAATGAAAATAAACGATATTTTCCCCGATTAATAAGATCTTTTCTGCGTCGTCTCTGACTGACTTTATCTGCAGGATGTCGACCCGCCGGAGGACAAAGAGTCTCTGTTTCTGTGGTGACGTCCAGCTTCATTCAGAACTGTTTGTGCACAAGAACAGACGGCCAGCTGTAGGTGTGTAATCAGGTGTGATGACACGCTGACGGATTACATCACCGACCACGCTGGCATGTTTCTGTGCAGAGCCTGCCACACATTACACACAGACTATATAACTCCCATGAGTTTAGTGACTGAGCAGAACTCTCTTTTACTCCGTTGTTTCACTGTTAGAACAGTCCTCTATTAAAGAAGAGTTCAGTTGAGTCTGTGATCCACAACTGATCAGATATGTTGAATGAAGTTTCACTCCTTTAACTCTTTTTACACTTAAATGTACTCCTTCAGTGTCTTTTATGTTATAAAGAAAGCCTGTTTATCCAGTTATGTGTCTCTTTGTAGTCCTTTGTGTCTCTTCGTAGTCCTTTGTGTCTCTTCGTAGTCGTTTGTCTCTCTTCGTAGTCGTTTGTGTCTCTTCGTAGTCCTTTGTGTCTCTTTGTGGTCGTTTGTGTCTCTTCGTAGTCGTTTGCGTCTCTTCGTAGTCGTTTGTGTTTCTTCGTAGTCGTTTTTGTCTCTTCGTAGTCGTTTGTGTCTCTTCGTAGTCATTTGTGTCTCTTTGTAGTCGTTTTTGTCTCTTCGTAGTCCTTTGTGTCCCTTCGTAGTCTTTTGTGTCTCTTTGTAGTCGTTTTTGTCTCTTCGTAGTCCTTTGTGTCTCTTTGTGGTTGTTTGTGTCTCTTTGTGGTCGTTTGTGTCTCTTTGTAGTCGTTTGTGTCTCTTTGTGGTCGTTTGTGTCTCTTTGTGGTTGTTTGTGTCTCTTTGTAGTCGTTTGTGTCTCTTTGTGGTTGTTTGTGTCTCTTCATGGTCGTTTGTCTCTTCGTAGTCGTTTGTGTCTCTTCGTAGTCGTTTGTGTCTCTTTGTGGTTGTTTGTGTCTCTTCGTGGTCGTTTGTCTCTTCGTAGTCGTTTGTGTCTCTTTGCGGTCGTTTGTGTCTCTTTGTGTTGTATGCGTCTCTTTGTGGTTGTTTGTGTCTCTTTGCGGTCGTTTGTGTCTCTTTGTGTTGTATGCGTCTCTTTGTGGTTGTTTGTGTCTCTTCGTAGTCGTTTGTGTCTCTTTGTGGTCGTTTGTGTCTCTTTGTGGTTGTTTGTGTCTCTTTGTGGTCGTTTTTGTCTCTTTGCGGTCATTTGTGGTCGTTTGTGTCTCTTCGTAGTCGTTTGCGTCTCTTCGTAGTCGTTTGTGTTTCTTCGTAGTCGTTTTTGTCTCTTCGTAGTCGTTTGTGTCTCTTCGTAGTCATTTGTGTCTCTTTGTAGTCGTTTTTGTCTCTTCGTAGTCCTTTGTGTCCCTTCGTAGTCTTTTGTGTCTCTTTGTAGTCGTTTTTGTCTCTTCGTAGTCCTTTGTGTCTCTTTGTGGTTGTTTGTGTCTCTTTGTGGTCGTTTGTGTCTCTTTGTAGTCGTTTGTGTCTCTTTGTGGTTGTTTGTGTCTCTTTGTAGTCGTTTGTGTCTCTTTGTGGTTGTTTGTGTCTCTTCGTGGTCGTTTGTCTCTTCGTAGTCGTTTGTGTCTCTTCGTAGTCGTTTGTGTCTCTTTGTGGTTGTTTGTGTCTCTTCGTGGTCGTTTGTCTCTTCGTAGTCGTTTGTGTCTCTTTGTGGTCGTTTGTGTCTCTTTGCGGTCGTTTGTGTCTCTTTGTGTTGTATGCGTCTCTTTGTGGTTGTTTGTGTCTCTTCGTAGTCGTTTGTGTCTCTTTGTGGTCGTTTGTGTCTCTTTGTGGTTGTTTGTGTCTCTTTGTGGTCGTTTTTGTCTCTTTGCGGTCATTTGTGGTCGTTTGTGTCTCTTCATAGTCGTTTGTGTCTCTTCGTAGTCGTTTGCGTCTCTTTGTAGTCGTTTGTGTCTCTTTGTGGTTGTTTGTGTCTCTTTGTGTTGTATGCGTCTCTTTGTGGTTGTTTGTGTCTCTTCGTAGTCGTTTGTGTCTCTTTGTGGTCGTTTGTGTCTCTTTGTGGTCGTTTGTGTCTCTTTGTGGTTGTTTGTGTCTCTTTGTGGTCGTTTTTGTCTCTTTGCGGTCATTTGTGGTCGTTTGTGTCTCTTCGTAGTCGTTTGCGTCTCTTTGTAGTCGTTTGTGTCTCTTTGTGGTTGTTTGTGTCTCTTCGTAGTCGTTTGTGTCTCTTTGTGGTCGTTTGTGTCTCTTCGTAGTCGTTTGTGTCTCTTTGTGGTTGTTTGTGTCTCTTCGTAGTCGTTTGTGTCTCTTTGTAGTCGTTTGTGTCTCTTTGTGGTTGTTTGTCTCTCTTTGTGGTCGTTTGTGTCTCTTCGTAGTCGTTTGCGTCTCTTTGTGGTTGTTTGTGTCTCTTCGTAGTCGTTTGTGTCTCTTTGTGGTCGTTTGTGTCTCTTCGTAGTCGTTTGCGTCTCTTTGTGGTCGTTTGTGTCTCTTCGTAGTCGTTTGCGTCTCTTTGTGGTTGTTTGTGTCTCTTTGTAGTCGTTTGTGTCTCTTTGTAGTCGTTTGCGTCTCTTTGTGGTTGTTTGTGTCTCTTTGTAGTCGTTTGTGTCTCTTCGTGGTCGTTTGCGTCTCTTTGTGGTTGTTTGTGTCTCTTTGTAGTCGTTTGTGTCTCTTCGTAGTCGTTTGCGTCTCTTTGTGGTTGTTTGTGTCTCTTTGTAGTCGTTTGTGTCTCTTCGTAGTCGTTTGCTTCTCTTTGTGGTTGTTTGTGTCTCTTTGTAGTCGTTTGTGTCTCTTCGTAGTCGTTTGCGTCTCTTTGTGGTTGTTTGTGTCTCTTCGTAGTCGTTTGTGTCTCTTTGTAGTCGTTTGTGTCTCTTTGTGGTTGTTTGTGTCTCTTTGTAGTCGTTTGCGTCTCTTTGTGGTTGTTTGTGTCTCTTTGTAGTCGTTTGTGTCTCTTTGTAGTCGTTTGTGTCTCTTTGTGGTTGTTTGTGTCTCTTCGTAGTCGTTTGCGTCTCTTTGTGGTTGTTTGTGTCTCTTTGTAGTCGTTTGTGTCTCTTTGTAGTCGTTTGTGTCTCTTTGTGGTTGTTTGTGTCTCTTTGTGGTCGTTTGTGTCTCTTCGTAGTCGTTTGCGTCTCTTTGTGGTTGTTTGCGTCTCTTCGTAGTCGTTTGCGTCTCTTTGTGGTCGTTTGTGTCTCTTCGTAGTCGTTTGCGTCTCTTTGTGGTCGTTTGCGTCTCTTTGTGGTCGTTTGTGTCTCTTCGTAGTCGTTTGCGTCTCTTTGTGGTTGTTTGTGTCTCTTTGTAGTCGTTTGCGTCTCTTTGTGGTCGTTTGCGTCTCTTTGTGGTCGTTTGTGTCTCTTCGTAGTCGTTTGCGTCTCTTTGTGGTTGTTTGTGTCTCTTTGTAGTCGTTTGTGTCTCTTTGTAGTTGTTTGTGTCTCTTTGTAGTCGTTTGCGTCTCTTTGTGGTTGTTTGTGTCTCTTTGTAGTCGTTTGTGTCTCTTCGTAGTCGTTTGCGTCTCTTTGTGGTTGTTTGTGTCTCTTTGTAGTCGTTTGTGTCTCTTTGTAGTCGTTTGCGTCTCTTTGTGGTTGTTTGTGTCTCTTTGTGGTTGTTTGTGTCTTTGTAGTCGTTTGCGTCTCTTTGTGGTCGTTTGTGTCTCTTCGTAGTCGTTTGCGTCTCTTTGTAGTCGTTTGTGTCTCTTTGTGGTCGTTTGCGTCTCTTTGTGGTCGTTTGTGTCTCTTTGTAGTCGTTTGTGTCTCTTTGTGGTCGTTTGTGTCTCTTTGTGGTCGTTTGCGTCTCTTTGTAGTCGTTTGCGTCTCTTTGTGGTCGTTTGCGTCTCTTTGTAGTCGTTTGCGTCTCTTCATAGTCGTTTGCGTCTCTTTGTGGTCGTTTGCGTCTCTTTGTGGTCGTTTGCGTCTCTTTGTAGTCGTTTGCGTCTCTTTGTGGTCGTTTGCGTCTCTTTGTAGTCGTTTGCGTCTCTTCATAGTCGTTTGCGTCTCTTTGTGGTCGTTTGCGTCTCTTTGTAGTCGTTTGCGTCTCTTTGTAGTCGTTTGCGTCTCTTTGTGGTCGTTTGCGTCTCTTTGTAGTCGTTTGCGTCTCTTTGTGGTCGTTTGCGTCTCTTTGTGGTCGTTTGTGTCTCTTCGTAGTCGTTTGCGTCTTTGTGTTGTATGTGTCTCTTTTTGTTGTATGCGTCTCTTTGTGGTTGTTTGTGTCTCTTCGTAGTCGTTTGTGTCTCTTTGTAGTCGTTTGTGTCTCTTTGTGTTGTATGCGTCTCTTTGTGTTGTATGCGTCTCTTTGTGGTCGTTTGTGTCTCTTCGTGGTCGTTTGCGTCTCTTTGTGGTCGTTTGTGTCTCTTTGTAGTCGTTTGCGTCTCTTTGTGGTTGTTTGTGTCTCTTCGTAGTCGTTTGCGTCTCTTTGTGGTTGTTTGTGTCTCTTCGTAGTCGTTTGTGTCTCTTCGTAGTCGTTTGCGTCTCTTTGTGGTTGTTTGTGTCTCTTCGTAGTCGTTTGCGTCTCTTTGTGGTTGTTTGTTTTTTTGTAGTCCTTTAGTGTCCATTAATACTTCCGAGCATGAATGCCTTTAGTTTGCGTCTGAAATCATGATTTATTCACCTAATAGTCCAATAGTGTATTTCAGTGTTTAGTCAGAATTGTTTTACATCACAGAGACTCAAAGTATTTTACAGTTTTATATTCTGCTCTTACAATGTTGAACAAAGATATCTGAACCAAAGAAAGCAACGTTTTATTCAACTAGAAGACACAAAAGATGAAATATATTGAGAAACGTTCATCCTCGTTGGATTGCTGCTGTCACTTTATCATCATCTTTCTGAACCTGCCTCAGTATTTTCATGCCAACAGACATTTCATGTCACTGGTTTCTGTTTCGTTGATCTGCAGTGAAGCTTCCGGCAGTGAGCACGAACTTCACTATTTCAGATTAGTTGAGGTCTGATTGAAGAGGAAATCCATTGTTCTTCTGCAGATTCTGGCTGAACGCCCACAGCAGGGAGGAGGAGGAGGAGGAGGATGATCATGGGGGCGCGGTGTCCCCCTCTCAACACCACACGACATAAAGAGTGAGGTCAGGCGTCTCTGAATGAAGTCACGTGGTGCGACGACCTCACCGTGTTTCTGCAGCAACGACGATGACGAAGAGGGAAAACATCGATCTGTTTCAAGCTTCTTTTAGTCCTTCACATCAAAGCCACAACACAACCGGTGTCTCTGCATTTCACTGAAATCACTAAACGCATCTTCATACCTGATATTTTAATTACAATACTACAAAGAGAATGGAAACATCGTCAGGCATTCAGCATCTTCTTCTTCAGCTGTAAAAACTGATTTCTGCCTCTTTAAAATGTTCACTTTCATCTTTGGGGAGCAGAACTTCAACCAGCACGATAAAACCGAATTTGTGCTTTAAAAAACAGCATTATTGATAAAAATATCAAACTTAATCTTTCTTCAGAAAAGCTTCAGGAGGCTTCAGTTATAACAAAGTGTTTAATCCAACAGTTAAATGTCTGCAGCCTCCAGACTCAGAGAAGAACTGGAATTCAGTGTTGAACTCAGACTTAATTAATCGTCGTGTTAAACGGCTTTTCTTCTTCAACTTAAGTTTTTGTTTGGTTTTAAATCAGATTCCTTTAAAGTCAAATCTGCTCGAATGATCACCAATTTATACCAAGAAGTCGTCCGTCGTGGTGAGACTCTTCCTCTTACTCCTTCTCCTCCTCTTCCTTCTCATGGACGGACTCTCAGTGGTCATGTGACCCGGATAACCTTTAAACCAACGGTTCAGAGTGAAAGCAGCGCGTCTCTTTCAAATCCTGTTTTCTGTCATTGTGAACTCCCCCTCTTCTTCTTCTTCTTCCCCTTTTTCTCGCCTCAGTGGTTCAGGATCAGAGGCTGAAGTCTTCGTCCTCTGCAGAGACGCAGTAAAAGTTCAGACTTTCCAGCCGCTCACTTTCACTTTCAGTTTGTCACTTCTGTCTCTTTCAGCCGGTGCGAAGTGTCTGGTAGCTCGTCTTCTTCTGTGTTCTCAGCAGAGGCGTCTGAGTGTCTCGGTCTCGAGACAAAACCCTCCTGCCGGCCTGGCGGAGACGTCCACGAGTCCATCCAAAGACCAGACAGTTGAGGAAACCCTGAGAGGCCGAGGTGAAGGCCTGCGGACAGAAGACACACTGAAGTTCATTCATTTGTGTTGTTCCAAACCATTTGGCTTGATAGCCAAGAAACACCTGACCCCTGATCCTGACCCCTGACTCCGCACAGGCTACATCATTTTAATTGATTTGAGAGGCTTGAGGATTCTCCAGTATTTCCTTGTATCATCCTCTGGTTCTTTAGAGTGAAGTCAGAGCTTCATGTGTTAAAGCTGCATTCTCTCTAGTGTCCACCAGGGGGCGACTCCTCTGGTTGTATAGAAGTCTATAGAAAATGACTCTACTTCTCTCTTGATTTATTCCCTCAGTAAACATTGTAAACATGAGTTTATGTCTCAATCTCTAGTTTCAAGTCTTCTTCAATACAGCATGATGTTCATTTAGTACATGATGGTCCATTTAGAGTCACACAGACCATAAAGCAGGGGATGCTTTAGGGCGGGGCTACTGTGATTGACAGGTCTCTAATAGACCATAAAGCAGGGGATGCTTTAGGGCGGGGCTACACAGTGATTGACAGGTCGACACCACGTGTCCGTGTTTTCTTTTTAAAACTTTAACTCTTTCATGGTGTGTTTTCACTTCATCAAAGTTAATTGTAACATTTTGGTCCTAAACATGTTTTATTCAGTGTTGACCTGAGCTCCGCCCTATGATGTCACTTCTGGTTCCAAAAAACAAGATGGTGACATATTATTATGAATCCCACTGCTCTTCTTGGCAAGACACACGGGTCTGGCATTCAAGCGCTGTGATTGTCCCGGTGTCCGTGCTCGGTGAGGTTCTGGTCACCTGACTTGTTCCGGTCCGGACCAATGAGCTGTCCTGACTCCAACTACTGGAGGTCTACCTTTAACCAATCGTTGGTCTTAACAAGAATTGCAGTGGGATCCTTAATAACAAGATGGCGATAACCAACAGTTGACTACCTTTACTCATGAAGAGTCTATGTCTATTTCACAATTCAAATAATTGAGTAGAATTGGAAAATAACCCCAAACATTTTTTATGAAGTTATTAATCCTCTGGTGACTAAGCAGCTGTTTTAATTCTGCACTTAAACTTCCCACAGTGAATAAACACAGAAATAAATGTTTATATGTCTTGACTTTTGACACTGAAGTTACAGATAAGAACTTTAACGAAGGATGCTGAACAGGCCTGTTGGGTCCAGGTCTACAACAGGCCTCCTGGGTCCCTGTATGACATGTCTGTCAACACTTACTGTTAGAGAAGTCAATCAAATGTCTACAGAGAGACTCCTAAAGACATCGGTCCACAGGTGTGTTCAGACCCCAGACCGGCTGAGGACCAGCTCCAGACCCCGTCCTTACCTGAGATACGTAGAGGGCGACGCCGGTCGCACCTTGACCCGCCGAGGGCTTCACCAGCCAGAGAAGAGCCAGACTCACCGCTGAGGAAACAAACATGGAGACACGGAGTCAAAAACCCGGCTCTTTGGTTTACCACGGTGATGTGAGATGGAAACAAACCTGGACCCCAACAGAGGACGAAGACCAGCGGGTACAGCAGCATCCGCCAGTCCATCGCGCGGAACGAGGCCCGCTGCTGGTGGCCTAGATAACCGTTCGAGGTCACGACCCGTCTGTAGATACAACGAGCTTTCACTGCGAGCACCTGGAGCCGGAGAGGAAGGAGGTTCAACCGGAGCTCGGTTTGTTTAACGTCATGTCAGCGTCATGTGACGCCACTCACCGTGATGCTGAGGAGGGTGAGGAAGAAGGAGGCAAGGAAGACGGCGAGGCGGTAGGTGCGCAGCCGGGCGCAGGATGTGATTGGCTGCTGGTGCTGTGAGGTGAGGTACAGCACTCCGGTGTGCATCAGGAGACACCTGGTGGGGGCCGAAGCACAGTGAGCTCAGGTAAATACTTCATCACGCCCTTCATCGTGTCTCAACGCACCTGTAGGGCTTGCTGAAGTTAGCCTGACATTGGCTAATGTTTCCTTGAATGAACACAGGCGTCATCAGCAGAACAGGAAACAGACTGTGAACAGAGGAGCAACAGTTTAATTCAGGGAACATGAAGAGCAGCAATACTGAGAGATGAACTCACCCTGAGAGCAGCGCAGTGATCACTCTGCTGGAAACCTGGACAAAGACAAAGACCTGAATCAGAACTCACTCCAAAGACCTGAATCAGATCTCACTCCAAAGACCTGAATCAGATCTCACTCCAAAGACCTGAATCAGATAACCCTAACCCTAACCCTGAATCAGATCTCACTCCAAAGACCTGAATCAGATCTCACTCCAAAGACCTCAATCAGATCTCACTCCAAAGACCTCAATCAGATCTCACTCCAAAGACCTCAATCAGATCTCACTCCAAAGACCTGAATCAGATCTCACTCCAAAGACCTGAATCAGATCTCACTCCAAAGACCTGAATCAGAACTCACTCCAAAGACCTGAATCAGATCTCACTCCAAAGACCTGAATCAGATCTCACTCCAAAGACCTGAATCAGATAACCCTAACCCTAACCCTGAATCAGATCTCACTCCAAAGACCTCAATCAGATCTCACTCCAAAGACCTCAATCAGATCTCACTCCAAAGACCTCAATCAGATCTCACTCCAAAGACATGAATCAGATCTCACTCCAAAGACCTGAATCAGATCTCACTCCAAAGACCTGAATCAGATCTCACTCCAAAGACCTGAATCAGATCTCACTCCAAAGACACGAGTCAGCTGACGATGATGTCAGCGTTAAAGGAACAGTTTGACCTTTTATGAAATGTGTTGCTCTGCTTTTAGTGCCGTGATGCGTTTGTGGTTTGGTTGTTTGGTTATCGTACGATTGAACTAACCAGGTTTAACGTGCTCATCAGCTGGACAGAGCCCGGCTAGCTGTTTGTCCTCGTTTATGCTAAGCTAAGCTAACTGGCTGAGAGCTCTGGTGTGAGAGTCACTCTCAGCCAGTTCTTAGAAAAGTGGTGAATCTCCCAAACTGTTGAACTGTTCCTTTAAGCTAGAGTCACATTACTGTGGCATAAACATCCATCATCATCATCATCAACAACCTCATTTTAATCTATTTTCACCTTTTAGGAAACATAAAACTCTATCTTAAATAAGTACTCTAAAGTACCTTTTTACTGTAGAAAAAGTATAAATATCACACTGGACATGCTCCACTACTAGTAAAAGCATGTAAGTATTATCAGTAGTTGAAGACAAGGCAAGTTTATTTGTATCGCACATTTCAACAACAAGGTAATTCAAAGTGCTTCAAATAAAACCATTAAAAGCATCAAAACATAATGCAAAAGAAAAGGAGATTTAAAAACAATTAAAAACATTCATTGAAACACTAAAACATTGAAGTTAAAGTATTGATTGATCAGTAACATGTGACCCTGTTCTATCTGAGGTGTCTGGATCATTATCACTGCTGCATTAATGTGATGGTATCATGTTAACTCCTTTCATACGTCATCATATTCTATCAGATCAGATGTTTGTGGTGTCGCTGTGGCTCATGAAGGAAATGTGTTAACCTGAAGTGGGACTTGGTTGATGCAGCTGTAGAACTTGTCTCTGATTCCCGTGTAGTGGTTCAGCACATAGTTGAGGGTGTAGAAGAAGGAGGCCATGTAGAGAATCTGAACAAAGACACGGAGCCAAGAGACATAACAATGCATGTAGGTCAGGAATGTGTTTCTGAGGTCTGTCCTGGTTCTGCTGCTCTGTTTCCTCCAAGACCAGTTCAGGACCAGTCCAGGACCTGGACCTCTGAGACAAATGTTGAGGCGATTAAATACAACATGTGTAGAGAACAAAGCAGAAGCTCTTTAGACTGGTCGACATATTAATGGTACTTTAATATGTCAGCTAATGTTTCAGTATCTCTTTCACTTCAGTCTGTTTGGGACTCCAGAACATCTACTGGTGCTACTGGTCCAAATACTGGTGGGCGGGTGTATCGTGGGATGAGGAAGAAGCTGTGCGTCTCAAACGGACTCTAAAGGGTTCCTCTGAGTCCCAAACAAACTCTAAAGGGTTCCTCTGAGTCCCAAACAAACTCTAAAGGGTTCCTCTGTGAGTCTCAAACGGACTCTAAAGGGTTCCTCTGAGTCCCAAACAAACTCTAAAGGGTTCCTCTGTGAGTCTCAAACGGACTCTAAAGGGTTCCTCTGTGAGTTGGTATAATCTGTGATTGTAAGAGCAGTAAAGTGTAATGTAGAGCAGTGACGTGTAATGTAGAGCAGTAAAATGTAATGTAGAGCAGTGACGTGTAATGTAGAGCAGTAAAGTGTAATGTAGAGCAGTGACGTGTAATGTAGAGCAGTAAAGTGTAATGTAGTGCAGTAAAGTGTAATGTAGAGCAGTAAAGTGTAATGTAGAGCAGTAAAGTGTAATGGAGAGCAGTAACGTGTAATGTAGAGCAGTAAAGTGTAATGTAAGATAAGATAAGATAAGATAATCCTTCATTAGTCCCTCAGTGGGGAAATTACAGGATTATGTAATGTAGTGCAGTAAAGTGTAATATAGAGCAGTAAAATGTAATGTAGAGCAGTAACGTGTAATGTAGAGCAGTAAAGTGTAATGTAGTGCAGTAAAGTGTAATATAGAGCAGTAAAATGTAATGTAGAGCAGTAACGTGTAATGTAGAGCAGTAAAGTGTAATATAGTGCAGTAAAATGTAATGTAGAGCAGTAACGTGTAATGTAGAGCAGTAAAATGTAATGTAGAGCAGTAACGTGTAATGTAGAGCAGTAAAGTGTAATGTAGAGCAGTAAAGTGTAATGTAGAGCAGTAAAGTGTAATGGAGAGCAGTAACGTGTAATGTAGAGCAGTAAAGTGTAATGTAAGATAAGATAAGATAAGATAATCCTTTATTAGTCCCTCAGTGGGGAAATTACAGGATTATGTAATGTAGTGCAGTAAAGTGTAATATAGAGCAGTAAAATGTAATGTAGAGCAGTAACGTGTAATGTAGAGCAGTAAAGTGTAATGTAGAGCAGTAAAGTGTAATGTAGAGCAGTAGCGTGTAATGTAGAGCAGTAACGTGTAATGTAGAGCAGTAACGTGCAGTCTTACCTGCTCCACGGTGTGCAGGTGGTAGCAGAGAGTGTTCAGGCTGCTGCAGTGTTGAGAGAACAGAGCGGCTCCGATCAGCCAGCAGACAGCGAGCAGCAGGTCGGACACACTGAGCAGGAACAGAGGCTGCAGCTGCAAACAGTTTGACTTCTTACTTACTGTTATATACGTTGTATTCTTTAAAGTAAAATACCATAATGTTGATATTACAGGTTTTATCTAGATTATTTATAAACCTTTAAACATTCCAGCTGAGCATTTCCTAATTATACAATCAGTTGTTTTTTTAAATCATTTTCTACCAGTGAGACTAAAACAAACATAAAAACACAAATGTGAGGTCTAAAGTCAGGTTCAAACAGATTTTTTTTATTTTGTGAGATGATGTTCAGAAACTGGTTTAAAGCCGTTCATGTGGAGCAGGTTTCTGCTTTGAATCTGAACTCAAATCTCCACTGAGTCACAAACAAGCTGCAGTTCTACAAAAGTCTGTGACGTGATTCTGAACATCAGTCACATGTTCAAAGTCAGAGAGTCAGAGTCACTGAGCAGAAACACGTCAAACAAAGAATGACCTCTGACCTCCGGTGTGCGGTTGAGTCTCTGTGACTTCACACAGACGATGACGGAGGCTGAACCCAGAACACTGAAACAGACCCAGAGTCAAGTCTTCATCCTCATAACTCACTGGAAAAGATTCAATCGTTTAAGAAGGAGCCTCTAATCAAATGGTTCCTTCTTTAATGTCTGAGTGCTGTGACGAGATGAAGCACAACATGAAGCTCAATGTACCGAAGAGAATAAAATACTTCATCTGAACTTCAGGAAGATGAAGATGAACTCACTGACCTGAGCAGAGCCATGACGAGCTGGATCCACCGGACTGCTTCATACACCTGCAGACGGATCAGACCTCAGATCAGTTTCACACGTTAAAGCATGCAGAGAGCTCAGTGGATGCATCAAGTTGAAGAAATGAGCTTTAAAAGATGAAACTGTGAGAAAGTAAAGGTTTACTAAACAAACAACACAAACAGGAAGTGAGGGCTCAGAAAGCAGCACTTTATGAATAAATATAAATAATTCTGGATCTTCTCATCGACCTACAGCCACCTCGTTCTTACAGATCATGACTGAAGGAATCTGTCGCTTTGATCAAACAACCAGGAGGAGTCGTGACTTTGTTGGGGACTCTCCTCTCTCATATTTGAAGCAGCTGCAGATGTTTGAGAGTGAAAGTGTTGAAATAGAGAAGAGACACGAGGTGAAACTCTAACGGACTCGTTTGAATGATCAGCAGCAGCTGAACACAGTGAGACCTCCATGTTCTGTTGAAGAGGCTTTGATGTGTTTCACAGAACCTTCACGAAACTCCTCTTTATACTCTCACGGCTGTAACTGGTTACTCACTGATGTAAAGAGTACTTCTAAATGTTGATGCTCATACTTTGGTTCAAAGTAAAATATCTGAGTACTACTATTAGTTGAGAATACTATGTTTAACGAACAGGTTCTTTACTCATGGAAGTAATGAGAGTGTAACACTGACCTCAGACCAGTCCTTTGCTCCGCTGGTGTTTCTCTCACTGCTGTTGGTGGAAACCTCGAGCAGATTCTCTGAAGTCGACATGATGAGAAGTGAAAAGATGGATTCAGAATGAAGGTCTGTGCAGCCTGAACCTGAACAGACAGCAGGCTGCGTTCATTCACACTGACTCCGCCCACTGTCAACATGACCACGCCCCCTAGGAGACCAGCGTCAGACTCTCATCATTGCTTTGACTCGTGGCTCATTTCAGTCAGTTCGGAAGCTTCCCGAGAGAGAAGCTCTAGTCCACCACAGACCAGCACAGACGGACCTCTTCATCGATTCAACTTGACAGGGTCGTTTCTGTTGGTTACATAAATATCTACAGCGGTGATATGTGTGTACTTTTACTCAAGTAATGTACTTAAGTACAAATTTGAGGTTCTCTAGTATTTACTTCTCTGCTTCATACTTGTACTCAGCTCTATCTCAGAGGTACTTTATACTGCACTGTAGTTATCTGACAGTAGAAATACTGTAGTAAAAATAACAATATTTCCTTTTGAAATGTACAGTAGGAGTACAGTAGAAGTATAGGACATCAAATAGAACATAAATACATTTTATTTTCCACCACTGTGTTTATTTCTGCTTGTCTGCTGGCACCACCTGCTGGTGTGAGGGAGAAGTTACAAGAAGAATTATGAAGTAGTATAAATGGAAATACTCGAGGAAAGTATATGTATGAAGCAGTTCAGGATCAGGACAGTATGAGGTGCTGCTGGCGCCCCCTGCAGGCCGCTGCAGAGAGGTCAGAGGAGGAGGAGCCTTGTCTGATTGGCACGTTTTTTAAAGGATTGAAGGCTGGTACGTACTTCCTGCAGATACACAGGAAGTAGCGTCATTATCACATGCTAACAATATCATTCATTTACATCTGATGGACGCGGTGACGGACACGGTGACGGACGCGCTGACGGACACGGTGACGGACAGGACGCGGTGACGGACGCGGTGACGGACGCGGTGACAGACAGGACGCGGTGACGGACGCGGTGATGGACAGGACGCGGTGACAGACAGGACGCGGTGACGGACGCGGTGACGGACAGGACGCGGTGACAGACAGGACGCGGTGACGGACGCGGTGACGGACAGGACGCGGTGACAGACAGGACGCGGTGACGGACGCGGTGACGGACAGGACGCTGTGACAGACAGGACGCGGTGACGGACGCGGTGACGGACAGGACGCGGTGACAGACAGGACGCGCTGACGGACGCGGTGACGGACAGGACGCGGTGACGGACAGGACGCGCTGACGGACGCGGTGACGGACGCGGTGACGGACAGGACGCGGTGACGGACAGGACGCGGTGACGGACAGGACGCGGTGATGGACGCGGTGACGGACAGGACGCGGTGACGGACGCGGTGACGGACGCGGTGACGGACAGGACGCGGTGACGGACAGGACGCGGTGACGGACGCGGTGACGGACAGGACGCGGTGACGGACAGGACGCGGTGACGGACGCGGTGACGGACAGGACGCGGTGACGGACAGGACGCGGTGACGGACGCGGTGACGGACAGGACGCGGTGACGGACAGGACGCGGTGACGGACGCGGTGACGGACGCGCTGACGGACGCGCTGACGGACGCGCTGACGGACAGGACGCGGTGACGGACAGGACGCAGTGACGGACGCGGTGACGGACAGGACGCGGTGACGGACGCGGTGACGGACGCGGTGACGGACAGGACGCGGTGATGGACGCGGTGACGGACAGGACGCGGTGACGGACAGGACGCGGTGATGGACGCGGTGACGGACAGGACGCGGTGACGGACAGGACACGGTGACGGACGCGGTGACGGACGCGGTGACGGACGCGGTGACGGACAGGACGCGGTGACGGACGCGGTGACGGACGCGGTGACGGACAGGACGCGGTGACGGACAGGACGCGGTGATGGACGCGGTGACGGACAGGACGCGGTGACGGACAGGACGCGGTGACGGACAGGACGCGGTGATGGACGCGGTGACGGACAGGACGCGGTGATGGACGCGGTGACGGACAGGACGCGGTGACGGACAGGACGCGGTGACGGACAGGACGTGGTGACGGACGCGGTGACGGACAGGACGCGGTGATGGACGCGGTGACGGACAGGACGCGGTGACGGACAGGACGCGGTGACGGACGCGGTGACGGACAGGACGCGGTGATGGACGCGGTGACGGACAGGACGCGGTGACGGACAGGAAGCGGTGACGGACAGGAAGCGGTGACGGACAGGACGCGGTGACGGACAGGACGCGGTGACGGACAGGAAGCGGTGACGGACGCGGTGACGGACAGGACGCGGTGACGGACAGGACGCGGTGACGGACAGGACGCGGTGACGGACGCGGTGACGGACGCGGTGACGGACGCGGTGACGGACAGGACGCGGTGACGGACAGGACGCGGTGACGGACAGGACGCGGTGACGGACAGCACGCGGTGACGGACAGGACGCGGTGACGGACGCGGTGACGGACAGGACGCGGTGACGGACAGGACGCGGTGACGGACGCGGTGACAGACAGGACGCGGTGACGGACAGGACGCGGTGACGGACGCGGTGACGGACGCGGTGACGGACGCGGTGATGAATTGTAATATTTAATGCGATTGTTGGTTATTCTTCTCATGTTGTGTGACAAAGGTTTAATCTAAAAACATATCTTGTGTGATTGATGTTCAACATAAAGATCCCACAGAAGTAATAAATAATAAGTAATAAGCTTTGAATCATCACCGTCTCTCCTCTAATAACTGGACCAGAACCAGAACTTCTGGTTTCCCTCTCAATGTTTTTTAAGTATTTGGGTCACTTCCTTCTGGTCTGAATGTGTGTGGAGTCACACTTAGAAACACAGGAGCACAATGTGGGTGGAGGTCTCCTCCTCCTCCTCTTCTCCTCCTCCTCCTCTTCTCTTCCTCCTCCTCCTCTCTTCCACCTCCTCCTCCTCCTCCTCTCTTCCACCTCCTCCTCCTCCTCTTCTCTTCCTCCTCCTCCTCTCTTCCACCTCCTCCTCCTCCTCTCTTCTTCTTCCTCCTCCTCAGCTGCAGTGTTTGGGAGCAGAAGGATCCGATGCAGCAGCAGATCTGTGAGTGATTTCTCTCTTTACTTCTCTTTACTTCTCTTTACTTCTGTCTTTACTTCTCTTTACTTCTCTTTACTTCTGTCTTTACTTCTCTTTACTTCTCTTTACTTCTGTCTTTACTTCTCTTTAATTCTCTCTTTACTTCTCTTTACTTCTGTCTTTACTTCTCTTTACTTCTCTTTACTTCTCTTTAATTCTCTCTTTACTTCTCTTTACTTCTGTCTTTACTTCTCTTTAATTCTGTCTTTACTTCTCTTTAATTCTGTCTTTACTCCTCTTTACTTCTCTTTAATTCTCTTTAATTCTGTCTTTACTCCTCTTTACTTCTCTTTAATTCTGTCTTTACTCCTCTTTACTCCTCTTTAATTCTGTCTTTACTTCTCTTTAATTCTGTCTTTACTCCTCTTTACTTGTCTTTACTCCTCTTTACTTGTCTTTACTCCTCTTTACTCCTCTTTACTTGTCTTTACTCCTCTTTACTCGTCTTTACTGGTCTTTACTCCTCTTTACTCCTCTTTACTCGTCTTTACTCCTCTTGACTCCTCTTTACTCGTCTTTACTCCTCTTGACTCCTCTTTACTCCTCTTGACTCCTCTTTACTCCTCTTGACTCCTCTTTACTCCTCTTTACTCCTCTTTACTCCTCTTGACTCCTCTTTACTCGTCTTTACTCCTCTTGACTCCTCTTTACTCCTCTTGACTCCTCTTTACTCGTCTTTACTCCTCTTGACTCCTCTTTACTCCTCTTGACTCCTCTTTACTCCTCTTTACTCGTCTTGACTCCTCTTTACTCGTCTTGACTCCTCTTGACTCCTCTTTACTCCTCTTGACTCCTCTTGACTCCTCTTGACTCCTCTTTACTCGTCTTTACTCCTCTTGACTCCTCTTTACTCCTCTTGACTCCTCTTTACTCCTCTTGACTCCTCTTTACTCGTCTTTACTCCTCTTGACTCCTCTTTACTCCTCTTGACTCCTCTTTACTCGTCTTTACTCCTCTTGACTCCTCTTTACTCCTCTTGACTCCTCTTTACTCCTCTTTACTCCTCTTGACTCCTCTTTACTCCTCTTTACTCCTCTTTACTCGTCTTTACTCCTCTTTACTCCTCTTTACTCCTCTTTACTCCTCTTGACTCCTCTTTACTCCTCTTTACTCCTCTTTACTCGTCTTTACTCCTCTTGACTCCTCTTTACTCCTCTTTACTCCTCTTGACTCCTCTTTACTCCTCTTGACTCCTCTTTACTCCTCTTGACTCCTCTTTACTCCTCTTTACTCCTCTTTACTCGTCTTTACTCCTCTTGACTCCTCTTGACTCCTCTTTACTCCTCTTGACTCCTCTTTACTCCTCTTTACTCCTCTTGACTCCTCTTGACTCCTCTTTACTCCTCTTTACTCCTCTTTACTCCTCTTTACTCGTCTTGACTCCTCTTTACTCCTCTTTACTCCTCTTGACTCCTCTTGACTCCTCTTGACTCCTCTTTACTCGTCTTTACTCCTCTTGACTCCTCTTGACTCCTCTTGACTCCTCTTTACTCCTCTTGACTCCTCTTTACTCGTCTTTACTCCTCTTGACTCCTCTTTACTCCTCTTGACTCCTCTTTACTCGTCTTTACTCCTCTTGACTCCTCTTTACTCCTCTTGACTCCTCTTTACTCCTCTTTACTCCTCTTGACTCCTCTTTACTCCTCTTTACTCCTCTTTACTCGTCTTTACTCCTCTTGACTCCTCTTTACTCCTCTTTACTCCTCTTGACTCCTCTTTACTCCTCTTTACTCCTCTTTACTCCTCTTGACTCCTCTTTACTCCTCTTTACTCCTCTTTACTCGTCTTTACTCCTCTTGACTCCTCTTTACTCCTCTTGACTCCTCTTTACTCCTCTTTACTCCTCTTGACTCCTCTTTACTCCTCTTTACTCGTCTTTACTCCTCTTTACTCCTCTTTACTCCTCTTTACTCCTCTTGACTCCTCTTTACTCCTCTTTACTCCTCTTTACTCGTCTTTACTCCTCTTGACTCCTCTTTACTCCTCTTTACTCCTCTTGACTCCTCTTTACTCGTCTTTACTCCTCTTGACTCCTCTTTACTCCTCTTGACTCCTCTTTACTCGTCTTTACTCCTCTTGACTCCTCTTGACTCCTCTTTACTCCTCTTTACTCCTCTTTACTCCTCTTTACTCCTCTTTACTCGTCTTTACTCCTCTTGACTCCTCTTTACTCCTCTTGACTCCTCTTGACTCCTCTTGACTCCTCTTTACTCGTCTTTACTCCTCTTGACTCCTCTTGACTCCTCTTGACTCCTCTTTACTCCTCTTGACTCCTCTTTACTCGTCTTTACTCCTCTTGACTCCTCTTTACTCCTCTTGACTCCTCTTTACTCGTCTTTACTCCTCTTGACTCCTCTTTACTCCTCTTGACTCCTCTTTACTCCTCTTTACTCCTCTTGACTCCTCTTTACTCCTCTTTACTCCTCTTTACTCGTCTTTACTCCTCTTGACTCCTCTTTACTCCTCTTTACTCCTCTTTACTCCTCTTGACTCCTCTTTACTCCTCTTTACTCCTCTTTACTCCTCTTGACTCCTCTTTACTCCTCTTTACTCCTCTTTACTCGTCTTTACTCCTCTTGACTCCTCTTTACTCCTCTTTACTCCTCTTGACTCCTCTTTACTCGTCTTTACTCCTCTTGACTCCTCTTTACTCCTCTTGACTCCTCTTTACTCCTCTTTACTCCTCTTTACTCGTCTTTACTCCTCTTGACTCCTCTTGACTCCTCTTTACTCCTCTTGACTCCTCTTTACTCCTCTTTACTCCTCTTGACTCCTCTTGACTCCTCTTTACTCCTCTTTACTCCTCTTTACTCCTCTTTACTCGTCTTTACTCCTCTTGACTCCTCTTTACTCCTCTTTACTCCTCTTGACTCCTCTTGACTCCTCTTGACTCCTCTTTACTCGTCTTTACTCCTCTTGACTCCTCTTGACTCCTCTTGACTCCTCTTTACTCCTCTTGACTCCTCTTTACTCGTCTTTACTCCTCTTGACTCCTCTTTACTCCTCTTGACTCCTCTTTACTCGTCTTTACTCCTCTTGACTCCTCTTTACTCCTCTTGACTCCTCTTTACTCCTCTTTACTCCTCTTGACTCCTCTTTACTCCTCTTTACTCGTCTTGACTCCTCTTTACTCCTCTTTACTCCTCTTTACTCCTCTTGACTCCTCTTTACTCCTCTTTACTCCTCTTTACTCCTCTTGACTCCTCTTTACTCCTCTTTACTCCTCTTTACTCGTCTTTACTCCTCTTTACTCCTCTTGACTCCTCTTTACTCCTCTTTACTCCTCTTGACTCCTCTTTACTCGTCTTTACTCCTCTTGACTCCTCTTTACTCCTCTTGACTCCTCTTTACTCCTCTTTACTCCTCTTTACTCGTCTTTACTCCTCTTGACTCCTCTTGACTCCTCTTTACTCCTCTTGACTCCTCTTTACTCCTCTTTACTCCTCTTGACTCCTCTTGACTCCTCTTTACTCCTCTTTACTCCTCTTTACTCCTCTTTACTCGTCTTTACTCCTCTTGACTCCTCTTTACTCCTCTTTACTCCTCTTGACTCCTCTTGACTCCTCTTGACTCCTCTTTACTCGTCTTTACTCCTCTTGACTCCTCTTGACTCCTCTTGACTCCTCTTGACTCCTCTTGACTCCTCTTTACTCGTCTTTACTCCTCTTGACTCCTCTTGACTCCTCTTTACTCGTCTTTACTCCTCTTGACTCCTCTTTACTCCTCTTGACTCCTCTTTACTCCTCTTTACTCCTCTTGACTCCTCTTTACTCCTCTTTACTCCTCTTTACTCGTCTTTACTCCTCTTGACTCCTCTTTACTCCTCTTTACTCCTCTTGACTCCTCTTTACTCCTCTTTACTCCTCTTGACTCCTCTTGACTCCTCTTTACTCCTCTTTACTCGTCTTTACTCCTCTTTACTCCTCTTGACTCCTCTTTACTCCTCTTTACTCCTCTTGACTCCTCTTTACTCGTCTTTACTCCTCTTGACTCCTCTTTACTCCTCTTGACTCCTCTTTACTCCTCTTTACTCCTCTTTACTCGTCTTTACTCCTCTTGACTCCTCTTGACTCCTCTTTACTCCTCTTGACTCCTCTTTACTCCTCTTTACTCCTCTTGACTCCTCTTGACTCCTCTTTACTCCTCTTTACTCCTCTTTACTCCTCTTTACTCGTCTTTACTCCTCTTGACTCCTCTTTACTCCTCTTTACTCCTCTTGACTCCTCTTGACTCCTCTTGACTCCTCTTTACTCGTCTTTACTCCTCTTGACTCCTCTTGACTCCTCTTTACTCCTCTTGACTCCTCTTGACTCCTCTTTACTCGTCTTTACTCCTCTTGACTCCTCTTTACTCCTCTTGACTCCTCTTTACTCGTCTTTACTCCTCTTGACTCCTCTTGACTCCTCTTTACTCCTCTTTACTCCTCTTGACTCCTCTTTACTCCTCTTTACTCCTCTTTACTCGTCTTTACTCCTCTTGACTCCTCTTTACTCCTCTTTACTCCTCTTTACTCCTCTTGACTCCTCTTTACTCCTCTTTACTCCTCTTTACTCCTCTTGACTCCTCTTTACTCCTCTTTACTCCTCTTTACTCGTCTTTACTCCTCTTGACTCCTCTTTACTCCTCTTTACTCCTCTTGACTCCTCTTGACTCCTCTTGACTCCTCTTTACTCGTCTTTACTCCTCTTGACTCCTCTTGACTCCTCTTTACTCCTCTTGACTCCTCTTGACTCCTCTTTACTCGTCTTTACTCCTCTTGACTCCTCTTTACTCCTCTTGACTCCTCTTTACTCGTCTTTACTCCTCTTGACTCCTCTTGACTCCTCTTTACTCCTCTTTACTCCTCTTGACTCCTCTTTACTCCTCTTTACTCCTCTTTACTCGTCTTTACTCCTCTTGACTCCTCTTTACTCCTCTTTACTCCTCTTTACTCCTCTTGACTCCTCTTTACTCCTCTTTACTCCTCTTTACTCCTCTTGACTCCTCTTTACTCCTCTTTACTCCTCTTTACTCGTCTTTACTCCTCTTGACTCCTCTTTACTCCTCTTTACTCCTCTTGACTCCTCTTTACTCCTCTTTACTCCTCTTGACTCCTCTTTGCTCAGTGCAGTGGTGTTAAAGTGAAGAGTTGAAGCGGCGAGCTCCAGTGAGATCAAAGGCTTTGATGAACGGCTGGTCAGCTGATGAAAGATCATTGAAGAGAATCTCTTTCATCAACGTGTTCATCTTCATCTTCGTCTTCATCTTCATCTTCATCTCGATGATAAACCACAAATCCAAAGCCAGTTGAAATATTTGGCCTCGAGGTTTAATCAGCAGTTCAATAACTTCACACTGCTGTCATCAGTAGAACATGGAGTCATGAAACACACATCACCAGTTCACACGTACAGGACAAATGTGTATATATATGTATAATATATATATATATATATATATATATATATTATATATATGCATATCAATATTTATTATTATATATATATACACACATGAAACACACCAGTTCACACGTACAGGACAAATGTGTATATATATGTATAATATATATATATATATATATATATATATATATATATTATATATATGCATATCAATATTTATTATTATATATATATACACACATGAAACACACCAGTTCACACGTACAGGACAAAGAAGATCATGTGACACCGGCACCAATATCAATATAACACGAAGAATGTTCTTTAAATCCAACCAATGAAGTAAATAATTCTCAATGGGATATAATATATATATATAATATATATATATATATATATGTATTATATCAATATTTATTATTATCTGTATATATACAGATAATAATAAATATTGATATGTTCTTGATCACTTTGTGTTGTATTTGCCATGTCATTAATAAATGCTCTGTAAGACATCGATAGTCCTCACTTCACATGAGGTCACACAAAACACTTTACTGAGGAGTAGTAACTACCTTAATACATCGTGAAATGCAGTATTACCAGTGGCGGCTGGTGGAACATGTTCTAGGGAGGGCCATCCTATCAATTTCAGCAAACATCCCAGTATGATTTCATGCAAAAACAATTTAGCATCAAACACGCATTATTACTTGGCAGTTAAATATTTAACATTTATTCCAACATGAAAAAAAGCAGTAAATAACACTTATATAATATAATACAATATAATATAACATGTGTATTTATTGAGATGCCCCTATGGACCTTGTTATAGGAGGTAAAGATCAGGAGAAGTAAACATGAAGTGTAATTATGAATACTGATGTTAAATTAAGCTATGATGAGTTTTCACTGTTAATTTAGGGGGAAAAAGTGGCCCGGGAGTTACTGTCAGACCGGCCCACTCAACACACGGCGCGCTGCCCACTCAATACACGGCGCGCTGCCCACTCAATACACGGCGCGCTGCCCCCTCAATACACGGCGCGCTGCCCACTCAATACACGGCGCGCTGCCCACTCAATACACGGCGCGCTGCCCACTCAATACACGGCGCGCTGCCCCCTCAATACACGGCGCGCTGCCCACTCAACACACGGCGCGCTGCCCCCTCAATACACGGCGCGCTGCCCACTCAACACACGGCGCGCTGCCCCCTCAATACACGGCGCGCTGCCCACTCAACACACGGCGCGCTGCCCCCTCAATACACGGCGCGCTGCCCACTCAACACACGGCGCGCTGCCCCCTCAATACACGGCGCGCTGCCCACTCAACACACGGCGCGCTGCCCACTCAACACACGGCGTGCTGCCCACTCAACACACGGCGCGCTGCCCACTCAACACACGGCTCGCTGCCCACTCAACACACGGCGCGCTGCCCACTCAACACACGGCGCGCTGCCCACTCAATACACGGCGCGCTGCCCACTCAACACACGGCGCGCTGCCCACTCAATACACGGCGCGCTGCCCACTCAACACACGGCGCGCTGCCCACTCAACACACGGCGCGCTGCCCACTCAACACACGGCGTGTATTTCGCCGGTCTACGGCGGCCATTCGCACCTCCGCCGGCGTCGCCCCGACAGACGCCCGGCACGACCGCACGGCGCAGACCGCGGTTATGGAGAAACGTTTTTAAAAGCACCGTAGTGTCCAGCCGTGCTGTGGCGTCCTCGGATCGCGAGGAGTAGTATAATGTCAGTTTATACTGTTGATACAGTTTTCACTGATTATTGACTTTCGGTATTAGAGTAAATTGAACGTGTTCTGTGAAGCATATAATATAGTCCCGTCGGCCTACCGGGGATTCCCCCGGTATCCCCGATGGCCAGTCCGCCCCTGCCTGTGGATACGTATGGTATGTCGAAGTAATCAGCGTACTTTTAGGAAGAAAGGAAGTTGATTGACTGACTTGTACGAAGTAGTGAAGCTTCGCATGTAGTCTGCTGTCTGGTTGTGAGGTCAGGCTGATCTGATATCAGCTCTTTGGCTGCAGAACCTCCTCAAACTTCTCCTCTCAAACGGGTCTTGGAGGAGGAGAGCTCGCCTGTAGAGACTTCTCCTGACGAGAACGCGCAGCTCCGGGGCTTGATCGTTCTGGCCCACAGCTGAATCTATTTGAGGCGCTGATTGGCTAAATTGTATGTCACTCATTTATATCTTGAATCAGCAATTGGCTAAACGGCTTCATAGACCCGCCTCTTTTGGGCTAAAACGATCAGGCCCCCCTCGCTGCGCGCTCTCAGAGTGTCGTGCACACAGACAGAGAGCACGAGCAGACGAGCACACAGGGGGAGAGCACGAGCAGGAAAAGCATATATTTTGCGCAGATATCATATTGTACACACATTACTGGGTACATTCCATAGTTAAAAAACACAAATATTGACAATTTGTATAATTTATGATTATTATAATTTTTTTTTTTTTTTTCCGTGTGGCTCATGGTGGGGCAATGCCCCATTGCCCTCTCTTGACCAGCCGCCACTGAGTATTAATACCCATTTATAAAGCATATATTAACATAGTCCCTAACCATTCGTGCATATCTAAATCATTCTATATATAAACACATGAATAATGATCATCTAAATCAGTTATTAATCCTTTACCAACACTTTATAAATTATCTTATGAATCATCTACAACTCCTTAATAATTGGTTTGTAATATCGTTAATACTTAATTTACAAACGGGGAATCCATCATTTATAAAGTATGAAAACACAATCATGAAACACATCATAGACGAGCTGATTAATGAAGAATAAAACATGTATCAATGATGAATTAAGTGTTTACTAATGCTTCATAGTGTGTAGTTATTATGAAGTGTGACCATTAAAGAGTCTGCTTCTTCTGACAGTGACACAATAATTCACTCACCAACTGATTTATTTACATGTGAAACAGTTTGTGTCACACGACAGAATCCTGATGAACGTGATGTAGATCAGTTTGATTATTGATCAGTAACTATTGTTCTGTTCTGAGTTCAGCTGATGTTCCACATGTTCTAACGCTAGACTAACTGCTTTTATTGTGAAACTCTTGAAACAGGAAGCTGTTCCTGTTTCAATTTCAGCTTCCAGCTGATTTCTTCTCTTTTTACTGTTAATTTATTGTTTTATTTGATACGGGACAGACACATTCATAAAAACATTCCTGTAAATGCACCAGAGTTATCCAAGAGGCTGTTTTTCATCTGTCGTCCCAAGAGGCAGATGTTACAAAGTAAACCTAAAAATAGAATATAAGTTATGCATTATTTTACAAAGCATGCAGAAACAATGAGAGGTCATATTAATATAAGTAGTATCATCATTCAGGAGACTCTTATACTACATTGTCAAGTACTAACAAGACAACTCAGAGGCTCTCAAAGTCAACACACACAGAGCAAATCAAATGATATGAATTATGAGATCAATAGATGAAGTATTAATATTCACTGTATGTGTGTAGTTCTGGCACTCTTCCT
This sequence comes from Lycodopsis pacificus, assembly GCA_028022725.1. Taxonomy (NCBI): domain Eukaryota; kingdom Metazoa; phylum Chordata; class Actinopteri; order Perciformes; family Zoarcidae; genus Lycodopsis; species Lycodopsis pacificus. The sequence continues at coordinate 29,014,169 of CM051695.1, forward strand.
GAGTGGGATAATAATAATAATAATAATAATAATAATAATAATAATAATAATAATAATAATAATAATACAATTTATTTATAGAGCACTTTTCACAGACAAAAATCACCAAGTGCTTTAACAGCAGAAATGTAAGAGCATAAAAAACACAATGTGACCATAAGGTCAATAAATTACATACACAGAGATAAAATAAAATAAAATTAAATTAAAAATGAAAACATATTTTAAGAGCAGGTCTAGGACATGGGTTGTTACTCAAACACCAGCCTAAAAAGGTGGTTTGAGCTGTTTTTTAAAAGTATTCACAGAATCTGCGAGGCGTAGAGTCGCATAATGTGATCCTTCTTCTCTCAGAGGATCTTTGTCTCTTTGATCAGAGTTTAGTTAGAACGTCGACTGAACTAAAGAACATCTGTTGGTGAAGACACGTTCTACAAAATAAAAGCATCGCACCAGCTGTTCTGTGGTGTGTATATTTCTTCGAATCCGTTCCTTTTGCAGTGTTTGCAGGAGGTGAAAGTCACGACATCCAGTTCTACTTCTGTGACTCAGTGTTTCCTTCATCAGTCAGCCAACACTGGTGAAGCTGAAGACAAACGTTACTCTGTTATATCGATATCATATTCATGTGTTATATCTGTGTTGAAGGAGCAGAGAAACTCCCATCATGAAGGGCAGAACGAGTCTCCTCTTCCTCATCATAGCGGCGTGTTCCTCTGGATCCGCTGCTCTGACCACAGGTGGGTTTAAACCGGTTTGACAGATTGTGTGTGTGTGTGTGTGTGTGTGTGGGGGGGGGGGGGCAAGTACAGTATATGTTGTTTATGTGAGGAAGAAAGTACAGTCACGGTTTCCACCGAACAACATCATGAGTAAATATATTCAGAGATTAACTACTGGTGAAACTGGAGCTTCACAGTACAATGATCCATTAGTTCATCACAATGTGTCCCATTGGGACCTGTAATGTTTCTCTGAGACCTATCGTAGTTCATGTACAGCTCAACCTTTTTTTCTTCTCCGGCTCAGAGTGTGAAAACGCCACCTTGGCCGACATCGTCTTCCTGGTCGACGGCTCCAGCAGCATCGGTAGTGTTAACTTTCAGGAGGCCCGGTCTTTTGTCCGCAGCCTCATCAAGGCCCTGGACATCGGCCCTGATAAGGTTCGGATCGGCTTGGCTCAGTACAGCAATAAAACCTTCCCGGAGTTCCTGCTGAAGGATCACACGAACAAGAAATCCTTGCTGGCTGCAGTGGAAAAGTTTCCCTACCGAAAAGGAGGCACCAAAACAGGCGAGGCCATCGAATACCTCCTGAAGAACTACTTCACAGAGGACGCCGGGAGCCGAGCCAATCAACGGGTGCCTCAGATCGTTGTGGTCATCACGGATGGAGACTCCCGGGACAACGTGACGGCGTCCGCCCAGCTCCTGAGGCAGCACGGAGTCATCGTGTTTGGCATCGGGGTCGGAGCAGCCAACCGGGAGAAGATGGAGTCCATTGCTAACTGGCCTCCAAAGCGCTTCCTGTCCTCCATCGATAACTACCAGGACCTGAAGACGCTGAAAGATCATCTGCTGCAAATGGTTTGCGTCACTGTGGAGGATCAGAGGCAAGGTAATGAAATATAAAAACATCGAGCCAACCTTCATCTTTTGAAATACACAAAACGGCCGAAGTCGAGATCAGACTGTGAGTTAGTTTGATGGTCCCACCCTGCCTCTCAGCCTGAGGGTCTACGTTACCTGTTATGTGCTACTGTTACATAAGCATTAACATTTCAAACAGTTCAACTGATTACTGTCATTTTCACTGTTTTTGAGGTACATGTCGATGCAGTCAAGGTGTCAGTTTGCTTTAAAACAAAATGCTCTCAATGCGTTCTTTGTTGCTGCGTTGCTGCTCAAAGACGGCCGTCACAGAGAGACATGATGTATTGTATAAATAAGGAAACGGGTATTCGTGGGGTTCCACCTGCTTATACATGAACAAAGTCGTGGTGTGAAGCCTGAAAAATGAGAGCTTGGGAGCATATTGTCTCCTTCAAGTTGAAGTCAGTTATGCTGAATTCTTTGGCCCCTCCTTGACAAACCGGCCACGACTCTAAACTGTGGGTGTAGCAACACTTGAGCATACTGACACCTCGACTGTACCGCTATAAGATGTAATTATGTTTGTCTCTGCTTTCAGCTTTGGCGGACCGGTTTGGAGATACTTTCTTCCTGGTGGACAGCGGCATACCTCCCGAACAGTTCTCCATATTTAAGAAAGACTTTCTCAAATTGATTGATGAGCTTAATGTCGGCGCGTCCAGCTACCGCATCGGTCTGGCTCAGTACGGTCAAGAACCCAAGACGGAGTTTTATCTCAATACTTTTCAAACTAAACAGGAAACCCTGGCTGCTGTCAAACGTTTCCGCCTTGCCCCGAAACCCAACCAATCACGAAACCTGGGCCGCGCTCTGAAGTACGCCAGAACTCACTTTTTTACCCGTGGGGCGGGGGGGCGAGCCCACCAAGGCACACCACAGTCCCTGGTCGTTGTGAGTGGAAGAAAGTCCGATGATTATGTGTCCGAGCACGCTCAAAATATCAAAAAAGCAGCGGTAACTGTTTATGGGATGAGTGCAGGTGCAAGCAGGGATGAGTTAATGTTATTTGCCAGTGATAGGTACGCATTCGATTCTCCCCGATTACTTCTTTTGAAGAAATTCTTGATGACGGAGCAAAAGGAGACCATTACTGAAGGTGAGAACCATCATCCGTCATTCATTTGGGAAACGTTGGGAAACTGTATTTCATGTTTTTGTCATTCTTCAGTTAGTGACAGACTTTACAGGCAGGGAGGAACAAATAATAATGACATAATTGACACAAAATGATTCTAGCTCGTTCTTCATTTTAAAAATAAAAGTAATTAATTGAATGAAATTCAAATTTTAACGTAGCATTCCTGTGATATAGCTCATCTTCACATATATTTGAATGGTTAAGTAGAAGATAGCTCAAGTAACTAACGACACTCTTTTCACAGATTGCAAAGGAGCCAATGTGGCCGACATCGTGTTCATCGTCGATGAGTCTGGAAGCATCGGAAACGACAACTTCCAGCTGGTGCGCACTTTCCTCCACTCGGTTGTGAGCGGCCTGGATGTCAGTCCGTCTCGTGTCCGAGTGGGCATCGTTACGTACAACGACATGTCCACAGCACAGGTCTACCTCGACACCTTCAATGACAAGGCCGAAGTCCTCCAGTTCATCAAGATCCTACCTTACGGTGAAGGCGGAACGAACACTGGAGCAGCTCTCAACTTCACCCTGAAAGAAATCTTCATCAAAGAAAAGGGCAGTAGGAGAGCAGAGGGTGTCCAGCAGGTGGCGGTGGTGATCACAGACGGTCAATCCCAGGACAACGTGAGCAACGCAGCACTCAACCTCCGCCGGGCTGGGGTCACCATTTACACTGTAGGAATTGAAAACGCCAACAAGCCTCAACTGGAGGAGATGGCGACTCACCCCCCTGATAAGTACGTCTTTAATGTGGCCAGTTTCACAGAGCTGAAGCCCCTGAAGCTGAGCCTGCAGAAAGTCCTGTGTGAAAACATCATTGACCAAGTCACCTCAGTTGGTACAAGGGAAACGAGCAACAGAGGAGGTTTGAACCAGTGTTTTTTGATCGTCATTTAATATGAAAGCCAGAAATCCCTGGTCAATGTTCAACAACAGCATGTTCACCCGGCAGTTTGTTTGTGCTCTGGGGATGTAAAGTTGTAGACTACTTGTTGCCTCTTGAGTTGTTGTTCTTTAGTTTAGTCTTTACTCAAATATTCCCCAGTGTTTGAATGTTCATTCTTAACCTTCCACTCTTTGACTTTGTGAAAAGAACTAACCTTTAAAGTTGCTCTTCCTCTCCAGCATGTGTGCAAAAAGATGAAGCGGACATCTTCTTCCTGATGGATGACTCAGGGAGCATTGAGAACCTAGACTTCGAAGACATGAAGACCTTCATCATCAAGTTTCTACATACCTTCACTATTGGGCCAGAAAATGTACGCGTGGGGCTTGTGAAATATGCTGATTCGCCAAATATGGAATTCGATATGACAGCCTACCCAGATGCCAAGTCATTGGAGAAAGTCGTCTTGGATATTAAACACGTAGGAGGTGGGACAGAAACAGGAAAAGCTCTGTTATCTATGGGCAAACACTTTGAGAGAGCCGTGGCCAGCCGGGTTCACAAAGTCCCAGAGTACCTGATCGTCATCACAGACGGGAAATCCACCGATGAGGTCAAGGCTCCGGCAGAACAACTGAGGGCTCAGGGCGTCATCGTCTACGCCATCGGGGTGAAAGATTCAAACAAAACGGAGCTGGAAGAGATCGCCGGCGACCCCAAGAGGACCATCTATGTCAATAATTTTGATGCCTTGAAATCCATCAACAATAACATCATCACAGACATCTGTTCTGAAGACGGTAAGGATATTTAGTAAATAAATCTTGAGTCAAAAGTATGTTGTGTTGTTCCCGTCTGGATGAAGATGACCAGGTGTATTTGAATGTTTAATTTATATTTCTGCTTTTAGCGTTTCTTAACTAATACCATCTCCGATAAGCCGTCGAGCCGTAGTGCTGCTAGTTCACATATTGAAGCATGAGAGAGACATTTTTTATATAGCAGACTTTACAGCTAAAACAAATGAAATATGAATATGAAAGAAACCGACTCGTGATTTTCATGGGAGCTGCAGTTTATTTGTATCCTAACAAATTAATCTTGTTTAAGCTTTCAACTTCTGTCGTAGAAGCTCATTTATCTCAGAATAAGGATAGTAAGAAGACTGATGATGTAAACTCTCAAATGACAAATTGTAGTAAGTAGAGATATAAATATACAGTACCGAAACTATGCCATCCAATATAACCATCATTGTCCTGGACCTGGAAGACAGTGAGTAACAGAGTCAGTGACTCCACCTTATCGTGACCCTTCAGTTATCGGGGCATGAGGTTTTTTAAGCAAAGCCTTCTAAAGGTACCAATTTGAGTTGAGTGTTTTAACTTTGACTCGCTAGTTGTTTTTGAACAAGTGATGTAAAAGGTCACAACCCTCGTAGCTTGGCTCTTTTCCTACAATCTCATTGGTACTCAACGACAGAAAAGTGTGGAAACAGGAACACCATGTAATCATTTCTGTGATCTGTGTCCACAGCTTGCAGAGATGTAGAGGGCGACATCTTTTTCTTAACTGACAGCTCTGAGACCATCTCTAACAAAGACTTTCAGACAATGAAAGAGTTCATGAAATCTGTCATCGGCAAGTCCGCCATCGGGCAAACCGAGGTGCAGGTCGGCGTCATGCAGTTCAGCAGCAACCACAATCTGGAGTTACCCCTCAGGCACTACAGCAGCCCAGATGACATTATGTCGGCCATCGATAATATGGAGCAGATGAATGAAGGCACGCTCACAGGTAAGGCCCTCAAAGAGGTGTCGCAGTATTTCGATGCAACCAGAGGACGGCAACGTGGCAAGAGGCAGAGTCTGATAGTGATAACAGACGGTGAGGCCAAAGACCAGGTCAAAGGCCCCGCTGAGGATCTGAGGGCCAAAGGAGTGGTGGTCTACGCCATTGGCATTGCGGACGCCAACAGGACCCAGCTGGAAGAGATCAGCGGTTCACCAGACAGGGTATATGTTAAGAGGAACTTTAATGCTCTGAAGGACTTGGAACGCCAGATGACCTTGAAGATGTGCAAGAAAGGTAAGAGTAGTTCAAGACCATCCAAAAAAATGATTTAGATTACGGGTTTATTAAAGCATTGAGCCTTTAGGTTAATCTATTTTTCTCACAAGGGAGGCTTTGTGATTTTACCAGTTAGCATTAAAGCTAATTGATGACCAACAACTGCTGGGTGCGGTTGCTGCATGTCACATCTCAAAAGTCCTGTCCCCATAGTCGGGTTGCCAGGTTTGAGCTCTGCAATAACTCTGCTGTCAACCAACCTGGCTGACTACATCATGGATCGGTGACTAGCTCACCAGCTAACAAGATCCAACATAGAAACGAAGCAGCCTAGTGTTTGTGCTAAGCTAGGCTAAACACATCCGAGACATATCTCTGTACTGAGCACACAGACATAAAGTTGATTTTATCTTTTCATCTTTTATAAGACCATGATAAGAACCAATCAGGTCTCAGTTTCCCTTCTAACACTCAGTGTTTGCTCTTTGTCTCTGTTCTCTTCAACCAGATTGTCAGATAAGAAAAGCTGACATTATTTTCCTGGTGGACAGCTCCACAAGCATAGATCCACCTGAATATGACAGTATGCGGACGTTTATGGAGTCAGTAGTGAACCAAACCACAGTCGGCGAGGACCAGACTCGTTTTGGGCTCATCACCTTCTCGAATTACACCGTGCCTCATTTTACTCTGAATACTTTTTACTCCAGACGAAAAGTTCTGTCAGCGATCCCCGTTAAGAATCCACAACACGGAAACACCTACACAGGCGAGGCCTTGAAATACTCGCTGGAGTTCTTTAGCGCTCAGCATGGTGGCCGGACAGACCGCAAGGTGCCTCAGATTCTCATGGTGATCACAGACGGGATTTGCAACGGTGATTTAGACTTAAAAGAGACATCTGATGCACTGAGAAAGAGCGGGGTCATCGTCGTCAGTATCGGAGTGAAAGCATTAGAGGATGAGCTGGAGCAGATGGAACGTGAGCTGAAGACGATGGCTGGTGGAGACGAATCCAAAGTTTTCTACGTGGACGCCTATGAGGGACTAGAAACTTTGTACAGAAACATGTCTGATATCTTCTGCATTAAGAGCGGTAAGACAACAAAACACTGTTTAAAATCATTTTGATGTCTAGTTCACAGGGCCAACAGGTGTCCTCCATCTTCTGAACTGGAAGATTTAAAAGATCAATTCAGCAAATAAAAATACATAATTTACACTTAAACCAGGTGATATCTGATAATGCTCACAGTTTATTCCAGAAAGTCATGATTTGGGGGAAAATCTTCTCAGCACTATTTCAGTATTGAGTCCAGTAAGTGTCGAGTGGAATCTTTTGATAAATCTGAAACTTTATTAATTAATATTTTAGTGCTCAATGTTCTTATCGTGTTCCATTGATTCAATAGTTCATTGCTCCTTCACCTTCTTAGTGGACAGCAGCAGTCCTTACTGCACATCCAGAATCTTTTGTGAGGTTTTATGAACGGGATGATATTCAAAATAAACCTTGAAAGGGAATGTTAAAGATACACAACAAAGAGTAATAATCCCCAAACCTTAAGTATATCCATGTCCTCAGTCCAAGACCAAAACACAACGAGTCCTTCTAAGAGGCTAAATGGATTCTAGCTAGATATAACACAAATGGAATGATTTCAGCTGTTAATGTATACTTCAATACACTCAATACTTCAGAAACAACACATTTGACAAAAAAAAGAGTGCCTTCCAGATTTTGATTGGCTGATCAGGTCGAGCAGGAAAGATGTAAAAAATTGTGCCGTACCCGATTACCTGTAGACCATAAGAGGTATTGGTCACATTTTGAGAACTACCTGATCAGTACTCGTCAATAACAAGGTATGGAGAGATCTCCACCTTCAGTGAATTGGGGAGTTGAGAGTGTGTTGTGGCCAAACATGAATGAATCAATACAGTTCAATCAATTTAACTTATTAGTAATGTAAACAAACACCTTTCTCTTGCTCTGCTTTGGCAGCTTGCGAGAAGGCCGACCTGGTCTTCCTACTGGACCAGTCCGGCAGTATCAACAAATCTGAATACAACATCATAAAAAACTTTACGACAGACCTGGTGAACAGCTTCGACGTCAGTGAAGACTTTGTGCACGTTGGACTTGCACAGTTCAGCGATGTACCTAAACATGAGTTTGACCTCAACAAGTACTTCCATAAGGAGGATTGCATCTCACACATCCAAGGCTTGGAACACAAAGGTGGAAACACCTACATCGGAAAGGCCTTGGATCACATCAAGGATTACTTTGAGGTGTCGCGGGGCAGCCGCAGGGAGAGCCCCAAGATCCTGGTGTTGATTTCAGATGGTGATTCTCACGATGAAGTGAGGGCCGCAGCCAGCAGTCTCAAGGATGTGGGGATCAAGGTGTTTGCCATCGCCGTCGGAGACGTTCACCCCCTGAACCTCCATCAAATCACCTATACTCCAGAGAGGCTGTTTAGAGTGCAGAACTTCAACGAATTGGCAAATATCAAGCAAAAGGTGGTGGACGAGATTTGTCCAAACGATGTGCTCCCCCAAGGTGTGTGAGTTGAAAAGTGTGACTTTTCCTTTCCCTCCATATTCCTCTGTGTCTCTGGCTGCCAAAGGTAAAAACGTGTTTCCTTTTACTTCAGCCTGCAGTATCGATATCGCCATGGGATTCGATATTTCTCGGGAAGACCGAGCTCCTGGCGAGATGCTGATCAGCGGCCACGCCAAGCTCCAGGCCTTCCTGCCAGAGATCGTCCGTTACGTTTCTTCGGTACAAGGTCTGTGCTGCATCGTTAAGGATCCTGTCAAGACCAACATCGCCTTTCAAGTGCTCGATAGAGACGGACAGCGGCTGTACAACACAAACTTTAAGCCCTACAGCAGCGACGTGGTGAATGAAGTCATGAGCCTGCAGATGTCAGGACCTTCCTACTTCAAGACAGCCCTGCTGGAGTCCTTCAAGGAGATGTTCAAGGTCCACTCCAAAGCTAACGTGAAGGTGAGAGCTACACAGCTGGTTGTGTTTCTATTTGGTCATCATGAAAGTATCACATGGTGGCGAAGGCTTGTTATTTTGTAGCCACAGTGTTCTGCATGCTAACATGCTAACATGCTGATGTTTAGCATATTTACCATATTCATAATTAGCAAATAACAGAATTACCAGGAGATGCAAAGAACAGCTGAGGCTGATGGGAGTTTCTTGAGTCATAAACCAAAGTATTATGCTGCTCACACACCGGACGCGTTGATTTCTTGGCGCAGTGCAAAATCGCGTCCAACGCACTGCAAAATCACGTCCAACGCGCCGCCGGTCGTGTTCAGACCAAACGCCGCAAAATCTCGTAGCGCCGGAGAGGGGGCGTGGTTTATAGACCTGGATCCGTTCAACTGTCCGCCATTAACCATGGAAAGAATAACCTATATTCCTACGTGTTGTGGAAGTCACAGATATCCCGGGAAACTAAACGCCGTCATGTCTGGTTCATAATATTGTTCAGAGGAGCTCCGTGGATTGTTTCGAGCTGTATTCACTCTGTCTAGCAAGCCGCCGGTCGCTGTTTACACAGACGGCTACAGGATTTATTTGTCCTCCATTGTTGTTTGCGATTCAGCACGGGCAGGAGCTACGGCACTGATGACGGGGGGAGCAACTCAACGCTGATAGGCTATCGCGCCACAGCGTCACGCGATTATGTCGCAGAAGTTGAAAAATTTCATCTCGCGCGTTGGCGATTTTGCGGCGTCCAACGCGTCCACCGCACTGCAATAACACGTCCACCGCGTCCACCGCACTGCAATAACACGTCCAACGCGCCGCCGAATCGCAAAATCGCGGCGCGCCAGTCTCATCGCGTCTGTGCATAGACTTTGTATGTAATCTCGACGCGCGTCAATCAAAAAACGCGTCCGGTGTGTGAGCAGCATTAGACGTAGTGAAACGCTGACCTGATGATGGCGCTAGATGAAAAGTCAGAGCATCACCAAAGTTATTAGCTTTCATCCTCAGAGGAACATGAATGTCAATCCATCACCGCTTCAGTCTGGACCAACGAACACGAAACGTTTTACATAAATAACAAAAGCAGGATGATTACTGACATGATGCTCCTACCAAGTACTGTTACTTCAAAAACATCATCCACATACATGTGACCCATCAGGTGCTGGTGATCTTCTCAGACGGACTCGATGAGGATGTGATGAACCTGGAGCAGGAATCAGAGCTGCTGCGACAGTCTGGTAAAACCTGCTCTGATGTATAGATTCAATTAATCCTGAAACTCAAAACACTTTTTCTCTGCTTCAGTTTTTCTGTCTTCTGTTCAAGTTGTTGATCTCATTCATCTCTTCCTCTGCTTCTTAGATTCTTCCTTCCCTTCTCAGGTGTCGTCTTGTTCATCAGTTTACTGAAATGCATTTCTATGTATTTGATGGAGTAGGTTTTTTGCTCCTGATCCCAATCTGAGTCTTTTAGGGAAATCAGTAAAGCTGCCATCTGTAGTTGTGTTCACTGTGTGCAGGTGTTAGCGCTCTGCTGACGGTGGCCCTGGAGGGGGCCCGAGACCCCGCCCAGCTGCAGATGGTGGAGTTCGGGCGAGGATTCAGCTACAAGCTTCCTCTCAGTGTCGGCATGCAGAGCGTCGGCAACGCCGTCCTCAAGCAGATTGTGAGTTGTAAACCTTCAGGTTCAACAGCTTCATACCTTCTGTCGAACTCAGAGAGCCGGTCTGTACCAAGTCCAGAAACTGTCTCTCGTTGAAGACCTTCACCGTGTAGAACTCAGTTGTTCTCTGAATAATGAAAATAAAAGAGTTTGAGAAAGTAGTTATTGTTCTCACCTGAGGACCACTGCATGAGTTCACACTGCTGGAATGTGTTAAGATTGAAGAGTTTTTCCAGATCTGGTTTTATTTTATAGCTCAGCCAGACTCCACATGAGCCAGTGAGAGGAGTCTGGCCTCACTGATCAGGAGGGTTTTACACTGAAGAAACCTGTGCTGAGAGTCAAAAGAACAATTAACAATCGTGATGGCAAAACGTTTGAATGTCAATGGAGCCAGAGATGTTAAGAAGAGAGCATCTATCTATGAATTAAAGAATGGAAGGTATTGATGTTCTTCCTACAAGAAACACACAGCGACAGCACCAATGAGGCAGACTGGAGGAGGGAGTGGGGAGGGGAAGTCCTCTTAAGTCACAACACAAACCTCAGTGGAGGAGTGGGCTTCCTCTTCTCCAGGTCCTTCACTCCAGTCTCACTGGAGGTCAAGCACATCATGGAGGGGAGGTTGTTTTTAGTGAAGGCACGGTTTGACCTTTTTATTGCTGTTTGTATCAATGTGTATGCTCCAACAATCGGTACAGACAGGAAGCTGTTGCTAAAGGTTAATGATGTGTTAAATGGCTGTGCCTCGGAGGATTCTTTATTGTTGGGGGGGATTTTAACTGTACTGAAGATGCGGCTGTAGACCGCAACCACGCAGAGCCACATCCAGCTTCACAGCACGCTCTGAGGCAGCTGGTCCATTCTCATGGCCTGGTGGATGTGCGGAGGAGGATGCATGCAGACTGCCCACAGTACACATGGTCCCACCTCAGAGAGGGTAGCATCTCCTCAGCCAGGTTAGACCGTATTTATGTTTTTAAGCATCATTTTAATATTTTTAAAATGTGTCGTATTGTACCTGCTGGTTTTACAGATCATGCGTTGCTTTTATGTAATGTGTTCATTCGGAACATTTTACCTAAAAGTGCGTCGTGGCATTTTAATTCAGTCTTAACCTTTGATAGGAATTTTAGAGAGGTCTTTATTTATTTCTGGGGTGTTTTCAGGCAGAGGAGGAGTGAGTTCAGCAGCACGAGGCAGTGGTGGGACCATGGTGAGATTGAGATGAGGCTCCTTTGCCAGCAGCACACCCTCAACGTCACGAGACATCACCAGATCTATGAAGGACCTGGAGACTGATCTAGTGGAACGAGAGAGTTTAAGCGAGTCCACAGGAGATCGAGGACATAGTGAAGTCCTCAAGATAAAAAAAATGTCTTTGGCCGACCTGTTGGACGTTAAAGTTCAGGGTGCACTGGTCCGATCCCGATTCCAGACCATCACAGAGATGGACACTCCCTCTAGCTTCTTCTTCGGCCTGGAGAGGAAGAGTGGGCAGAGGAGGGTAGTCCACTCACTTTTAGATGACGCAGGGCAGCCGGTTGTGGAACAAGTCAGATCAGAAAGCTGTGAGCTTTTCCTCCTCCCTGTATACCAGTGAGTACAGGCAGGAGGAGGCACTGATGGAGGGGTTCTGTGGGGTTCTGTGGGTTCATTGGTCTCTGAGGAGGTCTGCAGCTCTTTGGGTATTAACACTGGTCTGATTTCTCTAGATCAGGAAAAGGCTTTTTCACGTTGAACACAACTTCCTCTGGAAAGTTACGGGGACGTTTGGTTCAGCGCTGGCTTCATAGCTAAGATCAAGGAGTTGTCCAGTGAGGTTGAGAGTGTGCTGAAGGTAAAGGCGGTCTGTGTGCCCCTGTAGAGTGCGTAGAGGGGTCCGGCAGGGTTGTGCTCTGTCCGGGATGCTCTATGCACTCTCCCTGGAGCCCCTCCTCATCAGAATACGCTCTCGCCTACAGGGTCTGGTTTTACCTGGTTTTAGTAGGAACAAGGTGTTATCAGCTTATGCAGACGACATTGTTGTTTTTATCTCTGTTCTGAATCCCTCTGTTCTTAGCCAGTGCCCGTTCTGCAGCCTTAGAGAGACTGTTCACCATGTTTTTACTGAGGGTAAGAGACTCACAGAGTTCTTCTCTCATTTAATTTTGTTTTTAGTCTTTCTCATGTGTTTTACTGAAAGGGTTTCATCATGGGAGCTGCCTACAAGAAAACAGGAAAAGAAAAGTGGGAGCTCCTCAACTACCTTTCAGGGGAAGCTAAGATGGCAATTTATCTGAGCAGGAAGAGCCGAGTTGTCTTTAATTATTTCTAATGTTTGGAGTTTTTCTTTTGTAATATATTGATCTGAATTGGTTTGATTTATTGGTATGTCTTTGTACAGATTTTCAAAATGTGCTCTCCAGATGTCACCAGTTTGGATGGGTAATGGGTAACACTGTTACCCATTACATTGTGTTATTGTGTTACCGTAACACAATAACATCAATCTCTCTCTGTCTCTGTCTCTCTGTCTCTCTCTCTCTCTCTCTCTCTCTCTCTCTCTCTCTCTGTCTCTGTCTCTGTCTCTGTCTCTCTCTCTCTCTCTCTCTCTCTCTCTCTCTCTCTCTCTCTCTCTCTCTCTCTGTCTCTCTCTCTCTCTCTGTCTGTCTCTCTCTCTCTCTGTCTCTCTCTGTCTCTCTCTCTGTCTCTCTCTGTCTCTGTCTCTCTCTGTCTCTGTCTCTCTCTGTCTCTCTCTGTCTCTCTCTCTGTCTCTCTCTCTCTCTCTGTGTCTCTCTCTGTTTCTCTCTCTCTCTCTCTCTCTCTCTCTGTTTCTGTCTCTCTCTCTCTGTCTGTCTCTCTCTCTCTCTCTCTCTCTGTCTCTGTCTCTCTGTCTCTGTCTCTGTCTCTCTCTCTGTCTCTCTCTGTCTCTGTCTCTCTCTCTGTCTCTGTCTCTTTCTGTCTCTCTCTCTGTCGCTCTGTCTTCTGTCTCTCTGCAGGACTCGGTGTCAGACAGGGAGTGCTGCAACGTCATGTGCAAATGTTCGGGACATGAAGGCGTCCGAGGCTCTCCGGGCGGCCTGGGGTCAAAGGTGAGTGGAAGACACGCCCCTTTAGAGTGTAAACATGATGTGTCACACCTGCACCGGGCCGGTTCCTCTTTCTGTGTCGTGAAGATTCTTTTTTATCGAAAGATGCTGACTTCACAGTGAAACGATGTAAAGTGAGGAGGTCAGCGGTCTGAGAGTTTCTGGTCTTGTTGTGTTTCATGAACAGGGTCCGTCTGGACAGAAGGGTCAGCTGGGCTTCCCTGGAGAGGAAGGAGTCTTTGTAAGTGCTCTTCAGTTTGACATAAACAGAACAGCTCAATGTGCTGACGGTCGTGGATTCCTCCTACAAACGTTGAACTCATCCAAAATGAAACGGTGTCAGCTGATCTGTGTTGATCCCTTCTGGACTCTGATTTACTGCTGGCTCTATTGGGCTGTTGCAGGGGGAGCGAGGGCTTCCTGGACCAAGTGGACCTCAGGGCTTGGAGGGCTGTCCTGGAGCCAGAGGACACAAGGTTTTTACAATATCTTTTATTCACTTCATATTCTTACAAGATGAAAATGCTGCTGCTAGATTCAGAGAAAACAAAGTAATGTCAGACGTCAGGTTCTCTTCTGGTCACAGAGACAGACTGTAAAGCAGAAGGTTGTCTCATGGTGCTTTGTGTCTGCAGGGCTCCAGAGGATTCTCCGGTAAAAGGGTGAGTACTCAGGACCACGAAACACTAAAGTCTGCTCAGGTTAGTTAGAATGTGATTCACAGAGTCGAGCAGCAGTGAGACCTTGATTCTCTTCCAACAGGGCGAAGACGGAGCAGATGGACTGGACGGAGTCAACGGAGCGCAGGTACCAACATCACAATCCAGACTAGCTGAACCGTAACGACTAGTTGTGAAACCAAACATCTCTCTGGTAATGTTCTGTGTGGGTCCTGAGCTGGTTCTGGTTCTGCTTCTGCTTCTGCAGGGACTGACTGGAACAGGTGGAGCTCAAGGAGAGAGAGGAGAGCCTGGAGACCCAGTAAGTTCTTCATATTTATCAAACATTTAATTCAACTCAAGTATGATGAATAGGATAACGAATAATATATTCATGAAAATGCATTGAAATGAATAATATTTTAGTATCATTACCAGGAGTAAATATTATGATTTATATGAATACTTCTTTCTACTGTTACTGTTATTACAGATATGATTATTTTTATGTCTACGTACATTTTAATTACGTTTCCTGCTGTAATCCGATCCCCCGGCTGGTTGATTGACAGGTTGTCCTTTCGTCCTCAGGGTATCCCGGGTATCAGAGGGGAGGCGGGGCTTAGAGGACAGCGAGGACTCAGAGGAGATCCGGTGAGTCCAACATTTGATGTTGTTATCATTATTATCTGATTTCTCATTTAGAGAAGTTCATCTGAACATCACCAGGAGGACTCGTGATCCCTCACCGGCTTCCCACAGAACTCTCATTCATAGACTGTGAATTTTAGGATAATTTAAAACGATATATTCATGAATGAAATGTATTTGCCTTTATTTCTCCTGTTTTCAGCTGCAATAACAATTTGTCATATGCACAATATTTACAGTACAGCAGAGTACTACAAAATCTATGCAAGAAAAACATGCAAGTAAAAATAAGTGCTGTATGCAGGTATAAACAGTAGTATAAACAGTAGTATAAACAGTAGTACAAACAGTAGTATAAACAGTAGTATAAACAGTAGTATAAACAGTAGTATAAACAGTAGTACAAACAGTAGTATAAACAGTAGTATAAACAGTAGTACAAACAGTAGTATAAACAGTAGTATAAACAGTAGTATAAACAGTAGTACAAACAGTAGTACAAACATTAGTATAAACAGTAGTATAAACAGTAGTACAAACAGTAGTATAAACAGTAGTACAAACAGTAGTATAAACAGTAGTATAAACAGTAGTACAAACAGTAGTACAAACAGTAGTATAAACAGTAGTATAAACAGTAGTACAAACAGTAGGCAAGGCAAGTTTATTTGTACAGCACATTTCAACAACAAGGTAATTCAAAGTGCTTCACATAAAACCATTAAAAGCATCAAAACAATTAAGAACATTCATTAAAACACAGTGTAAGACAGTTTCATAGTAAAATGCAGAAATGCAGGAAATTGATTAATATATTAATTGAATGTGGTTCAATTAAAGTAGTGTAAACAGTAGTCGAAACAGTAGTACACGCAAGTAGTAATCGTGGTATAAACAATAATATAAATAATATAATAATAAGTAAAGAGCTCTTGAGGCTTCAGAAACATTCAATGAAGGACTGTGAGAGCTTCCTGAGTCCAGCAGGACTCTCACAGACCAGCATGTATGTGGGAGTTGTCAGAAAGAAGGGGATTTTTCCCGGTTGGCTCAATATTTACAGTAAAAACAGGATAAAAGTTGGATGGCCTTCTAAAACCCCCACATCCCACACGCCAGAGCCTTAAAGTCCAGGACATCTCAGCCAAAAGTCTTGTGTAACTTCTTGAGAAAACACAACCTCCCTCTGAATCTGCTTGTGACAGAGAAGTAAATCTAATGTCTCCTGTTAGAGCCAATCACAGCTGGAGGCTCCTCCATGTGGACTTTCTCTTTCAGGGCGGACTAAGGATGTTTGTGTTTTGTCCGACAGGGTGAACCAGGGGCTGATAACACCAGTCCGGGAGCCAAAGGGGACCCTGGGAACCCAGGTTTACCGGTAGGAACCATCACACTCTGGATCTGTGTTGAGACTGATGCTGTTAGGTCAACTTCAAGTCCCACAATGCACTGCTGTCTGAAACATCCTGCTGTGATCAGGAGTCCTGGACACCATGGGAAGTGTTGGAAATAGCTTCCTTTAGAATACTTTACACATCCAATCAGAGGGCTTCACACAGCTTGTAATAGTGGGTCAAAGTGAGAGGCTTTTGTATAAATCATAAGGCAAAGCATTCTGGGTACTGTAGTATTTAGGGTCCTTCTTGTTTCAGGATGCTTTCTCAAGGCTTTCAAGACTGCCAGAGTCACCCCCCTTCTGAAGAAACCATCACGTGACCCCTCTGATGTCAAGAACTTCAGACCGGTTTCTCTTCTCCCCTTTCTTTCCAAAACACTAGAACGTGCTGTCTCTACTCAACTGTCTTCCTATCTCCACCAGAACAGCCTCTTGGACCACCAGTCCGGGTTCAAAGTGGGTCACTGGACTGAGACAGCCCTCCTTGCGGTGACGGAGTCGCTTCACGCAGGGAGAGCGAACTCTCTCTGCTCTGTCCTGCTTGTCCTGGACCTGTCTGCAGCGTTTGACACGGTGAACCACCAGATCCTCCTCTCCACCCTCGAGGGGATGGGGTCTCAGGCTCTGCACTCTCCCTGTTTGCATCCTACCTGACAGGTCGATCCTACCAGGTGACATGGAGGGGGGCCGTGTCGGAACCACGCATGCTGACTACGGGGTTCCACAAGCCTCAGTCCTGGGCCCCCTTCTCTTCTCGCTCTACACAACATCTCTGGGTTCTGTTATTCGCTCGCATGACTTCTCTTACCGTTGCTATGCCGATGACACCAGCTGGTCTTGTCATTTCCTCCGGGGACGCTCCAGTGGAGGCATCGCTGCGTGCTTGGCTGACATCTCGAAGTGGATGATGACTCACCACCTCAAGCTGAACCTGGACAGAACGAGCTGCTGTTCCTCCAGGTGAAGGGTTGCCCTCACAGAGACCTGTCCATCACCATGACGATACCGTGGTGACGCCGACTCGGCCTGTGAGGAACCTGGGTGTGACTCTGGACGACCGACTGTCGTTCTCAGCAGACATTGCATCGGTTCCACGCTGGTGCAGGTTCCTGCTCTGCAGCATCAGGAGGATTCACTTCCTCACTGAGGAGACGGAGCAGGTGCTCATCCAGGCTCTGGTCATCTCCCGCTGGACTCCTGCAGCTCAGTACTTGCAGGAGCTCCGGCGTCGGCCATCAGACCTCTGGAGCTTGTCCAGAAAGCTGCAGCTCGCCTGGTGTTCAATCGCCCCAAGTTCTCCCACAACTTGCCTTCTCCGTTCTCTGCACTGGCTCCTGTAAGAGCATCCAGTGAGACTCTGGTGCCTACAGGGCAGTGAAGGGAACAGCTCCTTCCTATCTCCAGGCCACGGTCCAGCCCTACACCCCCCCCGACCTCTTGGCTCTGCTGCCTCGGGGCGATCGGTTCCCCCGTCGCTCAGAGGTTCCTGCGGCCGATCGACCCGGTCACGTGTTTCCTGTCCTGACCCCTCAGTGGTGGAATGAACTCCCCACTGACCTCAGGACAGCAGAGTCACTGCCCATCTTTCATCAGGCTGAAGACTCACCTCCTCAAGAAGCACTACCTGAAGACTCACCTCCTCAAGAAGCACTACCTGAAGACTCACCTCCTCAAGAAGCACTACCTGAAGACTCACCTCCTCAAGAAGCACTACCTGAAGACTCACCTCCTCAAGAAGCACTACCTGAAGACTCACCTCCTCAAGAAGCACTACCTGAAGACTCACCTCCTCAAGAAGCACTACCTGAAGACTCACCTCCTCAAGAAGCACTACCTGAAGACTCACCTCCTCAAGAAGCACTACCTGAAGACTCACCTCCTCAAGAAGCACTACCTGAAGACTCACCTCCTCAAGAAGCACTACCTGAAGACTCACCTCCTCAAGAAGCACTACCTGAAGACTCACCTCCTCAAGAAGCACTACCTGAAGACTCACCTCCTCAAGAAGCACTACCTGAGCCTTCACTCACCACGTACTGTGTTCATGCTAGTGTGTTGCACTTATTGTATTCGTATTCGTTTGTTTCTGTACGTCTGCTCTGGTTGATGCTCTTAGATGCTTGTTAAAAAAAGGAGATGTACTTATGATGTCTGGTGACTAGTAGTTCTCTTGAATACCGATGTTGAACACACTTACTGTAAATCGCTTTGGAACAAAAAGCGTCTGCTGAATGATTGTTATGTAATGTGATGTTCTAAAGTGTATTCTTCCTCACACAGGGATTATCTGGACTGGACGGGGGGGCAGGTGGTGATGGAGGCCTCGGGAACCCGGTGAGATTTCTGACCTCCATTCTGTCGTATCCTCACTGTACGTTTTACTGATAATACTTCTCTTCTTGTACTCAGGTAAAGTTTTGAATCCATTTGAAATGCGTTTAGGTTCTCTGTCTGTGTGAATCAGAACAATGTAAATGTAAGCGTCCTCAGATGACAGAGTGTTTTCTGCTGTGCAGGGTCCAGACGGGAGGAGAGGCTCTCTGGGGCAGAAGGTAGGAGAGGAACTCAACAACACCGGACTCTGATGCAAAGCTTTAAATATCCATTACACATTGAAATACTGTCCGTCTACAGGGGCTACCTGGAGACCCGGGGGATCCAGGACTTCAGGGCAGCCCAGGTGCTTCTGGTCCTCAGGTGAGTGATCATACAACAGCTGCCAACATGAAGCTGATTAACAGGTCGCAGGAACAGCTGCTCTCTCCTCCGGATCATCTCATCCATACCACGTTAGGTACTTTAACATGCTTTACCACATGCAGGTGAACACACCAGCACCAGCAAAAGCACCAAAACCAGCACCAGCACCAGCACCAGCACCAGCATCAGCACCAGCAAAAGCACCAGCAAAAGCATTACAGAGCACTTCTATTGCCTCCACATGGGTCAGCGAGGGTTCGGGTAGGACACACGGAGTCTTGGCACACGGACAGACTTCCAGAGAAATTCAGTGGAGCAGTTTAGTGAAATGGAAACCATGTGGGAATCTTGCATAGGCTGCAGAAACATAGAGGAAACCTTCTTCTTTTTTTGGGGGGGGGGGATTACAGAGTCCAGTACATGTACATTTACAAGTGTCTGTACACTGATTTGTGGGCAGGAATATAGTTTGTTTCCACTTCAAAACCTGCTCTTATATCTGCACATCGGAGCACTTCTATTGCCTCCACATGGCTCGGCGAGGGTTCGGGTAGGACACACGGAGTCTTGGCACACGGACAGACTTCCAGAGAAATTCAGTGGAGCAGTTTAGTGGAATGGAAACCATGTGGGAATCTTGCACAAGGAGAAAAGGAAACGCTGTGAACCTTCTCTCCTTCAATGAAAACTCTCCTCACAGATTAAAATAGCATCATTCAGATTCCAGATGTTTTATTAACATGTCAACCCGATTGTGTCACATGGCAGAGAGAATCCTGTTCAACTAAACAGTTTGATTATTGATCAGTAAATATTGATTGAAGAGGTTTAAACTGTGATTAGATCAGCTGATGTTCCAACAGTAACTGTAACACCTAGAACACTTAGCTAGAACGTCCACTGAACTAAAGAACATCTGTTAGTGAAGAACACGTTCTACAAAATAAAAGCATCATGTTGTCCTCTCACACATCTATGGCAGAGCGGGGGGGCTATGTTCAGAGAAAAAAATGGTAGCTTCCACGACTAAAGTCTTAAATGTACGAGATAAAACTCAATGAAGAAAAATAATTTACGAGAAGAACAGTGGAGTGCAAAGTTTTATTATGTTCAAAAAAGCCTCATCACATAACTGAGTCACTGAAAAGAGTCCAAGGAAATAGAAGATAGAAAGAAGCCTGAATAGAATAAGAGGAGAATCAAAATGACATATATGAACATCAATAAGAAGTCCCAGTTGTTTCTTCAAGTGTCCTCAAGCAGTCCATGTTGTCTCTGCAGGGAAGCAGAGGAACAAACGGTGGTCGTGGACCAAAAGGACTCTCTGGCCTTCCTGGACCTCAGGTCGGTGCATCACCTCATCATCGTCCTCCTGTATTTGTCCAACTCAATTTAGTGTGGTTGTGTTCAAAACCAGACCAGGACTGTGGATTAGTGGTTTTACAATGACGCTGATTCAGGAAACGATCGGTACGATGAAAAGTCTCTCAATGTGCACCAGGACTTCAGGGACATTTCACACCTTCTGGTCTGATCCGAACCAGAATCACAGCTGGTGGACCGAGAGTCACAAAACAAAAAACACTTCAATTATTCAAAGATGACAGAGAGACGTGAATGTCCTGGACAGGAAGTAGGTGGTGACCGCCGTCGTCCTGTCTTCGCCTACTTCCTGTCTTCATCTACTTCCTGTCTTTATCACATACGTCCGGTCTTCATCACCTACTTCCTGTCTTCACCTACGTCCTGTCTTCATCTACTTCCTGTCCTCATCACCTACTTCCTGTCTTCATCTACTTCCTGTCCTCATCACCTACTTCCTGTCTTCACCTACGTCCTGTCTTCATCTACTTCCTGTCCTCATCACCTACTTCCTGTCTTCATCTACTTCCTGTCTTTATCACATACGTCCGGTCTTCATCACCTACTTCCTGTCTTCACCTACTTCCTGTCTTCACCTACTTCCTGTCTTCACCTACTTCCTGTCTTCATCTACTTCCTGTCTTCATCTACTTCCTGTCCTCATCACCTACTTCCAGTCTTCGGGTGCATCTCAAGTCTCTTAATTGTCGTTTCCTCGCTCCTCCATCCTCGCTTGAACCGTAAGTTGTTTCTGCGCCGCCATATTGACGGCCGTCCCAAAGCTCTATGTAGCTCTGAGGAGCGAGGAGCGAGGATGGAGGAGTGAGGATGGAGGATGGAGGAGGGAGGAGGGAGGAGTGAGGAGGGAGGAGGGAGGATGGAGGGAGGATGGAGGAGGGAGGATGGAGGAGGGAGGAGAGATCTATGAGGAGCCGTGAGCGAGGACCCACGAGAACAGACTTGCAGGGTTAGGGTTGATGAGATGAGATGTTGTTCAACGTGTAAACAGTGAAGACAGATCACAGATTAAACTCGAGTTTACATTTGATCAGGTTTCTGATTCAACATCTGGTTTAAATAAATGTTCATTGTAGTCTGAACAACAAAAGCACCACAAACAACTTTCTGCATTTATTAGAAAGATTTGTGTTTTCATGATCGGATGAAATAGATCATCAATAACTTTATTATGAATACAATTAAAGTCAGAGAGAGCTGAGAGACGAAACCCTTTTTCAAAATGTACAGACACAAATAATTCATCAATAAGACGATCGCATCCCGCCGGTAGAAATGGATCCTGAGCTGATAAACAGAACACAGTTTACCAGACTGCAGAGAGAAACTCTCTACAGTGATGATCACTGTGTGTCTTTATTAGTTATTAGTGTTATTAGTTACTGTTATTAACTACAGTGATCACTGTGTGTCTTTATTAGTTATTAGTGTTATTAGTTGCTGTTATTAACTACAGTGATCACTGTGTGTCTTTATTAGTTATTAGTGTTATTAGTTACTGTTATTAACTACAGTGATGATCACTGTGTGTCTTTATTAGTTATTAGTGTTATTAGTTACTGTTATTAAGTACAGTGATGATCACTGTGTGTCTTTATTAGTTATTAGTGCTATTAGTTACTGTTATTAACGACAGTGATGATCACTGTTTGTCTTTATTCGTTATTAGTGTTATTAGTTACTGTTATTAAGTACAGTGATGATCACTGTGTGTCTTTATTAGTTATTAGTGTTATTAGTTACTGTTATTAAGTACAGTGATCACTGTGTATCTTTATTAGTTATTAGTGTTATTAGTGACTGTTATTAACTACAGTGATCACTGTGTGTCTTTATTAGTTATTAGTGTTATTAGTTACTGTTATTAAGTACAGTGATGATCACTGTGTGTCTTTATTAGTTATTAGTGTTATTAGTTACTGTTATTAAGTACAGTGATGATCACTGTGTGTCTTTATCAGTTATTAGTGTTATTAGTGACTGTTATTAACTACAGTGATCACTGTGTGTCTTTATTAGTTATTAGTGTTATTAGTTACTGTTATTAAGTACAGTGATGATCACTGTGTGTCTTTATTAGTTATTAGTGTTATTAGTTACTGTTATTAAGTACAGTGATGATCACTGTGTGTCTTTATTAGTTATTAGTGTTATTAGTTACTGTTATTAACTACAGTGATCACTGTGTGTCTTTATTAGTTATTAGTGTTATTAGTTACTGTTATTAACTACAGTGATCACTGTGTGTCTTTATTAGTTATTAGTGTTATTAGTTACTGTTATTAACTACAGTGGTGATCACTGTGTGTCTTTATTAGTTATTAGTGTTATTAGTTACTGTTATTAAGTACAGTGATGATCACTGTGTGTCTTTATCAGTTATTAGTGTTATTAGTGACTGTTATTAACTACAGTGATCACTGTGTGTCTTTATTAGTTATTAGTGTTATTAGTTACTGTTATTAACTACAGTGATCACTGTGTGTCTTTATTAGTTATTAGTGTTATTAGTTACTGTTATTAAGTACAGTGGTGATCACTGTGTGTCTTTATTAGTTATTCGTGTTATTAGTTACTGTTATTAAGTACAGTGATGATCACTGTGTGTCTTTATTAGTTATTAGTGTTATTAGTTACTGTTATTAAGTACAGTGATGATCACTGTGTGTCTTTATCAGTTATTAGTGTTATTAGTTACTGTTATTAAGTACAGTGATCACTGTGTGTCTTTATTAGTTATTAGTGTTATTAGTTACTGTTATTAACTACAGTGATCACTGTGTGTCTTTATTAGTTATTAGTGTTATTAGTTACTGTTATTAACTACAGTGATCACTGTGTGTCTTTATTAGTTATTAGTGTTATTAGTTACTGTTATTAAGTACAGTGATGATCACTGTGTGTCTTTATTAGTTATTAGTGTTATTAGTTACTGTTATTAAGTACAGTGATCACTGTGTGTCTTTATTAGTTATTAGTGTTATTAGTTACTGTTATTAAGTACAGTGATGATCACTGTGTGTCTTTATTAGTTATTAGTGTTATTAGTTACTGTTATTAACTACAGTGATGATCACTGTGTGTCTTTATTTGTTATTGGTGTTATTAGTTACTGTTATTAACTACAGTGATGATCACTGTGTGTCTTTATTAGTTATTAGTGTTATTAGTAACTGTTATTAACTACAGTGATGATCACTGTGTGTCTTTATTAGTTATTAGTGTTATTAGTTACTGTTACTAACTACAGTGATCACTGTGTGTCTTTATTAGTTATTAGTGTTATTAGTTACTGTTATTAACTACAGTGATGATCACTGTGTGTCTTTATTAGTTATTAGTGTTATTAGTTACTGTTATTAAGTACAGTGATCACTGTGTGTCTTTATTAGTTATTAGTGTTATTAGTTACTGTTATTAACTACAGTGATCACTGTGTGTCTTTATTAGTTATTAGTGTTATTAGTTACTGTTATTAAGTACAGTGATGATCACTGTGTGTCTTTATTAGTTATTAGTGTTATTAGTTACTGTTATTAAGTACAGTGATGATCACTGTTTGTCTTTATTAGTTATTAGTGTTATTAGTTACTGTTATTAACTACAGTGATCACTGTGTGTCTTTATTAGTTGTTAGTGTTATTAGTTACTGTTATTAAGTACAGTGATCACTGTGTGTCTTTATTAGTTATTAGTGTTATTAGTTACTGTTATTAAGTACAGTGATGATCACTGTGTGTCTTTATTAGTTATTAGTGTTATTAGTTACTGTTATTAAGTACAGTGATGATCACTGTGTGTCTTTATTAGTTATTAGTGTTATTAGTTACTGTTATTAAGTACAGTGGTGATCACTGTGTGTCTTTATTAGTTATTAGTGTTATTAATTACTGTTATTAACTACAGTGATGATCACTGTGTATCTTTATTAGTTATTGGTGTTATTAGTTACTGTTATTAACTCCAGTGATGATCACTGTGTGTCTTTATTAGTTATTAGTGTTATTAGTTACTGTTATTAACTACAGTGATCACTGTGTGTCTTTATTAGTTATTAGTGTTATTAGTTACTGTTATTAAGTACAGTGATGATCACTGTGTGTCTTTATTAGTTATTAGTGTTATTAGTTACTGTTATTAAGTACAGTGATCACTGTGTGTCTTTATTAGTTATTAGTGTTATTAGTTACTGTTATTAAGTACAGTGATGATCACTGTGTGTCTTTATTAGTTATTAGTGTTATTAGTTACTGTTATTAAGTACAGTGGTGATCACTGTGTGTCTTTATTAGTTATTAGTGTTATTAATTACTGTTATTAACTACAGTGATGATCACTGTGTATCTTTATTAGTTATTGGTGTTATTAGTTACTGTTATTAACTCCAGTGATGATCACTGTGTGTCTTTATTAGTTATTGGTGTTATTAGTTACTGTTATTAAGTACAGTGGTGATCACTGTGTGTCTTTATTAGTTATTAGTGTTATTAGTTACTGTTATTAAGTACAGTGATGATCACTGTGTGTCTTTATTAGTTATTAGTGTTATTAGTTGCTGTTATTAACTACAGTGATCACTGTGTGTCTTTATTAGTTATTAGTGTTATTAGTTACTGTTATTAAGTACAGTGATGATCACTGTGTGTCTTTATTAGTTATTAGTGTTATTAGTTACTGTTATTAAGTACAGTGATGATCACTGTTTGTCTTTATTAGTTATTAGTGTTATTAGTTACTGTTATTAACTACAGTGATGATCACTGTGTGTCTTTATTAGTTATTAGTGTTATTAGTTAATGTTATTAACTACAGTGATGATCACTGTGTGTCTTTATTAGTTATTAGTGTTATTAGTTACTGTTATTAACTACAGTGATGATCACTGTGTGTCTTTATTAGTTATTAGTGTTATTAGTTACTGTTATTAACTACAGTGATCACTGTGTGTCTTTATTAGTTATTAGTGTTATTAGTTACTGTTATTAACTACAGTGATCACTGTGTGTCTTTATTAGTTATTAGTGTTATTAGTTACTGTTATTAAGTACAGTGATGATCACTGTGTGTCTTTATTAGTTATTAGTGTTATTAGTTACTGTTATTAAGTACAGTGATGATCACTGTGTGTCTTTATTAGTTATTAGTGTTATTAGTTACTGTTATTAAGTACAGTGATGATCACTGTGTGTCTTTATTAGTTATTAGTGTTATTAGTTCCTGTTATTAACTACAGTGATGATCACTGTGTGTCTTTATTAATTATTAGTGTTATTAGTTACTGTTATTAACTACAGTGATCACTGTGTGTCTTTATTAGTTATTCATGTTATTAGTTACTGTTATTAAGTACAGTGATGATCACTGTGTGTCTTTATTAGTTATTAGTGTTATTAGTTACTGTTATTAACTACAGTGATCACTGTGTGTCTTTATTAGTTATTAGTGTTATTAGTTACTGTTATTAAGTACAGTGATGATCACTGTGTGTCTTTATTAGTTATTAGTGTTATTAGTTACTGTTATTAAGTACAGTGATGATCACTGTGTGTCTTTATTAGTTATTAGTGTTATTAGTTACTGTTATTAACTACAGTGATGATCACTGTGTGTCTTTATTAGTTATTAGTGTTATTAGTTACTGTTATTAACTACAGTGGTGATCACTGTGTGTCTTTATTAGTTATTAGTGTTATTAGTTACTGTTATTAAGTACAGTGATGATCACTGTGTGTCTTTATTAGTTATTAGTGTTATTAGTTACTGTTATTAAGTACAGTGATGATCACTGTGTGTCTTTATTAATTATTAGTGTTATTAGTTACTGTTATTAACTACAGTGATCACTGTGTGTCTTTATTAGTTATTAGTGTTATTAGTTACTGTTATTAAGTACAGTGATCACTGTGTGTCTTTATTAGTTATTAGTGTTATTAGTTACTGTTATTAACTACAGTGATCACTGTGTGTCTTTATTAGTTATTAGTGTTATTAGTTACTGTTATTAAGTACAGTGATGATCACTGTGTGTCTTTATTAGTTATTAGTGTTATTAGTTACTGTTATTAAGTACAGTGATGATCACTGTGTGTCTTTATTAGTTATTAGTGTTATTAGTTACTGTTATTAAGTACAGTGATCACTGTGTGTCTTTATTAGTTATTAGTGTTATTAGTTACTGTTATTAACTACAGTGATCACTGTGTGTCTTTATTAGTTATTAGTGTTATTAGTTACTGTTATTAAGTACAGTGATGATCACTGTGTGTCTTTATTAATTATTAGTGTTATTAGTTACTGTTATTAACTACAGTGATCACTGTGTGTCTTTATTAGTTATTAGTGTTATTAGTTACTGTTATTAAGTACAGTGATCACTGTGTGTCTTTATTAGTTATTAGTGTTATTAGTTACTGTTATTAAGTACAGTGATGATCACTGTGTGTCTTTATTAGTTATTAGTGTTATTAGTTACTGTTATTAACTACAGTGATCACTGTGTGTCTTTATTAGTTATTAGTGTTATTAGTTACTGTTATTAACTACAGTGATCACTGTGTGTCTTTATTAGTTATTAGTGTTATTAGTTACTGTTATTAAGTACAGTGATGATCACTGTGTGTCTTTATTAGTTATTAGTGTTATTAGTTGCTGTTATTAAGTACAGTGATGATCACTGTGTGTCTTTATTCGTTATTAGTGTTATTAGTTTCTGTTATTAAGTACAGTGATGATCACTGTGTGTCTTTATTGGTTATTAGTGTTATTAGTTACTGTTATTAACTACAGTGATGATCACTGTGTGTCTTTATTAGTTATTAGTGTTATTAGTTACTGTTATTAACTACAGTGATCACGTGAACACACACTAACTTCTCTGAAGTCTCTCCAGCTGTTAAAGCCGACTGACAGCTGATCAACTGATCACAGCTGATCAGCTGATCAGCTGTGATCAGCTGATCCTCCGTCATCAGAATCAGACGTCGCTTCACGTGACGCACCTGAGGCAAGGACGTCTCATGTCTCTTAAAACATTTCCTCGTTTCCTCTCTCCTCGCATGGTTTCCTCCATGCATCCCTGGTGGGAGGGACTAGGACGCAAGGAAAGGATGCAAGTGAGGGAAACGGGGATGCGATTAAGAGACTTGAGATGTACCCTTCATCACCTACTTCCTGTCTTTATCACCTACTTCCTGTCTTCACCTACGTCCTGTCTTTATCACCTACTTCCTGTCTTCACCTACGTCCTGTCTTTATCACCTACTTCCTGTCTTCACCTACGTCCTGTCTTTATCACCTACTTCCTGTCAAACTTTTCTTTAATTTGAGGCAGATTGTTTTTTTACCTCAATACATTCTATCATGTTATTTTACTTTTCTTTTTTCACTTGATTTTTCTTTCGTCACTTATATAATAATCACAAGTTCCAACTGCCAATTATTATTATTTGGCAGCATGACCTCATGATGGATCTGTTTGTTATGCACAGAGCCGACGTCATCATTCATGAGCAGAGTGAGAATTATTCATTAAAATACACTGAGGTTCAGTTGTTAGCTCATATAATTCTTTGATTTGGTCGTATTTGACCTAAAGCTGAATAACAAACTCAAATGTACCTGATGACTGCTTGTCGTCAGTTTAAAGGTCTCAACAAGCTTCAAAGATAGTTCTGTATATCGTGTTTAAAGGTCAACGTGTTTTTATAACTGGTCTGAATCTTTAATGTCAGTCCTGGACTCTGGACTCTGTTGGTCTTCCTGCAGGGTGGACCAGGACCAGCTGGAGACCCGGGATTAGCCGGACGTCGTGGAGCTAACGGACAGAAGGTGCGTGGCATCATTTCCTTCTGCCTCATCTGATGAATCAACAAACGCACCACATTAAGACGAGTCCGGCTGTGATAGCTCTGGTTGTATTGGCCTGTTGTCACGGATACCCGATGATCATCCAATCAGAATCAGCTTTATTTGTCCGAGGCTACGTGCACATACGAGATATCTTCAACACTTTCTAGCTCTTCCTCGGGAGCTCCGATACGTTCACAGGCCAGACGAGGTATCTAATCCCTCCAGCTTGTTCTGGGTCTACCTTGGGACCTCTTTTTAGATTTGGACGTGTCCGTTAAACCTCTAAAGGGAGCCGTCTAGGAGGATCCTGATCCGATGTTGAACCACCTCAGCTGGTCCCTTTAACATGAAGGATCAGGGTCTCTAGTCCTCTCCCTTTCTCTAAGGCTCAGATTCTCTACGGAGGAAGATCATTTCAGCGACGCACTTCCTCTGCCTAGTCTGCCGGAAATTAACAGAAGAAGAAGAAATGAAAACCAAACAGACCCTGGGTCAGTTCTTTGGTGTGTCCCAAATGTTGAGACATTGGTTACATTTCTCTATAGCCTTTCCAAAATGTTCAGACGTCGTGGACAAAGCCAGTGAATGAGGACACTCTTCCTCTCAGAGGACGTCAGTGGAGTAGGCAGTCCTCCAATGTGGCCCAGACCACCTCCTGATGTGGTCTGAGCGAGCGGGTCTCTGCGCCTACGTAGAGCTGTCGACTTGTGATTGGAAGTTAGAGTCCAGCTGCTTGGTGATTGGTCATAAATAGGGGTGTAACGATACGCGTATTCGTATTGAACCGTTCAGTACGCATGACAAACCGAATACGTTTGAATAAAAATAAAAAATAAAAGAAATTTTTTTTTTTCTTTTTTTTTAAACCTTTATTTAACCAGGTAGTCCCATTGAGATTAAAAATCTCTTTTGCAAGATGTAAATAACAATACTACATCACATGAAGGAGCAGTTTGTGTTTTGATGCTTGTGTGTTGCTAAGAAGACCCCAGAAGATGAGTCACTCAGGTTTAGTTCCATCATTGTTCAAAGTCAAAGGATAACTTTATGATGTTAGTTGTAATGAATCAATATATTTTAAAATCAAGTACATTTCTCTGGCATTTATAGTTTCTACTGAACCGAAACGTACCGACCCGTGGCTCCACTGCATCGTACCCAACCGTGCATTTTGTGAACCGTTACACCTCTAGTCATGAACCAAAATGTTGGACACATTAACATGTTGACCGGATAATGGAGTCAGAAGGATCACCTAAATTACTCCATTGTTGTTGTTGTTGTTGTTGTTGTTGTTAAAGGGCCAACCAGGAGAGCCGGGTGTGAAGGGAGCTCCTGGATCACGGGGGCCCAGAGGAATGGCGGTAAGGAGCTGATTATCGTTGTGAATACTGTGAGTTTATAGTTCAATCGGTGAGTCTGACCATGTTTCCCGCATCTCAGGGTCAAGACGGAAAAGACGGTTACGGACCTCGAGGACCCGAAGGAGCCAAGGTAGAGCTGGACCAACGAAACCCCAACGTGAACATGAGACCATTACGATAGAAGTCTGGTTTCCATCCTCTCCTGTTGTGTGAATATGTCAGTTTAATACATAAAAACAGCTGGTTGGTGCCGTTAAAGCACCACAGAAGAAGAAGAGGTGTCTGCTTCGGTTTCACTTTTCCACCTCAGCCGAGAGATTTTCTTCACCATATTTTGACTTTTTCTTAAATTTCCATCATTTCTATTTCATTTTTTACAGCCATCACAAAGACGCCACTAAAACCTGCCAGTAAAGTCGTATCAATATATTAAATACCTTCTGTTCTGATACAACACAAATGAATCAAACGTACTTCTTACCTTCTCTTTACAGGGAGATCCTGGTTTCCCTGGTTACCTTGGTCTACAGGTGAGTCCATCCTTTTTTCTAAGAACTGAGATCTGAATCAAACATGAAGAAGAAGAAGAAGAAGAAGAAGAAGAAGAAGAAGAAGAAGAAGAAGAAGAAGAAGAAGAAGAAGAAGAAGAAGAAGAAGAAGAAGAAGAAGAAGAAGAAGAAGAAGAAGAAGAAGAAGAAGAAGAAGAAGAGGTTTAATATATCTTTATTTGTTTGTGTTAACCTCCATTTACAAAGCTTCACTGCTACTCAAAACAAAACTAGTTATTTCCTGAACACCACGATACTTCATCATGCAAGACGGTTACACAAATAAGGTCCAACAACATGAACGTGTCCTTAATTGTCTTTAGACTGAGATCTGAGTCTCACTTTAGCGCCACCTTTGCCCAGTTCTTTGTTCACTTTTTGAACTATTTTCTGGAGCCTGAAGCCTTCCTGCTTCGTCAGACCTCCTCTGTCCTTACTCCTCAAGTGAGATCTGGCAGAGCTGGAGAGCTTCTCCTTATCAGAGAGGTAGTCCTCCACTCTGGCTTTTCTCACGCTCTTAGTCCTCCTGAGGAACTCCTTGATCTCCCCCACGCTGTAGCCTCCAGAGCCCCCGCAGCTACCAGCACCGTGTTCAGAGGGCTCGCTGTTAACAGCAGAGTCCTCCTGACTGGACTCAGAGTCCTCCCAACCAGACTCAGGATCCTCCTCCAGCCTGGACCCGCACTCGGCTGCTCCTCCACTTTCGGTAGTTGCCGCCTTCTTCGCCTGTGAGCGTCCTTTGTCTCCTTTCTGCTTCCTCTTCCGCTGAGGGGCCTTGAGCTGCTCCTCGTCCGCCTCCATGTCCACCTCCCCACCTGCCTCCACCTGTCCTCCAGCACTCTCCCTCACCTGCTGGACCTCACTTTCCCCGTCCTTCCTCACCTCCTGTACCCCACCCGCCACCTCCACTCTCGTCTCCTGGGTCACCCCCGTCCTCTCCACCCTCACCTCCTGCACCCCACCCGTCTCCTCCACCCTCACCTCCTGCACCCCACCCGTCTCCTCCACTCTCACCCCCTGTAACCCACCCGTCTCCTCCACTCTCACCTCCTGTGCTCCACCCGTCTCCTCCACTCTCACCCCCTGTGCTCCACCCGTCTCCTCCACTCTCACCCCCTGTAACCCACCCGTCTCCTCCACTCTCACCCCCTGTGCTCCACCCGTCTCCTCCACCCTCACCTCCTGCACCCCACCCGTCTCCTCCACTCTCACCCCCTGTAACCCACCCGTCTCCGCCACTCTCACCCCCTGTACCCCACCCGTCTCCTCCACCCTCACCTCCTGCACCCCACCCGTCTCCTCCACTCTCACCCCCTGTAACCCACCCGTCTCCTCCACTCTCACCCCCTGTGCTCCACCCGTCTCCTCCACCCTCACCTCCTGCACCCCACCCGTCTCCTCCACTCTCACCCCCTGCACCCCACCCGTCTCCTCCACCCTCACCTCCTGCACCCCACCCGTCTCCTCCACTCTCACCCCCTGTAACCCACCCGTCTCCTCCACCCTCACCCCCTGTGCTCCACCCGTCTCCTCCACTCTCACCCCCTGTACCCCACCCGTCTCCTCCACTCTCACCTCCTGAGCCCCACCCGTCTCCTCCACCCTCACCTCCTGTGCTCCACTTGTTCCCTCTTGTCCGTCCTGCTCGTCCCCTCTGTCCCCCTCGGTGCGTCTCCGGTTCTGGTCTCTGTTTGAGCCGTGTTCCCCAGGACAAGCTCTGCTCACATGTCCTTCTCTCCCACAGCTGTAACACTTGAAATCGTTTGTCTTTGCAAAGATGACGTAGTCAAAGTCGTCCACAGTGAGCGTGAAGCTGAGGTCGACTACTCTGCTCCTGTTGCTGGGGATCATGTAGACATGTCTCCTGTGAGACACCACGTGCTGCAACAGCGGAGACTGAAATCCAGAGGACACTCTCCGAACCGAAGACACCACCTTCCCATGTTTGGACAGTTCTTTGATGATGGCTTCTCCCTTTATGAACGGCGGCACGTTGGACACGGTGACTTTCACGTCCCGTGAGGCGAGAGGATACGTGTGCAGGAAGTGTTCACCCACGGAGATCCCGTGCATCTGCACCACGTCCGCAGCTTCTAAACTGTCCAGAAAGACGACCACAGCGCTGTTCATCCGCGCTGCGGACTTCACGTGGCT
Organism: Lycodopsis pacificus; assembly: GCA_028022725.1. Classification (NCBI taxonomy): domain Eukaryota; kingdom Metazoa; phylum Chordata; class Actinopteri; order Perciformes; family Zoarcidae; genus Lycodopsis; species Lycodopsis pacificus. The sequence goes on from CM051695.1 coordinate 29,046,370, forward strand.
GCAGCCGACAAGCTCACCCACTGCCAGGCTGATCTCCTCCAACGAACACCCGAACAGCGGGGGAGGGACCTTCACGCCGTGTTCCCTCGTTAGCTCCGTTAGCCGCATGCTAGCGGCTAGCACGCCGACAGCACCTGCTGCCCGGCTGCAATCCGCTCAAAAACACCCAAAAAACCCGATAAAAGTCCACAAAAAAACCGTAAACCCTGCACACCCCACTACACTATCACACCCAACATTACCCCGTGAAGAAAAAGTTCGGAAAATCACTATTTTAACGCTCTCAATCACACTCCAACTCCCACCTCCTGCCACTCAGAGAAGAAGAAGAAGAAGAAGAAGAAGAAGAAGAAGAAGAAGAAGAAGAAGAAGAAGAAGAAGAAGAAGAAGAAGAAGAAGAAGAAGAAGAAGAAGAAGAAGAAGAAGAAGAAGAAGAAGAAGAAGAGGTTTAATATATCTTTATTTGTTTGTCTTAACCTCCATTTACAAAGCTTCACTGCTACTCAAAACAAAACTAGTTATTTTCTGAACACCACGATACTTCATCATGCAAGACGGTTACACACATAAGGTCCAACAACATGAACGTGTCCTTAATTGTCTTTAGACTGAGATCTAAGTCTCACTTTAGCGCCACCTTTGCCCAGTTCTTTGTTCACTTTTTGAACTATTTTCTGGAGCCTGAAGCCTTCCTGCTTCGTCAGACCTCCTCTGTCCTTACTCCTCAAGTGAGATCTGGCAGAGCTGGAGAGCTTCTCCTTATCAGAGAGGTAGTCCTCCACTCTGGCTTTTCTCACGCTCTTAGTCCTCCTGAGGAACTCCTTGATCTCCCCCACGCTGTAGCCTCCAGAGCCCCCGCAGCTGCCAGCACCGTGTTCAGAGGGCTCGCTGTTAACAGCAGAGTCCTCCTGACTGGACTCAGAGTCCTCCCAACCAGACTCAGGATCCTCTTCCAGCCTGGACCCGCACTCGGCTGCTCCTCCACTTTCGGTAGTTGCCGCCTTCTTCGCCTGTGAGCGTCCTTTGTCTCCTTTCTGCTTCCTCTTCCGCTGAGGGGCCTTGAGCTGCTCCTCGTCCGCCTCCATGTCCACCTCCCCACCTGCCTCCACCTGTCCTCCAGCACTCTCCCTCACCTGCTGGACCTCACTTTCCCCGTCCTTCCTCACCTCCTGCACCCCACCCGCCACCTCCACTCTCGTCTCCTGGGTCACCCCCGTCCTCTCCACCCTCACCTCCTGCACCCCACCCGTCTCCTCCACCCTCACCTCCTGCACCCCACCCGTCTCCTCCACCCTCACCTCCTGCACCCCACCCGTCTCCTCCACCCTCACCTCCTGCACCCCACCCGTCTCCTCCACCCTCACCTCCTGCACCCCACCCGTCTCCTCCACCCTCACCTCCTGCACCCCACCCGTCTCCTCCACCCTCACCTCCTGCACCCCACCCGTCTCCTCCACCCTCACCTCCTGCACCCCACCCGTCTCCTCCACCCTCACCTCCTGCACCCCACCCGTCTCCTCCACTCTCACCCCCTGTAACCCACCCGTCTCCTCCACTCTCACCCCCTGTGCTCCACCCGTCTCCTCCACTCTCACCCCCTGTGCCCCACCCGTCTCCTCCACCCTCACCTCCTGTGCTCCACCCGTCTCCTCCACCCTCACCCCCTGTGCTCCACCCGTCTCCTCCACTCTCACCCCCTGTGCTCCACCCGTCTCCTCCACTCTCACCCCCTGTGCTCCACCCGTCTCCTCCACCCTCACCTCCTGTGCTCCACCCGTCTCCTCCACTCTCACCCCCTGTGCTCCACCCGTCTCCTCCACTCTCACCCCCTGTGCTCCACCCGTCTCCTCCACCCTCACCTCCTGTGCTCCACCCGTCTCCTCCACTCTCACCCCCTGTGCTCCACCCGTCTCCTCCACTCTCACCCCCTGTGCTCCACCCGTCTCCTCCACCCTCACCCCCTGTGCTCCACCCGTCTCCTCCACTCTCACCCCCTGTACCCCACCCGTCTCCTCCACCCTCACCTCCTGTGCTCCACTTGTTCCCTCTTGTCCGTCCTGCTCGTCCCCTCTGTCCCCCTCGGTGCGTCTCCGGTTCTGGTCTCTGTTTGAGCCGTGTTCCCCAGGACAAGCTCTGCTCACATGTCCTTGTCTCCCACAGCTGTAACACTTGAAATCGTTTGTCTTTGCAAAGATGACGTAGTCAAAGTCGTCCACAGTGAGCGTGAAGCTGAGGTCGACTACTCTGCTCCTGTTGCTGGGGATCAAGAAGACATGTCTCCTGTGAGACACCACGTGCTGCAACAGAGGAGACTGAAATCCAGAGGACACTCTCCGAACCGGAGACACCACCTTCCCATGTTTGGACAGCTCTTTGATGATGGCTTCTCCCTTTATGAACGGCGGCACGTTGGACACGGTGACTTTCACGTCCCGTGAGGCGAGAGGATACGTGTGCAGGAAGTGTTCCCCACGGAGATCCCGTGCATCTGCACCACGTCCGCAGCTTCCAAACTGTCCAGAAAGACGACCACAGCGCTGTTCATCCGCGCTGCGGACTTCACGTGGCTGTGGCCGACAAGCTCACCCACTGCCAGGCTGATCTCCTCCACCGAACACCCGAACAGCGGGGGGGGACCTTCACGCCGTGTTCCCTCGTTAGCTCCGTTAGCCGCATGCTAGCGGCTAGCACGCCGACAGCACCTGCTGCCCGGCTGCAATCCGCTCAAAAACACCCAAAAAACCCGATAAAAGTCCACAAAAAAACCCGTAAACCCTGCACACCCCACTACACTATCACACCCAACATTACCCCGTGAAGAAAAAGATCGGAAAATCACTATTTTTAACGCTCTCAATCACACTCCGTCAACTCCCACCTCCTGCCACTCAGACAGGAAGAAGAAGAAGAAGAAGAAGAAGAAGAAGAAGAAGAAGCTTAAGCTTAAGCTTGTTGGAGTCCAGACGGCTCAGTCCGTTTTTTCTTGTGTGTTCAGGGTGAGAACGGTCTGGAGGGACTCAAAGGCTACCCCGGGCCTAAAGGGAACCAAGGTCGAGGGGTGAGCCACAACATGCCTCTCATTTATTTCTTATTTCTGAATGTTTTTTCTTGTTCTGTGACTTTTTAATTCTGCTTCTGGTGGATCTAGGGGAACTCAGGCGGTCCGGGAGCTTCAGGCAGGCCTGGAGAACTGGGTCATCCAGGACACAAAGTGAGAGTTTTGTTTCATTCGTCATCAGAGACACGAGGCGGAAGATAACACTATGACATAATAATGATGTCATCCTTCCTTCAGGGTCCCAGAGGTCCTCCTGGAAGCAAAGGAATGACTGTAAGTCAATGATGGAATGGGAACATTTTACTTCTACTTTTACTTCAGTCAGGTTTTGAATGCAGGACTTTCATTTGTAGTGGAGTATTTTCACAGTGTGTATTCATACTTTTACTGAAGTAAAGGATCCGAGTACTTTAACTGCTCCTGAAAGTCCGTCTTACATTCCCTCGACCTGCCAACGTTAAGGGAACATTAAATACATATTTACATATTCTGTGTTTTATCAGGATTGTCAGCTGATCAGCTACATCAGAGACAACTGTGGTGAGTGTTTCAATGTGTTTGTGATTTAGACACTTCATACCACTGACTTGAAGTTTTATGACAAGAAGTCTATAAATACTTCATCAATACTCCATAAAATCTCTTTATGTTTACTGACTCTACATGTTGACACAAATATTATTTGTCCTCCACACAGCTTGTTACCACGGTATGTATCATCTGCAGTTTGTCTGGTGAGTAGAAGAGAAAAGTCCAGTTTACTCTCCATTCATTCACCTTTGAACCTTTTTTGGTTTAAACATCTTGGTTTTGCTTTTTTTATTTGTCGGGAACCAGAAGTGACACGAGAGGGCGGAGCTAAGTACAACAAAATCTTACCTGTAACAACTTTAGGGCTAAAATGTTACAATTAACTTTGATGAAGTGAAAACACACTGTGACACTCTGTGTCGACCTGTCAATCACTGTGTAGCCCCGCCCTAAAGCATCCCCTGCTTTATGGTCTGTTGACTCTAAATGGACCATCATGTACTAAATGAACATCATGCTGTATTGAAGAAGACTTGAAACTAGAGATTGAGACATAAACTCATGTTTACAATGTTTACTGAGGGAATAAATCAAGAGAGAAGTAGAGTCATTTTCTGTAGACTTCTATACAACCAGAGGAGTTAGGTTTAGGGAACAACGCCAACAGTTTGGTTTAGGGAACAACACCAACAGGATGTCGGCATGAAGTCTGAGGGAGACGGTTGGACCGTGGGACAACCCATCTGAGAGTGTCTCAGTGTGGACAGTGATGGGGCCTTAGCTTCACTTTCTTCTCCTCAACATGAACTCTTCTTTGTTGGTGTTCAGGTCAGTCCGAGTGCCCGGCCTACCCCACCGAGCTGGTGTTGGGTCTGGACATGTCAGAGGACGTGACCCCGGCGGCCTTCGAGAGGCAGCGCTCCGTCCTCTTGTCCCTGCTGGAGGACGTCACCGTCTCAGAGAGCAACTGTCCGACGGGCGCTCGCGTGGCCGTGGTGGGTTACAGCGCCGACACCAAGTACCTGATCCGCTTCCAGGACTACCGCCGCAAGACTGAGCTGATCGAGTCTGTGAAGAACATCGCCCTGGAGAGGACGTCCAACCGGCGCCAGCTGGGGGCCGCCATGCGCTTCGTGGGTCAGAACGTCTTCAAGCGCGTCCGAGCGGGAGTGATGATGAGGAAGGTGGCGGTCTTCCTCTCTAACGGGCCGTCACAGGACGTTAATGACATCATCACCGCCGTGATGGAGTACCGGGCCCTCGGCATCGTCCCGGCAGTCATCTCTCTGAAGAACGCTCCGGCTGTCGGTCGAGCCCTGCAGGTCGGTTTGGTCCAGAAGTTCAGAAGCATCACATCCAAACGTCAGGGTCTGAATCTACACCACATGTTTGAGATCATCCCTTAATCAGACACAAAAGACACAACAAACTGCAAATGTCAACACAATCCATCTTGTCAGGCTTCAAGTAATGCGTTTGTGTTCAGTAAGCCAGAGCACCGACCAATCAGAGTCCAGTGAGGAGCTACTGGCAGCTGGGGGCGGGGCTTAAGTATGTGAGGAGACTGTTGGTTGTAAACAACAATGGCGGCTCCTGAAGAGATTAGCGTAGCTGCTGTAGCATCACTTCATGGCTTCATTTAAAGAAGAGCAAAGACACTGAAGGCTTTTCTATGGAGAAAACATCTCTTCTTCTGACTGGCTTCAGTTGGAGTTTGATTGACAGATGGATCATCCAATCACTTGCCACGTGTTTTTTTAAAGAAGGTTCTGTGTCACAAACGTGTGGTGGGTCAGGTGAAGTGATCATTTCTCTTTGGCTTCAGTTGGAAAGTTCTTCTGTGATCCTGTTGCCCCCAAACACATTAAGTCCAACTCCATCTGACCTTCGTCTACCTGTTCAGTTATTTACCGTCTTGAGTTTGAAATATGTATGTGTGTATATATATATACATATATACGTGTGTATATATATATATATATATATATATATATATATATATATATATATATATATATATATATATATATATATATATATATATATATATATATATATATATATATATATATATATATATATATATATACGTGTATATATATATACGTATATATATATATACACGTGTATATATATATATATACGTATATATATATATATATATATATATACACGTGTATATATATATATATACGTGTATATATATATATATATATATATATATATATATACACGTGTATATATATATATATATATATATATATATATATATATATATATATATATATATATATATATATATATATATATATATATATAACACGTGTATATATATATATATATATATATATATATATATATATATATATATATATATATATATATATATATACGTGTATATATATATATATACGTGTATATATATATATATACGTGTATATATATATATATATACGTGTATATATATATATATATATATATATATATATATATATATATATATATATATATATATATATATATATATATATATATATATATATATATATATATATATATATATATATATATATATATGTAGAAGAACATGTTCAAGATCACACTGTTCTTTCTGGAGATGGATGTTAAGATCTTCTGTTTGTCAGAATGAACCGATTAATAACCACAGCTATGTGTCTCCTCAGGTCGACGACTCGGGACGCTCCATCTTCACCGTTCTGGGTAAAAACATGGCTGCTGACCTGAAGAAGGTCCAGAGCTGTGCGGTCTGCTACGGTACGCACTTCAAATCATCAGCAATATATTATCCTCACTGTGCTATATTTCTGAATGCTTTGCTTTTTGTAGGTTGAACTAACAAATTGAAGCGTCCAGACACTCAGAGAAAGAAAACTCATGTTGGCTGTTTGTATCGACGGTGTAATTGTTTCTGTCACCGCCCAGAATTCATGTTCAGGGTTGAAATGTAGATATGAAAAGCGTTTTGCTCTCAGCTCCCACGTCACAATGACAGTCCAGTTCCATCTGAGCAAAACCCCCAAGATACTTTAACTCCTCTGGTCACAGAGATCCTCCATTCTGTCAGAGAACCACGGAGCTTAACAGGGTTCATACGTTGAGCAAAGTGTTGGATCATCAGACGAGATCTTTCTGTCAATTACAGCAACTTTTAAAAATCAACAATCATAAAGAGGGTCTGCAGAAGTAGTGAACTACTTTTTACAACTTCCATCTGTACAAGCGAATGCAGGATCACATCTCGCCCCGACAGCTTCCTTCGAGTGTGGCCGTTTGGTTCAACTGTCAACACTTAAGGTGTAGCCGGAGTCAGACCACGGAGGATGTAGTTCAAAGCTTCCTCAGGATTTACCCAACCTCTGGTCCTGCTGGAGGTCTGGTTTGATGAAACCAACAGAAGATGCACTCTGTGCCCCTGATCTGCTCCTGAGGATTAAGATAAGATAATCCTTTATTAGTCCCTCAGTGGGGAAATTACAGGATTACAGCAGCATCGCTCACAAGTAATAAATGAAGATAAAAAATCAAGTAGTATAAATAGACTAAACAGTAAACAGTAGTAAAAAATATGACAGTAAAGAAGAATACAAAATATACCAGTATATACAGACGGAGTAAAAATGTGAAATGTAAGATAATAATTCTGTCCAAGATAATTGAAAACTGGTTGGAACACAGCTGGTCTGAACCCAACTGCTGAGAACATGGATGCTAAGATGGATCGAGCACTCCATAATCCTGCAGGACCATCCACAAAGAAAACCGCCGTTCTTCAGACTCCCCGGCCTGAGGTTTCCTTAAGCGTAGAAGTGTGATTCCTCAATAATTGGAGCACTTCCTTCACCGTCCCTTTTCTGAAAAATGGGAACTACCAGCCACATCTGACGGTCTGAAGGAAATGTACTTCACGGAGGTGGACCAGGTTTTCTCACTCAAAGGTCACGGGATTTTGAATCAGGAGATCCTCGTCATTGTAACACATTCATTCTTTAGGAAGTACTTTAAACGCTAGATAAGAATAACATCACTGAAGTCACAGGAGCCACTTTCTAACCAGGCCAGTTGGCTTCTTGATGATTACTGTTTTCTTCTTCAGACCCCTGCCAGCGCTCGGAGCAGTGCGCCTTCATCCAGGAACCGGTGCAGCCTCAGGAGGTGGACATGGACCTGGTCATGGTGGTGGACAGCTCCAGGGAGGTGCAGGCGGACGAGTACGCCGGCGTCCAGCAGCTACTGGGCTCTGTGGTGGAACAGCTGGTCGTGAGCCCGCAGCCCCGCCTGGCCGGCAACCAGGCCCGGGTGGCCGTGGTCCAACAGAGCGGCACCCGGGATACCAAGGTAGGGTTTGGCCTCGGGACCTACCAGACCAGCGCCCTGATGAGGAACCACCTGATCCGGAACATGACGCAGCAGGGCGGATCGTCGGCATTGGGACGGGCGCTGGAGTTCACCCTGAAGGAGGTGCTCCTGAAGGCCGGCCAGCCCCGGAGGACGAAGGTGCTGCTGACCGTGGTGGGCACCCAGACGGCTCACGAGGACCGAGCCAAGCTGCGCTACATCTCCCAGAAGGCCAAGTGTGAGGGGGCGGCGCTGTTCGTGGTGACGGTCGGCGATCGCTACGATCAGACGCAGGTGGAGGAGCTGGCCAGTCCACCGGTTCAGCAGCACCTGATCCACATGGGCAGTCTGAAGGCTGAGGAGCAGGGATACGCCCAGCGCTTCTTCAGAGTCTTCCTCTCCGCCCTCAACAGTAAGACCAGACCCACAGTTTGTCATCCAGATACCAACTTTTCATTCATTTCTTCTCATCGTTTCCTTGTATTGGTGTTTATTTCAGAGGGAATGAACACGTATCCTCCTCCTTCATTGAAAAAGACCTGCAACCAGCTGAGAGACAAAGAATTCTCTCCTCAGGACGAGTAACTCACACTGTCTAAAGATTTACACATTTACTGAAGACGTGAACTAATCACATTATGGGAACCGAACCTCCAGGCACCTTCGTTCGAAGTGGGCTAAATTTATTCTGATGAAAACATACAACTTGAAAAGCTCTCAGTGTGAATCTATTTAAGTATATAAGTTCATCTTGTTTTTTTGTATTTGTGTCAAAATCAGAATTTAAGCCCACGGTGCAGTTTCCCTTTAATGTTAACTTTTAAACATTCATGTGGACAAGATCGTATGACAGTTTAAATATACTTCAAATACCAAAAGTAAAAGTATTCATAGAGTCATTATTGATGCATTAATGTTGTTCTTCTTCTGCTGGGGAGTCTTATGTTCATGCATTAAAACATCATCATCTATATGAAGTCAAACTAAAGCTGTGGGAAAGCGGATCAATGTAGAGCAGTCCTCTGAGATGGGACCACAGATGTGATGATGTCAGTTAAAGAATGAGACTTCATCACTGATTCTGAAGAATATTCTGAATGAGTGATGTCTGCTGTGTGTCCAGTGAGGCGGAGACGAGAGGACCGACTCAGTCTGGACAGATGGACATCATGGACACTCTGAGCGGAGGAGACGGACAGAGTGTCCTCTCAGGGGCTGAACTCAACGGTAGAACACACACACACACACACACACCTGAACCAGGTCTAACTATAAACCTGAACCAGCTCTAACTATAAACCTGAACCAGCCCTAACTATAAACCTGAACCAGGTCTAACTATAAACCTGAACCAGCTCTAACTATAAACCTGAACCAGTCCTAACTATAAACCTGAGCCTGCCCTAACTATAAACCTGAACCAGTCCTAACTATAAACCTGAACCAGCCCTAACTATAAACCTGAACCAGGTCTAATTATAAACCTGAACCAGGTCTAACTATAAACCTGAACCAGTCCTAACTATAAACCTGAACCAGCCCTAACTATAAACCTGAAGCAGCCCTAACTATAAACCTGAACCAGCTCTAACTATAAACCTGAACCAGGTCTAACTATAAACCTGAACCAGCCCTAACTATAAACCTGAAGCAGGTCTAACTATAAACCTGAACCAGTCCTAACTATAAACCTGAACCAGCCCTAACTATAAACCTGAACCAGCCCTAACTATAAACCTGAACCAGGTCTAACTATAAACCTGAAGCAGGTCTAACTATAAACCTGAATCAGCCCTAACTATAGACCTGAACCAGCCCTAACTATAAACCTGAACCAGCCCTGACTATAAACCTGAACCAGCCCTAACTATGAACCTGAACCAGCCCTAACTATAAACCTGAACCAGCCCTAACTATAAACCTGAACCAGCCCTAACTATAAACCTGAACCAGCCCTAACTATAAACCTGAACCAGCCCTAACTATAAACCTGAACCAGCCCTAACTATAAACCTGAAGCAGGTCTAACTATAAACCTGAAGCAGGTCTAACTATAAACCTGAGCTTCATAGACCTTCGTCTCTGCCTCCTGTCTTCCTCCAGATGTCTGTCTCCTCAGACAGGATGTCGGCGGATGCTACAACTTCACCGTGATGTGGTTCTTTGACCGTGACGAGGGGAGATGCTCTCGCTTCCATTACGGTGGCTGTGGCGGCAACGAGAACCGCTTCGAGACGAGTAAGGACTGTGAGAGACTCTGTCCTACGAGGAGAGGAGGAGGAAGAGGAAGAAGAGGAGGAAACTCAGGAGGTCTGCGTCGGTTGCAGAGAGCTACTTTGCACTAAACGTGAATCAGGAAAATCTTCCAGTTCCTCACCGAGAACTGAAAAGTTGAAACTGTTCCAAACTGTTTTCATCACTTCCTGTTTCCTTCACTTTGTCTCCTTCATGTTCTGCTTCTCCTAAAGAAGAGAGCTTTTTGTTCTTTGTCATCTTCACTGTGATTTGTCCAGGAGATTAAAGACTGTTGATGTTTTTTAAAGAAGATCAGTTGAAAACCAGAACTATTCAAATACAGGTCACATGGTTCATCTGTTTAACATATTTTGTATTAGTTTCTGATTAAACTATATATTTCATATAAATTGTCTGTTATTATCCATATAATATAGTATTATATATGTATTCATATTTAATATCTTATTAAAAATAAGGATTAATATACTTCAGCAGAAATAAGAAGTACTGTCTTTCTACCACAAGGAGGAGCCACGTGCTCTGGTGTTCTGCTGCACTTAGTACAATTTTGAGGTACTTAACTTGAGTATTGATATTTTTTGCTACTTTATAAAGTACCTAAAAGTCTAAATATTGTCTTTTTTCAATCCACTACATTTGTCTAAAACTAATCTTTGCAGATTAAACGAGCCAACAGTATAATGCTGTAAATAAAACATGAAATATCTAATCACTTATTGAAACAGAACACAGACTTTACTTGATATCACGTTGAGACCGATCGGTCCGGTTTCAAACAGCAACACAACAAACAACACGGACGCCTCAAATCCTGTTTGATGGTAGAAACCTGGTGAGTCTCTTTAGAGAAACCAAAGGTTTCACATGAGTCGACTTTCAGCTGGAGCCAAAGGATCCATTCAAACATGTTGACCCCAGAAACAGGTCCTGGTTTCTACAGGACCAGTCCTGGTTTCTAGACTACAGGTCCTGGTTTCTACAGGACCGGTCCTGGTTTCTAGACTACAGGTCCTGGTTTCTACAGGACCGGTAATGGTTTCTAGACTACAGGTCCTGGTTTCTACAGGACCGGTAATGGTTTCTAGACTACAGGCCCTGGTTTCTACAGGACCGGTCCTGGTTTCTAGACTACAGGTCCTGGTTTCTACAGGACCAGTCCTGGTTTCTAGACTACAGGTCCTGGTTTCTACAGGACCGGTCCTGGTTTCTAGACTACAGGTCCTGGTTTCTACAGGACCGGTAATGGTTTCTAGACTACAGGTCCTGGTTTCTACAGGACCGGTAATGGTTTCTAGACTACAGGTCCTGGTTTCTACAGGACCGGTCCTGGTTTCTAGACTACAGGTCCTGGTTTCTACAGGACCGGTAATGGTTTCTGCAGGACTGACCACAGACCCCCAGGGAACATAAACTTAATTTAAAACCTTGAAGCTGCTTTCTGTGTTGATCTGCATGAAGTCCAGAAGAAGAAGAAACAAACACTATTGACCACACTGTTGGTAAGAGCAACATGATCGAAAATACATTTTACAAATAAATCAAATGAATGTAGTGGAGCTGAAGATGTGAAGGTTTCCTGGAGGTGGCGCCAAAGGATCAGATATACAGGACCAGATTTACAGGATCATATCTAGAGGATCAGATTTACAGGACCAGATTTACAGGACCAGATTTACAGGATCATATCTAGAGGATCAGATTTACAGGACCAGATTTACAGGATCATATCTAGAGGATCAGATTTACAGGACCAGATTTACAGGATCATATCTAGAGGATCAGATTTACAGGACCAGATTTACAGGATCATATCTAGAGGATCAGATTTACAGGACCAGATTTACAGGACCAGATTTACAGGATCATATCTAGAGGATCAGATTTACAGGACCAGATTTACAGGATCATATCTAGAGGATCAGATTTACAGGACCAGATTTACAGGATCATATCTAGAGGATCAGATTTACAGGACCAGATTTACAGGATCATATCTAGAGGATCAGATTTACAGGACCAGATTTACAGGATCATATCTAGAGGATCAGATTTACAGGATCATATCTAGAGGATCAGATCTAGAGGATCAGATCTACAGGATCAGATATACAGGACCAGATTTACAGGATCATATCTAGAGGATCAGATTTACAGGACCAGATTTACAGGATCATATCTAGAGGATCAGATTTACAGGACCAGATTTACAGGATCATATCTAGAGGATCAGATTTACAGGACCAGATTTACAGGATCATATCTAGAGGATCAGATTTACAGGACCAGATTTACAGGATCATATCTAGAGGATCAGATTTACAGGATCATATCTAGAGGATCAGATCTAGAGGATCAGATCTACAGGATCAGATATACAGGACCAGATTTACAGGATCATATCTAGAGGATCAGATTTACAGGACCAGATTTACAGGACCAGATTTACAGGATCAGATCTACAGGAACAGGTCTAAAGGATCAGATCTACAGGATCAGATCTAGAGGATCAGATCTACAGGAACAGATCTACAGGATCAGATCTACAGGATCAGCTCTAGAGGATCAGATCTACAGGAACATCTCTAGAGGATCAGATCTACAGGATCAGCTCTAGAGGATCAGATCTACAGGAACATCTCTAGAGGATCAGATCTACAGGAACATCTCTAGAGGATCAGATCTACAGGATCAGCTCTAGAGGATCAGATCTACAGGAACATCTCTAGAGGATCAGATATACAGGAACATCTCTAGAGGATCAGATATACAGGAACATCTCTAGAGGATCAGATCTACAGGATCAGCTCTAGAGGATCAGATCTACAGGATGAATTGTCTTTGATTGACTGTATATTTTTACTGTGGTTCATTAAAGGCTGTGGCCACCGGGGGGCATCGATCAGAATGCACTCCAGACAAGATGTTCCTTTTGAGAGGTTTATTGACAATAGTCAACCAGCAATGTGTGTGTGGTTCTGAAACAGACATACATGAAATAATAATTAGTAAATACCTCTGTACAACATTGGTTTCTAATGAGGACATACAGGGACAGAATACAGTGATAAACAGGTCCGGGACTCCTACAGCCACCACTTAGCAAACGAGCTGCTATCTGTCAGAATATACACAATACAACACTTATAACTACATTAGACGAACACCAAACTTTACGTCTACTTACTGGTTGTTTGCACGCACACAGTCTTGAGAGTCAAACTCCGAAGAGCAACATCAACTCATCTGTTTACAGACACGGCCGTCATTCAAGCCTTTTCACTTCCTCAACGCCGTTAATATTAGTCCGCGAGCAGCTGACTGCCGTCCTCTTCCGCAAGGGGCGTAGTGCGGTTCCTGCTCGGCTGCTGGTCGTCCTTCGTCACAATGTCTCTGGGTTGTCCTCGTGGGACCGGTTATCATCGTCTCAGTGTGGCTTCAGACTCGTGGTTCAGTTTGTCCTGACAGAGACAAAAAACAGCTGTAGGGCCGATCCACTTATCAAACCTGTTCTAGGCAAGGCAAGTTTATTTGTACAGCACATTTCAACAAGAAGGTAATTCAAAGTGCTTCACATAAAACCATTAAAAGCATCAAAACATAAGGCAAAAGAAAAGGAGATTTAAAAAACAGTGTAAGAAATAAAATACAGTAGTAAAATGCAGAAATGCAGGAAATTGATTAATATATTAATTGAATGTGGTTCAATTAAAGGCAGCAGCAAACAGAAAAGTCTTCAGTCTTGATTTAAAGGAGCTGAGGGTCTCAGCAGACCTGCAGCTTTCTGGGACTTTGTTCCAGATATGTGGAGCAGAAACACTGAACGCTGCTTCTCCATGTTTAGTTCTGACTCTGGGAACAGGAAGTAGACCGGTCCCAGACGACCTGAGGGGTCGGGATGGTTCATAAGGGAACAGGAAGTAGACCGGTCCCAGACGACCTGAGGGGTCGGGATGGTTCATAAGGGAACAGGAAGTAGACCGGTCCCAGACGACCTGAGGGGTCGGGATGGTTCATAAGGGAACAGGAAGTAGACCGGTCCCAGACGACCTGAGGGGTCGGGATGGTTCATAAGGGAACAGGAAGTAGACCGGTCCCAGACGACCTGAGGGGTCGGGATGGTTCATAAGGTAACAGCAGATCAGAGATGTATTTTGGTCCTAAACCATTCAGTGCTTTGTAAACCAGCAGCAGGATTTTAAAGTCTTTGTTTGACAGGAAGCCAGTGCAAAGACATCAGAACTGGAGTGATGTGATCCACCCTCCTGGTCTTAGTGAGGACTCGAGCTGCAGCGTTCTGAATCAGCTGCAGCTTTCTGACGGACTTTTTACAGAGACCTGTAAACACACCGTTACAGTAGTCCAGTCTGCTGAAGATAAATGCGTGGACAAGTTTTACACATCCTGTTGAGACATAAGTCCTCTAATCCTTGATATGTTCTTCAGGTGATAGGAGGCTGATTTTGTAATTGTCTTGATGTGGCTGTTCAGGTTGAGGTCTGAATCCATAACTACTGTAGATTTCTGGCTTGGTTTGTGGGTTTTAACATCAGTGATTGAAGTTGAGCGGTGATTTTCAATCGTTCGTCCTTGGTACCAAAAACAATGACTTCTGTTTTATCTTTGTTTAATTGAAGAACATTCTGTTACATCCAGTTGTTGATTAGTTCAATGCAGTTACCCAGCCCTTGTATGGGATTATAGTCCCCTGGTGACATAGTTATGTAGATTTGTGTGTCGTCTGCATAATTATGATAACACACTTTGTTGTTTTCCATAATCTGAGCTAGTGGAAGCATGTAGATGTTGAACAGAAGAGGCCCCAGTATTGAACCTTGGGGAACACCACATGTCATTCTAGTCAGCTCTGATGTGTAATCAGCTACAGACACAAAGTATTCTCGGTCCTTCAAGTAGGATTCAAACCAGTTAAGTGCTGTGCAGAGAGTCCCACCCAGATCTTTAGTCTTTCTAGGAGTATGGCATGGTCGACCGTGTCGAATGCAGCACTGAGATCCAGTAACACTAAGACTGAACTTCTGCCATTGTCTGTGTTTAAGTGGATGTCGTTGAAAACCGTAACAAGAGCAGTTTCAGTGCTGTGGTGCTGTCGAAAGCCTGACTGGAAAACATCAAAGCAGTTATTTACGGCCAAGAAGTTGGTCAGCTGTTGGAAAACCGCTTTTTCAATTATTTTACTCAAAAATGGGAGGTTTGATATTGGCCTATCATTTTTCATTGTTGCGGAGTCTAAACTAGCCTTCTTTAGGAGCGGTTTAATAACTGCAGTTTTTAGGGCTTGTGGGAAGACACCTGAGAGAAATGATGTGTTTAGTATGTGTAAGAGATCAGTGGTCATGCAGTTTGAAATATTTTTGAAAAAGCGTTCGTCATTGTGAGCGTGTTAGCGTTGTCATTGTGAGCGTGTTAGCGCTGTCATTGTGAGCGTTGTCATTGTGAGCGTGGTAGCGCTGTCATTGTGAGCGTGTTAGCATTCGTCATTGTGAGCGTGTTAGCGGTGTCATTGTGAGCGTGTTAGCGGTGTCATTGTGAGCGTGTTAGCGCTGTCATTGTGAGCGTGTTAGCGCTGTCATTGTGAGCGTGTTAGCGTTCGTCATTGTAAGCATGTTAGCGTTGTCATTGTGAGCCTGTTAGCGTTCGTCATTGTGAGCCTGTTAGCGTTCGTCATTGTGAGCGTGTTAGCGTTGTCATTGTGAGCGTGTTAGCGCTGTCATTGTGAGAGTGTTAGCATACGTCATTGTGAGCCTGTTAGCGTTCGTCATTGTGAGCGTGTTAGCGTTCGTCATTGTGAGCCTGTTAGCGTTCGTCATTGTGAGCGTGTTAGCGTTGTCATTGTGAGCGTGTTAGCGTTGTCATTGTGAGCGTGTTAGCGCTGTCATTGTGAGCGTGTTAGCGCTGTCATTGTGAGCCTGTTAGCGTTCGTCATTGTGAGCGTGTTGGCGTTGTCATTGTGAGCGTGTTAGCGCTGTCATTGTGAGCGTGTTAGCGCTGTCATTGTGAGCGTGTTAGCATTCGTCATTGTGAGCCTGTTAGCGTTCGTCATTGTGAGCGTGTTAGCGCTGTCATTGTGAGCGTGTTAGCGCTGTCATTGTGAGCGTGTTAGCACTGTCATTGTGAGCGTGTTAGCATTCGTCATTGTGAGCCTGTTAGCGTTCGTCATTGTGAGCGTGTTAGCGCTGTCATTGTGAGCGTGTTAGCGCTGTCATTGTGAGCGTGTTAGCACTGTCATTGTGAGCGTGTTAGCATTCGTCATTGTGAGCCTGTTAGCGTTCGTCATTGTGAGCGTGTTAGCGTTCGTCATTGTGAGCCTGTTGGCGTTCGTCATTGTGAGCGTGTTAGCGTTGTCATTGTGAGCGTGTTAGCGCTGTCATTGTGAGCATGTTAGCGCTGTCATTGTGAGCGTGTTAGCATTCGTCATTGTGAGCCTGTTAGCGTTCGTCATTGTGAGCGTGTTAGCGTTGTCATTGTGAGCGTGTTAGCGCTGTCATTGTGAGCGTGTTAGCGCTGTCATTGTGAGCGTGTTAGCGTTGTCATTGTGAGCGTGTTAGCGCTGTCATTGTGAGCGTGTTAGCGCTGTCATTGTGAGCGTGTTAGCGCTGTCATTGTGAGCGTGTTAGCGTTGTCATTGTGAGCGTGTTAGCGCTGTCATTGTGAGCGTGTTAGCGTTCCTCATTGTGAGCGTGTTAGCGTTCCTCATTGTGAGCGTGTTCGCGTTCGTCATTGTGAGCGTGTTAGCGTTGTCATTGTGAGCGTGTTAGCGTTCGTCATTGTGAGCCTGTTAGCGTTGTCATTGTGAGAGTGTTAGCGTTCGTCATTGTGAGCGTGTTAGCGTTCGTCATTATGAGCGTGTTAGCGTTCGTCATTGTGAGCGTGTTAGCGTTCTCATTGTGAGCGTGTTAGCGTTCCTCATTGTGAGCGTGTTAGCGCTGTCATTGTGAGCGTGTTAGCGCTGTCATTGTGAGCGTGTTAGCGCTGTCATTGTGAGCGTGTTAGCGTTCGTCATTGTAAGCATGTTAGCGTTGTCATTGTGAGCCTGTTAGCGTTCGTCATTGTGAGCCTGTTAGCGTTCGTCATTGTGAGCCTGTTAGCGTTCGTCATTGTGAGCGTGTTAGCGTTGTCATTGTGAGCGTGTTAGCGCTGTCATTGTGAGCGTGTTAGCATACGTCATTGTGAGCCTGTTAGCGTTCGTCATTGTGAGCGTGTTAGCGTTCGTCATTGTGAGCCTGTTAGCGTTCGTCATTGTGAGCGTGTTAGCGTTGTCATTGTGAGCGTGTTAGCGTTGTCATTGTGAGCGTGTTAGCGCTGTCATTGTGAGCGTGTTAGCGCTGTCATTGTGAGCCTGTTAGCGTTCGTCATTGTGAGCCTGTTAGCGTTCGTCATTGTGAGCGTGTTGGCGTTGTCATTGTGAGCGTGTTAGCGCTGTCATTGTGAGCGTGTTAGCGCTGTCATTGTGAGCGTGTTAGCGCTGTCATTGTGAGCGTGTTAGCATTCGTCATTGTGAGCCTGTTAGCGTTCGTCATTGTGAGCATGTTAGCGTTGTCATTGTGAGCGTGTTAGCGCTGTCATTGTGAGCGTGTTAGCGCTGTCATTGTGAGCGTGTTAGCATTGTCATTGTGAGCGTGTTAGCGCTGTCATTGTGAGCGTGTTAGCGCTGTCATTGTGAGCGTGTTAGCGCTGTCATTGTGAGCCTGTTAGCGTTCGTCATTGTGAGCGTGTTAGCGTTGTCATTGTGAGCGTGTTAGCGCTGTCATTGTGAGCGTGTTAGCGCTGTCATTGTGAGCGTGTTAGCGTTCGTCATTGTGAGCCTGTTAGCGTTCGTCATTGTGAGCGTGTTAGCGTTGTCATTGTGAGCGTGTTAGTGTTCGTCATTGTGAGCATGTTAGCGTTGTCATTGTGAGCGTGTTAGCGTTCGTCATTGTGAGCCTGTTAGCGTTCGTCATTGTGAGCCTGTTAGCGTTCGTCATTGTGAGCGTGTTAGCGTTGTCATTGTGAGTGTGTTAGCGCTGTCATTGTGAGCGTGTTAGCGTTCGTCATTGTGAGCGTGTTAGCGTTCTCATTGTGCGCCTGTTAGCGTTGTCATTGTGAGAGTGTTAGCGTTCGTCATTGTGAGCGTGTTAGTGTTCGTCATTGTGAGCGTGTTAGCGCTGTCATTGTGAGCGTGTTAGCGCTGTCATTGTGAGCGTGTTAGCGTTCCTCATTGTGAGCGTGTTAGCATTCCTCATTGTGAGCGTGTTAGCGTTCGTCATTGTGAGCGTGTTAGCGTTGTCATTGTGAGCGTGTTAGCGTTCGTCATTGTGAGCCTGTTAGCGTTGTCATTGTGAGAGTGTTAGCGTTCGTCATTGTGAGCGTGTTAGCGTTCGTCATTGTGAGCGTGTTAGCGTTCGTCATTGTGAGCGTGTTAGCGTTCTCATTGTGAGCGTGTTAGCGTTGTCATTGTGAGAGTGTTAGCGTTCGTCATTGTGAGCGTGTTAGCGTTCGTCATTGTGAGCGTGTTAGCGCTGTCATTGTGAGCGTGTTAGCGCTGTCATTGTGAGCATGTTAGCGTTCGTCATTGTGAGCGTGTTAGCGTTGTCATTGTGAGCGAGTTAGTTACACATTGCTCTCATCGTACATACACACACATGTAATATATACAATAAACAAGAGAAATGTAAAAAACAAGGACATTTAAGACAACTAAGTAGAACAGAGAAACTAAGCATAAACATTTAACATTTAAGTATGTACAGTATAAATATATATCTAAGAAAGAACACTGAAAGATAAGAATACATAAAGTGATCATAAAATCACTGAGAAGTGGAATATCAGAGCTCAGAGGTGGTCAAGCGTTCCTCTCCTCCAGTGTGGGAGGCGACGGCGGCTGGGAGGGGTTTCCTGCAGAGACCAGCCTGAACCTCCCTACATGGCTGCAGGACTGTTGTGTTTGGAGTGCAGAGGACCACAGCAGCAGACCTGTAAGTGTCTCTTTACTTCTGTGCATGAATGGAATGAGAATGATCAGAGTTTGCATGAAGCTTTTGTGATTGTTACTTGACTCACCTTCAGACCTGCAGACTGGAGTTGGTTTTCAGTTCAGGATGATCTTCACTTCTTCATCAGCTGATAAAAACTGAGGTTTTGTTTTAGTCTATCTGTAAAGATTCACTGTGTGAAGTGTCGTCTAATGTTCCATGTAAAGTGTGAGGAGGTTTGGATGTTTCACGGTACAAGAATGAATGTTCTTACTCATGTATCAGCACTTTTGGTCAAGCTATTGATGCTGCTTTAATAATAATAACTTAGAATATTAATATAAAATCTGCATATTTTATACATATATTAATGCATATTCAAAAAGTTTATTCAGTTATATGCATAGTGTTCCAGTGTAAAATGGAAATAGTGAAGAGAGAAGTAATGATTCACTAAGAGTTCAGTCCGTTAGTTTATTCAAATGTTTAAAGACATATTGGTTGTGTTCAGAGCTTTTACTCTGAAGGAAGGAATATACTTTTGCATATATATATATATATATATATATATATACAGTGCCTATAAAAAGTATTCACCCCTCTTGGATGTTTTCCCCTCAGTGCTGTGATTGCAGCCAGAGGTGCTAAATATTGACCTGAAGGGGCTGAATACTTATGCAATCTTTACTTTACCTGATATATTTTTAATTAATTGACATTATTTAGTAAAAATCTGTTTTCACTTTGATATTAAAGAGGTTTTTGCAAATTCTTGTCAAGAAAGCCAAATTATATTGACCATGATTTCATGTATAAATGCAACAAAAGGATGAAACATCCAAGGGGGGTGAATACTTTTTGTAGGCACTGTATATATGTATATATATATATATATACTGTATATATATACTGTATATATATATTTACAGTGTATATATACTGTGTATATATATATATGTATATATATATATATATACTGTATATATATATACAGTATATATATAGCGTATATATATATACAGTATATATATATATACAGTATATATATATATATAGCGTATATATATATATACAGTATATATATATAATACCGTGTCTCCTCAGTGTGAATGTGAACACATATAAACGTTGTCCAGCTGTTCGTCGTTGAACTAAATAAAGTCACCAGTGAGTCTTGATGTGAAACACACATTTCCTGAGATGAATGCAGCTGTCTGCAAGTATGGAAGTTCATTAACGGCTAAGTTACATCACGCTGTGATCATCCTGAGAGTCTGTGTCTGACATCAAAGCGATGTTTACTACATCCCCCCCCCGCCCCCACACATGCAGCTCATCTGGTTCCTGTTGAGTGTTCTGGATTTGGTCCCATGACTCATTATAAAACGTATTGAGGACTAAACGTGTGCTTCTATAATAATCCAGTCAGTATTGATCCTGCTGTTCAGAATATACTATATTATATTATCATATGTTAGATCTAAATGTATTAATGTATAATATATATAAGTATATATATTTAAATCACAGTCTGATCTTTGATCTCTTTGCTATCTGCTGCTTCATTCTTCATGTCTTTGTACTTTGATTTGTTTCTGAAGAAGTTCTCTTCAGTTCTGTGATGTTCAACCCGTCATAAAGAGTCTGAGATCCTTCAGTAGTCTGTCTCAAATCCTGATCTATCCGTCCGTCCGTCCGTCTATCCAACATAAATAAACAGACGAATGTGTTTCATCAGATTTATGAGGTTAAATAAATAAAGACAACGTTTCATAAATCATATTGCTGAACAGATCCAGATGTAACCGTTAAACCATCAGCAGCTGTGATGTCTCAATCCTCATCACTAAACCTCAGAGTTCATATTCATAAGTGATGGATCAAATGTAAACACAAACAGAATAAAACAAGTAGAATCAACCTAAAGAAATTCTTTATGTAGATTATAAATTGAGTCTTATTTCATGAGTCATCGTTCAGCTGAACCGTGTTCTGGCTGGTCTGAGGTCAGTGTGAGTACGTCCGGTTATAGACGACTAATGAGTGGAGTCTCTGTCTGGATGCACGTTTTCTGTTTGTACGTTAAAAAGGGTTGTACGGTGTACTTCATCATCAGCCACTGTCATCACTAATGGACAAACCTCACAAAGCTTCACTCTGCACAGGGGCACGAGGCAAGGACGCCCACTCTCTCCCTCACTTTTCACCATTTCCATTGAACCGTTAGCTTCAGCCATTACGTCAGAACATCTACAGAAAAGGAATTCAAACACTCACCACCCATCACATGATCAGTCTCTATGCAGATGATGTATTGCTCTTCCTACAAAACCCCTACTCATCACTACAGGAAACTATTAAAGTCATGGAATCATTCTCCAATATCTCCGACTACTCCATTAACTGGAGTAAATCCTCCATCCTTCCATGAGATAGTAACAGTTGGGATGGGGCAGCCCATACACCACCTATCCCTTTCTGCACAGGTGCCATCACGTGTTTGGGAATACATATTTCCCCCAGGCTGTCAGAGCTGTTCACACTCAACTTCACTCCATTACTTAAAACAATCAATGACGACCTCCTCCGCTGGATGAACCGACCACTATCACTCATGGGCAGAATAGCTACAGTTAAAATGACAATACTTCCTAAAATAAATGAGCTATTCACAATGATACCATCTCAACCGCCCACTCCTGCTTCAAGTCGCTGGACTCAATCGTTACTCAATTCTACTGGAAAAATAAAACACCAAGAATTAAACTGGCCGCTCTACAAAAACCAAAAACACAAGGAGGACTTGACTACTCTCTAGCAAATAAACTTCAGTACATTCTTAAATGGATCCACCCAGCCAATCAGACAACACATGGTTAGATATAGAACAGACAGTTTGTGAGGACATTCAGATTTCTGACTTACCATTTTTAAGCCAATCCATCAAACGCCATCCTTGTTTCAATATACTAACAACATCAGAACCTCTGACAGCCTGCTGGAAACTCCACAAAATCACTGACATCACTTTTGCACCTTCATATTTTACTCCCATATGGACAATCCTGATCTCTAAGTCACAAGACACCTCTACATCTCCACACATGGTCCGCTAAAGGCCTCACTCATCTGAAACACATCTTCAATAATGACACCATGGCTTCATTCCCTCACTTGGTTCAGAAGTACGGCATCAGGAGCAATCAATGTTTGGAATATCTGCAACTCAAATCCTCCGTTCAATCCAAACTTACCACTAAGGCCACTAACCTAGAACTACCCCCTCAACCTCAGAATGAATCAATATCCCCTCTTCAAACAAGTTCATCTCCAAAATATGTCGAGTAATATCACAGTCTGACAAAACATCATCCACAGCATCAAGAAGATGTGAATCAGACCCGTCCATCACTCCTGATGCTGGTTTCTGGAACCAAATCTGCAATAACTTCTACTTCATGACTAAAAATGCCAATTTACAACTAATCCAGTGTAAAATACTTCACAGAGTTCATGACACGGGCAAAACATGTTTCAAATGGGTTCACGTCAGATATCTGTGCACATTGCACTCAGACAGCCGGACAGCTTTGTTCACGCCACCTGCACTGCACACAGTTCATCACTTCAGGAGGACATAAGTGAGTCCCTGTCTGTCCTCCTGCTGCCTCGTCCCTTTGTCCCCTTCACTGTGCTGACGAGACATCTCACCGATACATCGGAGTAAAACAAACCGCTGATTCCTAACTATCGCCAAGAACACGATCCTGACCTGGAACTCAAGGAATAACACACACATCGCACGCTGGAGAAACTTCATGATCGAGTATATTTCAATGGAGAATCGAACCTCGTCCATCATATACAATACAACAGAACATTCCACCTGTCATCCCTCACGATGTTTCTGCAAACATGACACCACCCATTCTATTAATATTGAAATATGTATAGTATATATACCAGTATATATACTACGGGCGACCGTGGCTCACTGGGTTAAGAGGTCGTCTGGGAACCGGAAGGTCAACGGTTCGATCCCCGACTGGGACGTGTCACGTGTCGAAGTGTACCTGAGCAATAGACTGAACCCCTAACGGCTCCCCGGGTGCCGATCAATGGCCGATCACTGCTCCCTGTACAGGGACGGGTCACATGCAGAGAAAAATTTCCCCCTTAAAGGGATAAAGACAAATTCTATTCTATTCATTTTTTTTGTTTGTGTATTTTTTACTATTGTTGATTTCTGTTTTGTTTTTCTTGCCGGACAACCAATTGAAACCCACGTACATGAACATCCATATGCACACATACGTACCTGTTTTTAATTTTAATTTATTTTTTTTTGGTTGGTTCTTTTTTAAATTATTATTATTATTTTTATATTTTTTTCCCTCCATCTCAAAAGGCTCAAGGACATTCTCACACACACACACACACACACACACACACACACACACACACACACACACACACACACACACACACACACACACACACACACACACACACACACACACTGACTAAAGGATGTTTGCTGGCTTTTAGCCCACTGTTCTTGTCATCCTCTTGTTGTTATGTCTATGTTTTGTCTTAATATTGTCTCGTGTCTTTCAATAAAAAACTTATAAAAAAATAAATGAAAAAAGGGTTGTACGGTCGATGAGGTCGATGTCTTTAACGAACCAGCCGACGCTCACATGAAACTTATTCAAACCTAATATCAGAACAAGAAGTAAGTCATGAAGCTGAAGCTCTCTGAACACAGACGCTCTAGTTTCTGCATCATATTCCTTTAAAAACCTTCAGATACGTAGAACATGATCAGGAGTCTGAGGTCCACCAACAATTCTCAACATGTTCACAAGCTTCTGCTCACAGGTCAGAGGTCAGCAGAAGAGAATGCATCCATACATCACACACACACACACACACACACACACACACACACACACACACACACACACACACACACACACACACACACACACACACACACACACACACACACACACTAATGGAGGATAACGTCAACAAGGCTGAACTGTGAGGAGGTTTACTCTGCATTGTTTACTTCACTGAGTCCTGTAGGATCAGGTGGTTTGTCTTCTGGTGGTTTGTCTTCGGGTGGTTTTTCTTCTGGTGGTTTTTCTTCTGGTGGTTTTTCTTCTGGTGGTTTGTCTTCTGGTGGTTTTTCTTCTGGTGGTTTGTCTTCTGGTGGTTTGTCTTCGGGTGGTTTGTCTTCGGGTGGTTTTTCTTCTGGTGGTTTGTCTTCTGGTGGTTTGTCTTCTGGTGGTTCGTCTTCTGGTGGTTCGTCTTCTGGTGGTTCGTCTTCTGGTGGTTCGTCTTCTTGTGGTTCGTCTTCTTGTGATTCGTCTTCTGGTGGTTTGTCTTCTGGTGATTTGTCTTCTGGTGGTTTGTCTTATGGTGATTTGTCTTCTGGTGATTTGTCTTCTGGTGGTTTGTCTTATGGTGGTTTGTCTTCTGGTGATTTGTCTTCTGGTGATTTGTCTTATGGTGGTTTGTCTTCTGGTGATTTGTCTTCTGGTGGTTTGTCTTCTGGTGGTTTGTCTTCTGGTGGTTTCTGAGGACTAGGACTCTACCGAGTGTCTCACAACTTCTGATTCAAATGATGTTTCGACTGTCTGACGTCTTCACACTAAAACTAATAAAAGTCTTTGAACTAAATCCGTTTGAATGAAGTGGTTCAATCTTTTCTTTAGTTTTTGAAGGTTAAAAAACAACAAACATGAATTGAAGCAGAACCGACCTATTTGTGATACTTTAAATATTGATCCAATGAAACCCTCAGAATGTTGTCTGTGAGCGTCATCAGATGTGATGATCTCAGAATGTAAACTGCACAAACCAAATGTTGAGTCTGCTGAGTGTTCAGATGTAAACTGTGGACCAAACACAAACCCACTGATGCTCAATGATGACTGATGGATTTCCTGTTTCTCTGATCTAAGATCAGGAAGTCACTTTGCCTGTGTTTACACTCTGTTGTTTGTGCTGACGGATCAGTACCACAACTTTAAAAAAACACACTGACAATGTTGAAAAACTCTACGTTATATATGTATATAGATATAAACAGATGGAGAGGAAGAGGAGCAGAGAGGCCCAGCAGTCTGGGTCTATAGCAGCATATCTAGGAGTTGGACCAAGGACAACCTGAGCCAGCCCTAACTATAAACCTGAACCAGTCCTAACTATAAACCTGAGCCTGCCCTAACTATAAACCTGAACCAGTCCTAACTATAAACCTGAACCAGCCCTAACTATAAACCTGAACCAGTCCTAACTATAAACCTGAGCCTGCCCTAACTATAAACCTGAGCCAGCCCTAACTATAAACCTGAACCAGCCCTAACTATAAACCTGAACCAGTCCTAACTATAAACCTGAACCAGTCCTAACTATAAACCTGAACCAGCCCTAACTATAAACCTGAGCCTGCCCTAACTATAAACCTGAACCAGCCCTAACTATAAACCTGAACCAGTCCTAACTATAAACCTGAACCAGTCCTAACTATAAACCTGAACCAGCCCTAACTATAAACCTGAGCCAGCCCTAACTATAAACCTGAGTCAGTCCTAACTATAAACCTGAACCAGCCCTAACTATAAACCTGAGTCAGTCCTAACTATAAACCTGAACCAGCCCTAACTATAAACCTGAGTCAGTCCTAACTATAAACCTGAACCAGCCCTAACTATAAACCTGAGTCAGTCCTAACTATAAACCTGAACCAGTCCTAACTATAAACCTGAGTCAGTCCTAACTATAAACCTGAACCAGTCCTACCTATAAACCTGAACCAGTCCTAACTATAAACCTAGTATCGCAGTAGTATTACAGTAGTATTACAGTAGTATCGCAGTAGTATTACAGTAGTATTACAGTAGTATCGCAGTAGTATTACAGTAGCATTACAGTAGTATCGCAGTAGTATTACAGTTGTATCACAGTCGTATTGCAGTATTAATACAGTGGTATCACAGTGGTATCACAGTAGTATCGCAGTAGTATCGCAGTAGTATTACAGTAGTATTGCAGTAGTATCACAGTAGTATCGCAGTAGTATTGCAGTAGTATCACAGTAGTATTGCAGTAGTATCACAGTAGTATCACAGTAGTATTGCAGTAGTATTGCAGTAGTATTGCAGTAGTATCACAGTAGTATTGCAGTAGTATCACAGTAGTATCACAGTAGTATTGCAGTAGTATTGCAGTAGTATTGCAGTAGTATCACAGTAGTATTGCAGTAGTATCACAGTAGTATCACAGTAGTATTGCAGTAGTATTGCAGTAGTATTGCAGTAGTATCACAGTAGTATTGCAGTAGTATCACAGTAGTATCACAGTAGTATTGCAGTAGTATTGCAGTAGTATTGCAGTAGTATCACAGTAGTATTGCAGTAGTATCACAGTAGTATCACAGTAGTATTGCAGTAGTATTGCAGTAGTATTGCAGTAGTATCACAGTAGTATTGCAGTAGTATCACAGTAGTATCACAGTAGTATCACAGTAGTATTGCAGTAGTATCGTAGCAGTATCAATAATCCATCTCTCTGGTCTCCTTCAGGATCTTCAGACTCTCTGCCCTCCTGTCCTGCTGAAGTGCTTTTGAGCCAGACGCTGAACCCGTTCCAGGTATGACATCATCACTAACACTCACAGCTGAGAGTCAACAAGGTGTCACAGTGGTTTAGTTCCTCATCATCGTCTTCCTCATCCTGTCACATACGTTCACGCTAAATGAGCCATAAAACCAATGAGAGTCACTTTTCTTCTTCTTTGGTGCTTTCTTCCTGCAGTCGAGTTCTCTTTGTAGGAGCTCATAGTTGATTCGTGGGTTTGTGGGCGTTAGTTTGCTTCAAGAGATAATTACTAAATCAGCTTCCTGCCTCAAAGATCTGCTGAGGAACTCCCTAATGAGGAACTCCCTAATGAGGAACTCCCTAATGAGGAACTCCCTAATGAGGAACTTCCTAATGAGGAACTTCCTAATGAGGAACTTCCTGCACATATTGTCAGGATATAAGTTTCTATTTAGCCGCCTATTTTACATCTTTACTCTTAATTGTCTTCAACATTCCCTTTTCTAGCATTCTTCACTTCACAAACAAACAAAGCATGAAACACAGTAGAAACAGAATGAATCAGTTCCAACCTTTAAGATGACAGCAGGTTCAGCCTGACTGAGTCCAGACGAAACAAAGTGGATTCCTTCTTCTCAGCCCGATCAGTGAGAGCCTGCAGCTCAACTCTCTCGGTTGCTTTTCTGTTCGGAGGCTTTAAGTAAACTCATTGCTCATGTAACTGTTTGTTTTTTATTAATACACTGGATGAAAACAATAATAAATGCTGCTAAAATGCTAATTATGTCGACAACTACCACTTCTCCCCGTAAATAAAAAGTTCTTTGTAAATATTTCTCCACTGGTTTTGTGTCTTAATCTGTGGAGTTTCATTAAAAGGTTATTATTATAACCGTCAAATGTCCATGTGACGTCTGAACGGTGCAAAGCAAAGATATTCAGCTTACTGTGATGTTCAGTAAGGAGCAGGGACCAGAGATGTTTGCTGTTTGTGCTTCATTAATAATGAATCAATGCTCAACTAATACATTGATCAGCTGATCCTTTCTGCGCTTGTTACGTCCCACCCTTTGACCCTTTGGTCCACCACAGAAGACTCCTTTAAAACCAGCAGACCCCTCCAGCTAGCTAGCTAACCCTATAGCATCAACCAGCAGCTGAACAGGAGGTCAGTGGTTGAGTTGTCTCAAAGCCCGCCTCTGGCTTCATTTGATTGGCTGCCTGTTGAAAGTAGACTTTAGACTTTAATGTACGTCTAAAGAAAAGCAGGAGATAAGAAGCTACTGTTGGAGATGAGAAGCTGAGGCGTGTCCCGGTGGACCAGCGGTCATGGTGGCGTTCCTGGTTCGATGCCACACAAGTTAATGTTGCTGAATCATCATCTTTGGTGAAGCTTCAGCTGCTTGAGATTAAAACAGCTTCTCTGGACTCAGGTCCTCTCCCACATCCTGGATATCGTCTCTGTTCACAGATGAGTTATTCATACTGTTGAACCCGTCTCTATTTTCTCGTCCGGATCAGGTTCTTGGACTCGTCAGCGGCGGCTGAATGTTTGTCTGATGGAACGTTCTGTTCACATTCCTCACTGAGCTGTCGTGGCTGTTTTCCATCAGCGCCGGTCCAAACATGGTCTCCATACGTTGAAAAAATGAATTCCTCCGTTTAGATTATCCAGAGCACAAACATCTGCCTTTCAAACAGAGCAATCAGCTCCCCGGCAGCGGGGGGCCGCGTCCAGGGGCCCCGCGGAGCCGAGGTGTCCTTGGACCTTCCAGCTTCACCTTCTCCAAACATTAAGCCCGACATGTTTGTGTTCTCCACAAGCGATGCGATGGAGAGGTTCTGCTCTCTGACGGACCGCATGGTGCTGCTCTCGGATCGGTTCTTTTCTTCAGAGAATCATCTCATCTGTTGTCAGAGGAATACAATGTGCAGCATGTTTATATTTCATGTTCATCTAGAAGCTGCTTTTCTTTCTGTGTTATCGATTCATCTGCTGATCGTTTTCTCAGCGGTTCTTAAACCTGACCGACAGTTGAAGCTAAGTTTATCATCACATGAACTATTGAGCTTTATGTCTTTTGTGTTTGAAAAAGATATTTACAGAAATTCAGATGTGTGGAAGATCAGGTTCAGGGTCAGATCAGATCAGATCAGATCAGAGCAGATCAGATCAGAGGTTCAGACGTGTGGAAGATCAGGTTCAGGGTCAGTCCTCATTGGACCTGCAGAGAGTTACTTCTTCTTCTTCTAACAAGCTTTTCTCGTGAAAGAAGGTTTGTGTGAATTTTGAACTGCTCGATAGTTGTGATCTTTTACAACTGGATCTGAGAGCTGGACTTTATGTTTGCGCTGTTACAGAAACCTCTTTGTGGTCGAGCTTTTAGAAACGTGCTGCTAATGACGATAATAATGAGTAAGAACTGGAGCTGCTAAACCCTGAAAGGATCAAACCGTCCCCCAGAAGCTCAGCCGAGACGCTCCTCATTCAGCTCATTACTGTCCCTCAGCAAATATTATTTTCATCGCTGATTCATCTGATTATTATCTTGATTAACTGATAAAGTAAAGTAAGTTGTGGGGAACAAAACACCAGGAGCTAACGATTAGCTCGCTAGCAGTCTCCACTCGGCCGTTATGTGGTCACTGTCACCGAGCTCCTGGCCTTTAAGTCTGTGATGACTGCATGAGTCAATGTGGATGTGGAGACAGTGTGTGTTCACCTGCCGGATCACCTGTAATACAGTCAGCAGTGCAGATCCTGATCCAGATCCAGATCCAGATCCAGATCCAGATCCAGATCCTGGCCTCCAGAGAGCTGTGACTGAGTCAGTCCTGTCCGCCTGGTTTCGGCTCTAAACAATGAGCCCCTCGTTCTTGAACCTCTGGCTAAATAAACAGAGTCGGTTCCTCTCAATCAGCCTGCTGGAGCAGCGCTCTGCTCTGATTACCTTCACATGCTGCACATTAGACTCAGCCTTCTGGCAGCTAATCAAACAGGCATGAAACATGTTTGTGGGGGCAGGGTGTGGCCGTGCACACATGTTGATACATGCACACACACACACATGCATGCATCACTGATGGAGGCATGCTCTGACTTAACAACCTCACATAAAACAAGGCGTACACATTCAGCAGAGCTGGTTATTGTCACTTTTACTGCGTTCACACTGGAGGAGAGACAGCAGCGAATTTCACACTTTATCCGAAGCACCTTGGTAAAGAATCACAGCTCAGATTCACCTGGAGTTGTGTTGGTAGTAAACCAGCAGGCACCTGAAACTGGAAACATCCAACTCCAACTCTCCTTTCATTTCCTTTGAGAACGGCCAGAGGGGGATTCCATTAGAGTGATGGTACACCATGCGTCACTTAATAATATACAGTTTGGTGGAAGTGCAGTTGTTTGTTGGCAGGAGAGAGAGGAAAGGAGTATACAAGTTTCAGGAAAGTAGGAAAAGAAAAAGATATTTTCAAGAGAAGCATTCAAGAGTGGAAATGTTGTGTTGTGGTATTTGTTATAAATACTTGTTGTCACATAGATGTTATGGAAGCTGTACGTGGGGGGACTTAGGACCCAGGGGAATGGGGGCGAAGCAGGGCAACCTGGGAAGGGGTCTGGACTGTGGGGTAATGTACCGGAGCAGCTGGGAATAAAGAGTTGAGTTAAGAGCAGTCTGTTCTCACGTTTATTTCTAAACACGACATGGTGTCAGAAGTGGACAGAGCCTTGGTACGCTTGCCGGAGCGAAAATATTCAGCAAACTGGATGCCAACATGGGGTTTTGGCAGGTTCCACTTGCTGAGGAATCAGCCAAGTACACAACATTTATTACACCCTTTGGGCGGTTTCACTTTAACCGTCTTCCATTTGGCATTGCCTCAGCACCTGAGCATTTCCAGTGTATGATAGCTGAGGTCACAGAGGGGCTAGAAGGCTTGGTCTGCCACATCGATGATATATTGGTGTGGGGGCGGGATCAAGAAGAGCATGACGCTCGGCTCCATGCTGTGCTACAAAGACTGGAAAAGGCAGGCATCACCCTGAATGTGGACAAGTGCGAACTCTCGAAGAGCAAGTTGGTCTTCTTGGGTCACATCATTACAGCCACAGGCATCCGCCCGGATCCAAGGAAAACAGAGGCCATCATGGAGATGAAGGCGCCCACAAATGTCAGTGAGGTGAGGAGTTTTCTTGGGATGGTCAATCAGCTGGGAAAGTTCATTCCTCACTTGGCCGATAAAGACAAGGCACTTCGCGACCTTCTTTCGAAGAAAAATTGCTGGGTCTGGGATGTGGACCAGGCCACGGCGTTTGAAACGCTGAAAATAGCACTTTCTTGTTCTCCTGTGCTGGGCATGTATGACCCGAACAGAGACACTAAAGTATCAGCGGATGCATCATCGTATGGCTTGGGAGGTGTTCTTCTCCAGAGGTGGGAGGAGGAATGGAAGCCTATTGCATATGCATCGCGGTCGCTTACTCCAACAGAACAGCGATACGCACAGGTGGAAAAGGAGGCTCTGGGTCTCACATGAGCCTGTGAACGGTTCCGTGATTTCCTGATAGGCAAACGTTTCTGCCTGGAGACTGACCATAAACCTCTTGTCAACCTGCTGGGATCACAAGCACTGGATCTTCTTCCGCCGAGAATCCAGCGTTTCAGGATGAGGCTGATGCGCTACACATACTCCATCGAGCATGTGCCTGGAAAGTCACTTTGGACAGCAGACACACTGTCACGCTCACCTGTGAAATCATGTAGGTCCACGGAAGAACAGGAGCTAATGGAGAGCACCAACATTTACGTGGACTGTGTCATGCAAAGTCTACCTGTCAGTTCCACATACATGGAAAATCTGAGAGAGCAGCTGAGAGCTGACAGTGTCTGCTCACGTGTCATGTCGTTGTGCACAGAAGGATGGCCCGTACACGCAAGACAGGAACCTGTGCTAAAAAGCTACTGGCAAGAGCGAGCTACATTCACAGTGAAAGATGGCTTACTGCTGAAGGACACACGGCTTGTAATACCTTCAGTGATGCGGAATGATGTGCTAGCCAAAATACACGAAGGACATCAAGGAGTGGTGAAGTGCAAGGAGCGTGCTCGCCAGTCTGTGTGGTGGCCTGGACTCAGCCAGCAAGTGAACGAAATGGTGCTCAACTGCAGGACATGCATAAAGGAGCGACAAAATCACAGGGAGCCACTCATGTCATCAGAACGCCCTGAAAGACCATGGTAAAAGTTGGGGGCGGACCTGTTTGTTCTGGGAGGCAAATATTATCTCCTTGTCGTTGATTATTTCTCAAGGTATGTAGAGATTGCACCATTGTCTCACACCAGGGCCACCGATGTCGTTGACCCTTTGAAATCAATCTTTGCCCGCCATGGCATTCCAGAGGTCCTGATGTCGGCTAACGGACCACAGTTTTCTGGTCACGCCTTCACTTCCTTTGCAGCTTTGTATGGGTTTAGGCATGTTACCAGCAGCCCAAGGTTTCCGCAGAGTAATGGGGAGGCTGAACGCGCAGTTCAGACCGTGAAGAATCTACTGAAAAAGGCAGGAGACCCCTACCTGGCTCTGCTGGCCTATAGAGACACATCACTTCAGAGTGGTTATAGCCCAGCTCAGCTACTCATGGGGAGACGTCTTCGCACCACAGTGCCAACTCTTCCTTCTCAGCTGGGGCCTGCACTGCCTGACAGCGTCGCGTTTGCTTCGAAGGAGAAGGAGAAGGGGATATCAGATGCTGAGAACTACAATAGGCGCCACCGTGTCACAACTCTCAGTGTTTTGTCACCAGGAGAACAGGTTTGGGTAACTGATGCAAAGTTATCTGGAACTGTGCTTCGGCACCACTCCACTCCAAGGTCCTACTTGGTGGATCTACCCCAGGGGGTGGTGAGACGCAACCGCCAGCACCTGATACCTCTACACACATCTGCACGAGACAGAGGTTCTCCATCACAGCAACAAACTCTAGAGACTACTCCTGAGCAGACTCCTGTGTCACCTGCTATGATACCCCAAGTCACACCTGCAGAGACTCCTACACTCAGATCTAGGTCTGGGAGAGCCATTGTTAAACCTCGTAGGCTTAACCTGTGAACTTGTAAATAAAAGAAGAAAAGTTATGTGGTTGTTACGGGTTACTGGATTGAAAAGAAATCCAGCCTATGTTCATTTTCTAAAAGTGTAGTTTGAGCACATGTGAAATATAAAGAATTGTAAATGCCTAAGTATGTTTGGTTGAATAATCACAGAGGCTATGTTAACAATGTTCTGTCAGGATTTAGATAGGAACAGACCTTCCAACAAAAGAGGCAGAATAATCCTCTAAGGTCTGAGGAGACAAAGGCAGTCTACCCTTTGCTCTCTAGAAAGAGGAGATGTGGTATTTGTTATAAATACTTGTTGTCACATAGATGTTATGGAAGCTGTACGTGGGGGGACTTAGGACCCAGGGGAATGGGGGCGAAGCAGGGCAACCTGGGAAGGGGTCTGGACTGTGGGGTAATGTACCGGAGCAGCTGGGAATAAAGAGTTGAGTTAAGAGCAGTCTGTTCTCACGTTTATTTCTAAACACGACAGTGTCACAGTTCAGCTCTAAACGACCACGTTACGAACGACCACGTTACGAACGACAACGTTACGAACGACCACGTTGCGAACGATCACGTTGCGAACGACCACGTTGCGAACGACAACGTTGCGAACGACCACGTTGCGAACGACCACGTTGCGAACGACCACGTTGCGAACGACAACGTTGCGAACGACAACGTTGCGAACGACAACGTTGCGAACGACAACGTTGCGAACGGCCACGTTGCGAACGGCCACGTTACGAACGACGTTACGAACGACGTTACGAACGGCCACGTTACGAACGACGTTACGAACGACGTTACGAACGACGTTACGAACGACGTTACGAACGCCGTTACGAACGACGTTACGAACGACGTTACGAACGACGTTGCGAACGACAACGTTGCGAACGACCACGTTGCGAACGACCACTTTGCGAACGACCACGTTACGAAGGACCACGTTACGAACGACAACGTTACGAACGACAACGTTACGAAGGACCACGTTACGAAGGACCACGTTACGAAGGACCACGTTACGAACGACCACGTTACGAACGACGTTACGAACGACCACGTTACGAACGACCACGTTACGAACGACCACGTTACGAACGACCACGTTACGAACGACCACGTTGCGAACGACCACGTTGCGAACGACCACGTTGCGAACGACCACGTTGCGAACGACCACGTTGCGAACGACCACGTTGCGAGCGACCACGTTGCGAACGGCCACGTTGCGAACGACCACGTTGCGAACGACCACGTTGCGAACGACCACGTTACGAACGACCACGTTACGAACGACAACGTTACGAACGACCACGTTGCGAAGGACCACGTTGCGAAGGACCACGTTGCGAAGGACCACGTTGCGAACGACCACGTTGCGAACGACCACGTTGCGAACGACCACGTTGCGAACGACCACGTTGCGAACGACCACGTTACGAACGACCACGTTACGAAGGACCACGTTACGAACGACCACGTTACGAAGGACCACGTTACGAACGACAACATTACGAACGACCCTAACCCTAACCCGAACGACCACGACTCTTTTACTCCCCGTGAATGTTCACATTATTGGATGACGTTGTTCGAGGGTTACTTTAGTAACTTTAGTCTTATTTTACTACTGTAGTGTCAAACAAGAATAATTGTTGGAATGCTGTTAATCATTCCAACTATTGTTCTTCGAATCTTTATTCCATTATTTCTTCCGTCCCCCTGTTTCGTCGCAACGCTTCTTCTCCTTCATATTTTAAGCTACAGAAAAACCGTTCAACTATCAAAATGTTCAGCTCTTTCAGCAGAGGGGTGCTATATCTCTTCATATTTCTAACCTTTAAACTTTTTGAATTATTAAGCTTTTAGCAACTTTCTTGTGAATGGGTTTCTATGGAGAAGATTTTCAAATCCTCTTAAACTGCTTCAACTTTCAAATCCTTCAACTTCCTCATACTTTCAGCTACAGACACCATTTCAACTTTCAAATGTTGAGAAAACCCTGAACTATTGCCGGAACATACAGTTTTCTGATATCTTTTAAACTTTTTGAACTGCAGCAATTTAACTTTTATGATTTTCAGCCCTTTTCTGACTTTATAATGGATGTGTATTGCGCAGCTTAGAGTGCGTCAATTTCCGAGTACCCTTAAACGCCTCATCTTAACTTCACTACGGAACAAACCAGGCCTCCCACATTGTTATCTGAGTCATTGACCGGTAAGTAGCACAGTGTGCTTCTATACTCAACTTTAAAAATGAAGCTTCCACATTTTACAATGGCATTACAAGTGGTTTCTAACGCAAACAGGGTTCAAAATAAGCAAGAAGAGTAAACATTTTCCCGGTGAACCAAAGAAAATCTGTATTGTTGTTAGCATAGCTGCTAACGTTCGTCATACGGCTCCTTCCGGTATACTACGGGACTATAAACTGTTCATAGTCTCGCTTCGTGTTGTAGTGCGAGCTCGTAGCATGAACGGAGCCAATTATACTCCATGTGCTGTGCGCGCATTATTCTCAGAAACGCCAGAGGGCGAAAAAACTAAATGAACTGTGAAGAATTAAAAAGACGAGTGAAGAATGAAGTCATGTATTACATGCGTTGTCAGCGTCCGTGATTACGGAATTTTCTGAATGAATTACACATATCATATGTTTGTCAATTTAAAATATTAATTCGTAAGTCAAGAAAGGAATATTTTGTTGTCAAACTGTTGAAGTCTAATACTTAAAAAAGATTGTACTTGCATGAACAACAGGCCTTGCCTGTTCTCTACTTCCCGGCTGATAAGAACAGTAGCAGAATAAAACACATCATGTATGATAAGGTACATGTGTGGATGGATATAGCTAAATTACCTAGCGAGCTAGCTAGCAAGCCAAGGTAACGGCCGTGCAGCTGACGTGCATGATGCTAGACCAGAGATTAGTTCACTGATCGGTTTCACACAAAGCTAAACGATACGACAAATGTCTGACAATCTGAGACTTTCTTGACTTGCAAAATAAATATTAAATTCACAAACATATGTGTAATTCATAGCACAATTCAAACTGGATGAAATAAACATTTATCTCTCGCCGTTAGCTGCTATACATAGTCGTTCTTATTTATTTATTTATTATACTATATTGATCCCGGTAAGGGGGAAATGTGTCTCTGCATTTGACCCATCCCTGTATATCGGGAGCAGTGGGCTGACTATGACAGGCGCCCGGGGAGCTGTTAGGGGTTCAGTGTATTGCTCAGGGACACTTCAACACATGACACGTCCCAGCCAAGGATCGAACTGTCGAGTTATAAAGTAAAGTCCCACAGGACACTGTAAAGGGCGTGACTTCATCTCTCTATTAAACTGACAATAAACCACTAAGCTAATTAACAGGTTATTTCTAATGTAAAACGAGTCTTTTTCATCAAACTATCCTGACAACAATATGTTTGCTGTGGTAACATTACAGTCAGAGTGTTTTATAACGGTTTGTTAGTTTTACCAGCAGCTAAAGCTGTTCAATTATTATTCTGGCCACTTTATGTGTCAATGTGTAAATCTGTAACAGAAAGTGACCAATAGACACGATTATACACAAGCTTTGTGATCTTGAATTAGACCTTAATGTACAAATAACCTTTGTTCATATAATGCTGATAGTATCGTTCTGTAGTAATCCACTAATATAATGCAGGCCCTATAGGAACATGACTTTATATATTCAGTATACAGAGACATTAGCTAATCCATTATTAGTCCACAGTGAGCCCTCACATACCAGCTTGCTTAAATCTGTGATTGTTCTGCGTTGGCATTAAATAGAAAACCTGATGGTCCCTGTTCATCTCCCTTCTACATGGATTGAATGTCATGAACGTCCTGTAGATGGTCAAGCATTTACCTTCATCCTCCTCAGCTTTGCAAAGGAACGACTATCATCCATCAGTTATTATGCCATATAGAATACACCTGATTTCAGCGCGCTGTTGTAATACAAACGGCACGGTCCGGGCCATGGATTTGGGCAATGTGTATGACAACACACATTGTTGGATCATAGCGATTTGTGGCATTATTATATTGTTTCCAGCAAGGTGGCGATACCGTTGCTTGTCATGGAGAGTGCTGCTCAAGCTGAGGAAACAGTAGGATGATGTCACGATGACATTGATAATACTTCTACTACAACTACAACGTCTAGTACTACTACAACAAATATCACTACCGATGGAATTCTTTTAAGCTACAGAAACAGTTTGAATATCAAAATGTTCAGCTCTTTCAGGAGAGGGGCGATATGACTTCATCTTTGTAATCTTTAAACTTTTTGAATTATTCAGCTTTATGCAATTGTTTTTGAATTGGATATCTATTTTCAGCAATGTTTTTGCAATTAATTTCAGTTTTCAGCATTCCAACGCATTTTCAGCAGGAAATGCTTTTTCTAGTTTGGGTTTAATGACCGTGAACAACAGACTTGGACTGATGTGAAGGAACACCTCCATGTTATAAAGGGCCAAGTCTTTTCCAGAAACATCGTCCCAGTCATGTGAGCTATTTACAGTCCAAGTATAAATGTGTGCATCACATCAGTGTTAATGAGTCTTTAGTTGTGTGTATCTGAGCAGGAGGTCGGGGTTGCACCAAACACACAAGACATTAAAAAAAGTTCCTCGTTCCTTCTCCACCTGCGATTTGTCCAGACTGTCTGCTGCTACAGATGACAGTAAGCGGAGGCAGCTGGAGCAGACGAGAGGACAGCGACAGTCTTCCGGCCTTTGTGTGGCAGCAATGGTTTGAATTCAGCAGGATTCTCAGGTCCAGAGGAGGAAGAAGAGGGAACATTCTAGGAGTTATGAAGTTGGCCTCAGTGGTTGTGTTTCTGTTTCTCTTTTCCCTCTGAACAAACGCTCATGATGCTTCCCTGACGACGCCTACGTCTGTCGGTCTTAATGCGTTCTGCATCCATGAAACAGAGGGTTTGAACATCCGTCTCTACACTCGCTCATCCAGACTCACAAGCTTTACAATGACACGCAGACCCGACCACACCTCCGATCCTCTGATTCTCTTGCTGAACCTCAAATTGAAATGAACATGTGAACAGATACATTGGTGGACTATTTATTTATATTAACATGTAAACCGATAATTATGAATATATTAGTAAGATCATTTATCAGATTCATCTGCAGCTATAAAATTTCAGCGTCCAAGTTTGAAGACAATCTTTTCAGATCTGAGGCCGAGTTCCTTCTGTCCTGATGACAGATGTTCACTGAGCTGATGGTCCAGATGTGAAAGCTGAAGTCAAGTCTCATTTCCAGTCATATTCATTTGACTGTTCCATTATATGTGTTATAGTTGGCGTATACTCGTTTTGTTTATGAGGAGGAAATGAACTGTGATACAGACAAGAGACAAACTGTCCTCTACTTCCTCCTCTGTCCCTGCACTTCCTGTTATGAGTTTATAGAGATGGTTTAAATAAGACAGGAGACAAACTGTCCTCTACTTCCTGTTATGAGCTGTGCACTGATTTACGTTCTACACGTGTCACTCAATGATTTATTCAGATGAATCCCAGCGCTGCAGTTATGGTCTCATGAGGAGATGAGTTCATGGTACATAATTAAAGAAGACGCCCGCTGTTCACACTCTTCACCCCTCAGCTGTCACTCAGAGTCTGACTCCAGGTTTATCTCTGAACACCGTTTACACTCAACTCTGTTTCTGGACTCAACGTCCAACTGTCATTGACAAATAAGTATTTTACTCATTAAAAACCTCTTCGTTGATGAAGAAAACCCATCAAAAGCCATTAAACAAACACTTGAGCTTAAACAACAAACTATGTCGAACGTAACAGAAAGCAAAAGCCCAACTTCAGTATTGTGCAATAGAAGTGATATAAAGACATGTATTCCTTAAACGTGCTCTGTTTATTCATTTCTCATGAAATGAAGGTGTTTTATCGGGTTCAACTTTAATCTTGCAAATTAATTGACTCCTTATTGATCTCTGGTTGACGTACCTAATCCTACCTTGAGTGGCATTTCTTTTTTTTTCAAAATGTACCAAACACTCATCTTTGGTAGATCATAATATATCAATATGAATCCAGCGTTTGGTAATCTGTGTTGTCAGACTGTTTCTCATCGTTAACCTGACGGCAGTTTAAAAGTGATCAGAACTCTTTTTATGTAAAAGTCGGACCTGAAGACGTCTCCAGTCTAAAACACAGTGTAAGATCTAAATACTTCATTTTACAGGCTTCACTGACAACTTTCCTTGACATCAGGGAATTATCTGAATATTTCTTCCACCACTAAATACTTTGGCGCTCACATTAACGGTTTCAGTCAATTCCTCTCTCAAGTGGGCATTTCCCAAAATGTGCGACTTGTTTGTTGAGCAAGCCGCCACACGACAGCTCCGAGGTGTTTTCTTCTTGAGAAAGACCATAAAGTTTAGTGATGTGGAGTCATGGTGGGCGTGTCCTGTAGATGGGAAACAGATTCTCTGCATTCACTTCTCTTGTCTTTGTGTTGCAGAGAGAAACCCGAGAGCCGTTCAAAGCATGGAGGGGAGGCGGGGTCTCTTCCTCAGCCTCATCATGGCAGCCTGTTTCTACGGCAACGCCGCTCAGAAGACAGGTGGGTGTGATTATGCAGCTGTGACTTAACTTCCTGAATTCCAGCACATAGAGGATCATCTGTAGGACCAGCGTGTGTGGTACACCGTTACTAACCCGTCACCACTCTGTGATTTCTGCTGAGCACTCGGACACGAAGTCTTCTTCACCCTGTTGCATAGAACACATGGATATTACCATCTGATGTTTGGGGAAAGAGGGAGGGGCCAGATAGAGAGACGTTTACAGTAAGCCATGGTGAAGCTTAAGCAACTAATATACTCAGTTTTCCTGCATGAAATTCTCGCAGATTTTCACTGGAGACCATCGATTTTCTTTTCCAGTCAGTTTGAGTCTCGTTGAGGAGTTTCTAGTATGAGAACACTGAAAAGCTTTTTCTGCAACCAGGCACATGAATGAAAGGTAAGTCAAGTGTTTTAGTGAGATTGAGAAGTTAAAGGAGAGATAGAGTTGCATCAGCACTTCACTGTTCACTTCACTTTCGCTGCTCTTCACACTTTTTCATCCCAGAATGCACCTGAAGGTGCTGTCCACAAACTGTCCACAAGCTGCTCCCGTTTCTCTTCTTGCACACAAACAACCCACCACGTCTGTCTGTAAGTCACGCTGATGCTTTTCACCTTCTGGCTGACACGCTTTCCTAAGAACAAAGAACTGCTCTGTGCTGAGAGCTTTCCTCTGAAGACCTCTCCGTGACTTCACAACCTTCCCCTCTCAGTCTGCACTCAAGAGGCCGTGGCCGACATCGTCTTCATGGTGGACGGGTCGTGGAGCATCGGCACCGAGAACTTCAAACAGATCCGTCGGTTTCTGCACACGCTGGTCAACAGCTTCGACGTTGGGCAGGAGCACGTCCACATCGGGCTGGTCCAGTACAGCTCCACTCCACGCACCGAGTTCCTGCTCAACACCTATCAGAGCAAGAAGGACATCCTCCAGTACATCAGCAGATTACCTTACATGGGCGGCGGCACCCACACGGGGCTCGGCTTGGACTTCATGCTGAACGAGCACTTTGTGGAGGCGGCCGGAAGCCGAGGGGGCCAGAACGTGCCGCAGATCGCCGTGGTGATCACCGACGGCAAATCACAAGACAACGTGAAGTCCCACGCTCGGGACCTGAAGAGAAAGGGAATTGTTTTGTATGCGATTGGTATCAAAAATGCAGATGAAGACCAGCTGAAAGAGATCGCCAATGAGCCGCACAGCCAGCACGTCTACAGCGTATCTGACTTTGCGGCGCTGCAGGGAATTTCTCAGAGCATCGTCCAGACGCTTTGCACGACCGTAGAGGAAGTCAAACGACAGCTCCTGCAATTGTCTCGAGGTAAAACGTGCAATAGCACACAGGTCCTGGTGATTCAGTGATCTGACTTAGATATTCCTTACATATATATATCCATATAAATTATATCTATATCTATATCTGTCAGTCAGAAAAATCCCCTTGACTAAGAAAGCTTGTAAACCATAAGAATTCAGAGATGGTGGACAAAATATATTGTAAATGGGTACGCTAGCGCACACACAGCTTGTTTCCACATGCTGACTTTTCTCTCCCTTCTGTCCAGAATGTGCCAAAGCCACGGTGGCCGACATCGTCTTCCTGGTTGACGGATCTTCCAGCATCGGCATCAGTAACTTTCAGGAGATCCGGCAACTTCTCCGTAGCGTAGTCAACGGCCTGGACATCGGCCCTGACAAGGTTCGGATCGGCTTGGCTCAGTACAGCGATGAAACTACAATGGAGTTCCTGCTGAAGGATCACATGGACAAGAAATCCCTGCTGGATGCAGTGGACACATTTCCCTACCGAACAGGAGGCACGGAAACGGGTGAGGCCATCGAATTCCTCCTGAAGAACTACTTCACAGAGGACGCCGGGAGCCGAGCCAAACAACGGGTGCCTCAGATCGTTGTGGTCATCACGGATGGAGACTCCACGGACGATGTGGTAGCGCCCGCCCAGCGCCTGAGGCAGCACGGAGTCATCGTGTTTGGCATCGGGGTCGGAGCAGCCAACCGGAAGGAGCTGGAGTCCATCGCCAACCGGCCTCCGGAGCGCTTCCTGTCCTCCATCGATAACTACCAGGCTCTGCAGAGGCTGACCGTAGGTCTGCTGGAAACTGTTTGCATCTCTGTGGCGGATCAGAGGCAAGGTAAGGCCAAGAGGAATCAGAGGAAAACAATTACCTGAAATGAGGTAATGTGTTGCAGTATTCACAAGCAACTGAAAAGTACCTTTAAGAGCAGCGAGAGGTGTCTTGCAACACATAACTGACTGAATGAAGACAAAAAAGTATTATTGTGCTTTCATAAAGTTGATTTAATAAGAGACATTGTGACATTAAGGCTGTATTCACAGCAAATCAGGCGTGGCAGTGATGAGCACAGAGTGGTGTCACTTACTTGGACTATTTAACGCCAAGCGACTGCACAGTGATTAACGTCTTTGGTGGTATCGCTCTGGATCACCGGTTATGTGATTGGCATTGGTGATTGGTTTTGTCCATAAGCCAGAGCTGGGATAACTTGATTACATCACGAAGACATCAGGTCTCAGGTCAGATCCACCAGGCCTCTCTATCTGGTGGATCTGACCTTATACTGTGTTTTAAATAAATGCTCCTTTTGCTTTAAAGCATATATTTTTCCACTTATAACTTCAAGTGCTTTGAGCCCTCAGACAAACACATGAAGGCTCTGCAGTGATTAAGTTCCAATATGAGGTCAGCCAAACAAGCCGTGTCAGCGAGCATTAAGAGACATGTGTTGTTTGGAATGGGGACAGACTGTGTTGAACTTTAGTTTCCCACAGAAATGGTTCACTCGCCGGGAAAAGGCCTCAAGATAAGGATTACTATTTGCTTCAAGAAAAATAATTTAAGCATAATTTGGAGTCCTTTTCTGTCTCGAAAGTATAGTTCATTTGGGATTTGCCAGCCTTTGCAACCTGTGAGAAGAACAAAAGTATATTTATCTACTATTCTAAGTACAGAGGTTCATACTAAATACTAAATATGAAATAATACCAAAATGAAAGTGATATCTCTTAATACAGTAACTTGTAGTTTGTGGGCGAGATGCAATCTGATCTTGACTAACTACGTTACAGTTTACAGAGTTTTTTCCATAACAGCCGATCCTCTCACTGTTCTTTGGTTTGTTTTCTTTCAGCCTTGGCAGAAAAGTTTGCAGATATCTTCTTCCTGGTGGACAGCAGCATATCTCTGACAGACTTCCAGCAGGTCAGGACCCTCCTCTCTCGACTGGTCAATCAGCTGAACATCGGAGCGTCCAGCTACCGTCTGGGTTTGGCCCAGTACGGTCAAAATGTCAATGTTGAATTTCTTCTCAATGCTTATCAAACCAAAGAGGAGACTCAGAACTCCGTTAAGCGTTTCCGACAGCGAAGACTGCAACCCAACGAGCCTCGTAAACTGGGCCGCGCTTTGGACTTTGCCAGCACTAACTTTTTCACCAGTGAGGCAGGAAGCCGGGCGGACCAGGGTTACCGGCAGTTCCTTGTTGTTATCAGTGGAAAAGACTCCGATGATCCTGTGTATAGGGAGTCACGTCTGATGAAGTCCTCAGGAGTAACTGTGGTGGGGATGAGCCTCAGTCCGTCCGTGCAGGAGATGCATCTCGTAGCGACGGCACCGTACGTCTACCAGTCCATCAGCAGCGCAGCCAACCTGAAGGCTATCTTTGAA
This sequence comes from Lycodopsis pacificus, assembly GCA_028022725.1. NCBI lineage: Eukaryota > Metazoa > Chordata > Actinopteri > Perciformes > Zoarcidae > Lycodopsis > Lycodopsis pacificus. The sequence goes on from CM051695.1 coordinate 29,089,637, forward strand.
AGAGAGGAGGCGGAGATCATTCTCACTGGAGGTTAACTACCTTTATTATTATCTATTAATCACTTGAGAAACTTGAATAAGTATTTAACCCCCTCTCTAAATTAGATTCAGATTCAAACAGTTTGATTACCTTGTTGTTAAGTTTATCTGTATACCTGTTTAGTGTCCGCTCCACTGGCTCGTTCGTAAGTTTTAGACATTTCACAGGGCCATAGCGGTCACAAAGTTCACCTGAGCAGACTCAACTTTGTACCCAGACTACCTGCATTGGTTTGCTGTAGCCCTCTACGTTTTCACCGGATGAGCCTCATTGAAATGAACGAGGGCTGAAGTCTGAACTCAGCAAGAAATACATAATGTAACAGATTGTCTAATGAAATGAGCTTTCATCTTTCATGTAGAAATGTTCAGTGAATTATGAATTGGTAATAAAGATTCTGTGATAATACAACTCTCCACAGATTGCAAAGCAGCCAAACTGGCCGACATCGTGTTCATCGTCGATGAGTCTGGAAGCATCGGAACCGACAACTTCCAGCTGGTGCGCACTTTCCTCCACTCGGTTGTGAGCGGCCTGGAAGTCAGTCCGTCTCGTGTCCGAGTGGGCATCGTTACGTACAACGACATGTCCACAGCACAGGTCTACCTTAACTCCTTCAATGACAAGAACGAATTGCTGAAGTTCATCAAAATCCTGCCTTATCGTGGTGGCGGTACATACACTGGAGTGGCCCTAGAGTTCGCCCTGAAGAAGGTTTTCATCCCGCAAAGAGGACGCAGGAGAGCAAAGGGTGTCCAACAGGTGGCGGTGGTGATCACAGACGGTGAATCCCAGGACAACGTGAGCACGGCAGCCGCTAATCTTCGTCGAGATGGTATCACCGTCTACGCAGTAGGGGTCAAAGATGCCAATGAGGAACAGCTGGTAGAGATGGCGTCTTATCCCCCACATAAGCACATGTTCATTGTGGACAGCTTTGCCAAACTGAAATCGCTAGAGCAGAGCATGCAGAAAATGCTGTGCCACAACATCCTTCGGCAAGCAGTCTCAGTCAATACAAGAAGAACTGGCATCAAAGAAGGTCTGAACCAGTGTTTTGTGTTATAACTGGCTTTGTTGAATAAGTCTGAAATTATGTTTTAAGTCCAAATTGAAAGAGTAGAAAGCATTTATAGCATCGAACATTAAGTAAATTCATGAAAAGGAGAAAAATAACTCGTAATATTTTTGCTTTTACTTTTCCAGGCTGTGTACAAACAGATGAAGCCGACATCTTCTTCCTGATTGATCACTCAGGAAGCATTTACCCCAAAGACTTCAAAGACATGAAGACGTTCATCATTGAGTTTCTACATACATTCCGTATCGGGCCGCAACATGTCCGCGTGGGGGTTGTAAAATATGCAGATTCGGCAGATTTAGAATTTGATCTGACAACCCACTCAGACGCAAAGAAGTTGGAGAAAGCAGTGGAGGATATTAGACAAATCGGAGGTGGGACAGAGACGGGAAGAGCGCTGGAATTCATGAGCCCACACTTTGATCGAGCCATGGCAACTCGTGGTCACAAAGTCCCAGAGTACCTGGTGGTCATCACCGATGGAAAATCTTCCGATGAGGTCAAGGTTCCCGCAGAAAAACTGAGGGCGCAGGGCGTCATCGTCTACGCCATCGGGGTGAAAAAAGCAGATGCGGTTGAGCTGGGAGAGATTGCCGGCGACCCCAAGAGGACTTTCTTTGTCAATAATTTTGATGCTTTGAGGCCCATCAAGGACGACATCATCACAGACATCTGCTCTCAAGACGGTAAGAAAAATGGATGTTCTGTATGTGTCACACACTAGCATTGGACAGCTGATAGTAGAGCGGTGACAGGAAGTGAGGGTCCCTGGCTGGAAACGATTAATGGTTCATTTTTGGTTCTTGGTTGATGCCGGCAACGTCGGCACCGCTTTGTTTTCTACATGAAATAGATATATTTTGTAATGATACAAAAGGGCCGCAGGTTAGCTCAGCAGGAAAAAAGAGGAACGCCACACTAACATGTCTGTGCTACTCTGTCCACAGCTTGTAAAGACACACCAGGAGACCTCCTTTTCTTGATTGACAGTTCTGGGAGCATCTATCCAAAAGACTACGAGAAAATGAAAGACTTCATGAAATCAGTCATCAGCAAGTCCGTCATCGGGCAGAACGAGGTGCACGTCGGTGTCATGCAGTTCAGCTCCATCCAACAGCTAGCCTTCCCCCTCAACCTCTACTACAGCAAGGAAGGAATGTCCAAAGCCCTCGATGACATGCAGCAGATTGGTGGAGGCACCGACACGGGTAAAGCCATCACTGATGTGTCGCAGTACTTTGATGCAACCGGAGGAGGGCGTCCTGGCATGAGGCAGAGGCTGATAGTGATAACAGACGGTGAGGCCCAGGATGAGGTCAAAGGCCCCGCTGAGGCTCTGAGGGCCAAGGGAGTGCTGGTCTATGCCATTGGAGTGGTGGACGCCAACACCACCCAGCTGCTGGAGATCAGCGGTTCACCAGACAGGGTCTATTCCGAGAGGGACTTTGACGCGCTGAAGGACTTGGAGAGCCAGGTAGCCTTGGAGCTCTGTGACCCAGAGAGAGGTATGAGGCAATCATTTCAGTGATTAAGCTTAAAGGTTTGACACAAATTTCCCCTCTTCTTTTTTAAACTATAGACTCACATCTAGTGTTGGGGTATTGAGGATTTACATTTGCAATCTGTCTTGTGGCTCAGTGTTGGAGCGGGTTGTCCTTCAATCAGCTCCACTAGTCCATATTCATGTGTCCATGGGCATGACACTTAACCCCAAATTGCTTCCATAAGCTTCACATGTCTGAATGTTGTGTGAATGTTAGTTAGTCCTGCTGGGCAGGTAGCACATTGCATGGTAGAGCCTCCCATCAGTGTATGAATGGGTGTGAATGATGACAAGTACTGTTAAAGTGCTTTGAGTGGTGAAAAGACTAGAAAAGCATTATAAAAGTACAGTCCATTTACCATCTAGCATTTCGTTTTCTAGCTGAACATATAAATAAGACAGCTTTGATGTTTTTGGATGGCAAACAAGCGTATAAATGTTGAGGTGATTCCTCCTGCTACGTTTTCCTTTGACCTAATTCACTCTCTGTCCTTTTATCTCCAACCAGAGTGTAAGAAGACAGAAAGAGCTGACATTATTTTCCTGGTGGATGGCTCCACAAGCATAACCCTGAGCAAGTTCAGAAGCATGCAGAAATTTATGGCGTCAATGGTGAACCAAACCACAGTTGGCAAGGACCTGACTCGCTTCGGGGTCATTCTTTACTCCACCGACCCCAAATCTATTTTTACTCTGAAAAAGTATAACTCCAAACGAGACGTTCTTAATGCAATATCAGCACTGTCGTCCCCGTATGGCGACACCTACACCGGCAGGGCTTTGGCATACTCTCTAGAGTTCTTCAACGATGCACATGGTGGTCGAGCGGATCTCCAGGTTCCACAGATTCTCGTGGTGATCACAGATGGTGATGCTACCGACCGTAACAGTCTGTTCGCTCCATCCGTGGCGCTGCTAGACAAAGGGATCAGCGTCTTCAGTATCGGAGTCGAAGGAGCCAACAGGACACAGCTGGAGATCATGTCTGGTCACGACATGTCCAGAGTTTTCTATGTGGATAGCTTTGATGCCCTGGAAACTCTGTACAATAATATTACTCATGTCCTCTGCAATTCCACCAAGCCAGGTAAGAGGCCAAAGTGTCACAGCACCTTTTCCACTCTGAATCTAGACGGGAATACGTAAATATTCAAAGCATCATTAAGAACCTTCTTTCTAGCTTTGCAAAGATTCATCGACAAACCAAAATAATACCACTACTCTCACTTGTCTTTCACAAATTGGAAAGTCACTGGATAAGATCACAGTATATTTGCAGTATATGCAGTTCAATGAGATGGTTTAGTGAGGACATTAATGTTAGCAAATATACAAGTAGCCCATTAAACTATTTCTTTAAGCATATCCGTCAATATTCTCTGCAAGAAAATATCAGCCAATAATTGCATCCTAGCAATTTCTTCATTGGGCTCTGAATGGGATTATATTATTCACTCAAGTGATTAATTTAGTGTTCATAGTGGCATTATGACATTAGTCAAGCGAAGAGCATGGAGCCTCCAACCACAGTGTTGAAATCGATCAAAAATAAATTCTAATGACTGAAGTATATGGCTTGATTATTTCTGAGTAATGTGGATACATTTCCTCTCTTTGCTTCCACAGTTTGTGAGAAACAGCAGGCGGACCTGGTCTTCCTAATCGATCAGTCTGGCAGCATCAGCTCAAACGACTACACCACCATGAAGCTGTTCACCACAGGACTGGTGAACAGCTTCAAAGTCAGTGAAAATCTAGTGCGTGTAGGACTCGCCCAGTTCAGCAGCACTTTCCAAAAGGAGTTTTACCTCAACCAGTTTTACAGCGAGCAAGCCATGACCAAGCACATCCTGGACATGGAGCAGCTCGGTGGAGGCACCAACATCGGACTGGCCCTGGATTCCATCAGGGATTATTTTGAGGCATCTCGGGGCAGCCGAAGATCTACCGGGATCTCCCAGAACCTGGTGCTGATCACAGACGGTGAGTCGCAGGACGATGTGGAGGACGCAGCTGACCGTCTCAGGGCTCTGGGCGTCGAGGTGTTCGCCATCGGCATTGGAGACGTCCACGATCTGGAGCTCCTGCAGATCACTGGCACCCCAGAGAGGCTGTTTACTGTGCAGAGCTTCGGCAGCTTGGAAAAGATCAAACAAAAGGTGGTCGATACGATCTGCAAATCTAAACCCGTCGAAAATCCCAGTGGTGAGTTGAAAAGTGTTCTTTCCCTCCATATTCCTCTGTTTCTCTGGCTGCCAAAGGTAAAGACGTATTTCCCTTTGCTTCAGCCTGCAGCATCGATATCGCCATGGGATTCGATATTTCTCGGGGAAACCGAGCTCCCAACGAGATGCTGATCAGCGGCCACGCCAAGCTCCAGGCCTTCCTGCCAGAGATCGTCCGTTATGTTTCCTCGATACCAGGTCTGTGCTGTGTTGGTCCGGAACCCGTCAAGACCAACATCGCCTTTCAAGTGGTGGCGCAAGATGGACGCTCCCTCTACGACTTCAACTTTGAAGGCTACAGCAGCGACGTGGTGAATAAAGTCATGACCTTGACTTTGGCAGAGCCCACTTACTTCAACACCGCCCTGCTGAAGTCCTTCGGGAGGAAGTTCAGTGCCCAGTCCCAAGCTGGCGTGAAGGTGAGTCTGGACACGTTTTAAGGTGGTATGGATTTCAGTTGGAGTGGCCAGTCTGGAAGGAGAAGAGAGTGTTTAGAGACCAGATGTTAGTCCAGCTACTGTTTCACCCAGTAAACTGTCTTCATAGCTGTTAAGTTCTTCCAGAACTTCTGCTGAAGTGGAACGAACTGAGCAGCTTGACTCTGTAGCTCAGTCAGCCAGATATTTAAATGTGGAACGAGTTGTAAGTCAGCTGGAATAAATTGAAAATGAGTCCACTTGTAGTCCAAAATTAGACTGCACCTGACAACATTGGACAAAATGACTCTTAATTAATAGGTTAAACATTCTGGATCCCATTGTGACGACCTTTGATGCCAAACCACAAATATCCCGCCAATATGGGATTTAACGAACCATGAAATGTATAAACAAGTACAAGTTGGCAAGTGTTAGTCCTCCAGTCTGCTAGACCTTTGTCAGAAAGGTTTTTTTGGAGTTAGACTGATGAAAATACAGAGGATCCTGCTTTGATGACTCTGCTTTCCCTTGGTTCTATTCCCTGTGGTTAAGAAAATGTTGATGGATAACCATGTTAGATGTGTCTTCACCTTCACTTGAATGAATGAGATGAAGTCTTTAATCAGTCTAACATGTGACCCATCAGGTACTGGTGATCTTCTCAGACGGACTCGATGAGGATGTGATGAAACTGGAGCAGGAATCAGAGCTGCTGCGACAGTCTGGTAAATCTTGGGATATCCAATATGACCACGATTTGCATTCCTTCTCTTTATAATTACATAATTATGTTTCCATTATCAAGTAGATTATGTAACTCCATTATGTCTATAACTATATCTTCTTCTCTTGTGTGGTTTCTGTAGGGGTCAGCGCTCTGCTGACGGTGGCCCTGGAGGGGGCCCGAGACCCCGCCCAGCTGCAGATGGTGGAGTTCGGGCGAGGATTCGGCTACAAGCTTCCGCTCAGTGTCGGCATGCAGAGCGTCGGCAGCGCCGTCCTCACGCAGATTGTGAGTAGTTTATATTAGTGTTCAGGTACAACAACCATTTTATGTCCCTATGTGGTCGTAGTTTGTCTCTTTGTAGTGTTGTATGTCTCTATGTGGTCGTAGTTTGTCTCTTTGTAGTGTTTTATGTCTCTAGGTGGTCGTAGTTTGTCTCTTTGTAGTGTTGTATGTCTCCATGTGGTCGTAGTTTGTCTTTGTAGTGGTTTATGTCTCTATGTGGTCGTAGTTTGTCTCTTTGTAGTGTTGTATGTCTCTATGTGGTCGTAGTTTGTCTCTTTGTAGTGTTTTATGTCTCTATGTGGTCGTAGTTTGTCTCTTTGTAGTTTTGTATGTCTCTATGTGGTCGTAGTTTGTCTCTTTGGAGTGTTTTATGTCTCTATGTGGTCGTAGTTTGTCTCTTTGTAGTTTTGTATGTCTCTATGTGGTCGTAGTTTGTCTCTTTGTAGTGTTTTATGTCTATGTGGTCGTAGTTTGTCTCTTTGTAGTTTTGTATGTCTCTATGTGGTCGTAGTTTGTCTCTTTGTAGTGTTTTATGTCTCTATGTGGTCGTAGTTTGTCTCTTTATAGTTTTGTATGTCTCTATGTGGTCGTAGTTTGTCTCTTTGGAGTGTTTTATGTCTCTATGTGGTCGTAGTTTGTCTCTTTGTAGTGTTTTATGTCTCTATGTGGTCGTTTGTCTCTTTGTAGTTTTGTATGTCTATGTGGTCGTAGTTTGTCTCTTTGTAGTTTTGTATGTCTCTAGGTGGTCGTAGTTTGTCTCTTTGTAGTGTTTTATGTCTCTATGTGGTCGTAGTTTGTCTCTTTGTAGTTTTTATGTCTCTATGTAGTCATCTTTTGTCTCTTTGTAGTTGTTTTATGTCTCTATGTGGTTGTTTTGTGTCTATGTGGTCGTAGTTTGTCTCTTTGTAGTTGTTTTATGTATCTATGTGGTAGTTGTTTTGTGTCTATTTGCAGCTATTTTGCATTGTGAAACATTTACATATTGTAAATTACATCCACAACATAAATAACGTAACAAATGTCGTAATTTCAAGCCAAACGTTCTTTTTACTAAACGCAACCAAGTTTTTTTGTTTTGTTTTAAAGTACAACTGTTATTTTGGAGGAAAGACGTTTTCCTCTCAGCATAGTTGAGATGGCAATTTATCTGCATGGACACAGAGTTGGCCCCGAACCCTTTAAGTACCTGACCCTTAGGGCCCCTGACCCTCTGGGCCCCTGACCCTCTGGGCCCCGTATCTGTTCAGTAATCCATCTGGGATCTGAGCGTTGATGATGAAGTGATTTTCTCTTGAAGAGCGGAGTCTCTGCAGGTTTTCTTGTCGTGACGCGTCTGAATGGAGACGACTTCAGGGTAGAAAATATGTTAATTACTCACCGTGTTAAAAACCAGTTAACTCATCACACCTTCGAATGAAAACCTTCTATTGAACGGCGTTGTTTAAAAACCTTCAGCCGGTAGAGATAATTCAGTATTCATGTCTTTACAAAGAATAAAAACAAGCCATCAGTGACTTAAATCTTTTGTCTTATTCCAGATTATTGTTTGACATTAACACCTGTCATAGTTAAGTTCATTTAAGTTATAAACATCAAAGGGTAAAGCCAGAGTTCAGTGCATATTTCATGGATTTTAGTGAGCCGTTTATTTTACTGGCCAGTAATCTTTAAAATCATTTACTTGTTTTTCTCTTCATGGTTTTGACTCTGTCTTCTGTCCTCTGTCTCTGTCCTCTGTCTGTCCTTTGACTCTGTCTTCTGTCTCTGTCCTCTGTCTCTGTCTGTCCTTTGACTCTGTCTGTCCTTTGACTCTGTCTTCTGTCTCTCTGCAGGACTCGGTGTCAGACAGGGAGTGCTGCAACGTCATGTGCAAATGTTCGGGACATGAAGGCGTGCGAGGCTCTCGGGGCCCCCCGGGGTCAAAGGCGAGTGGAAGACACGCCCCTTTAGAGTGTAAACATGATGTGTCACACCTGCAACGGGCCTTTGGTCCGACTGATCAGTGACTTTGTGGTCTCATTCAGACCGATAACAGAAGAGCTAGTTTGTTGACGTGATGGAGCATCTAAGCTGCTGTGTCTCTCCTGAACAGGGTCCATCTGGACAGAAAGGGTTCCCCGGGTTCCCCGGAGACGAGGGCGTCGCTGTAAGTTCTTCTTCATCGCTCTCGTTCACTTTCATCTTCATCTGTTCAAGGCTCCAGTTCACTAGACTGAAGGATCCTGATGAGTCCACTGAGTCCACTAAGACCAGTGAACTCAGCCTTTCTTTAAACTGAATCACAAAAGTCTTTTCTGGAGCTGAACTCCTTCAGAGATAAATACTTTTCTGTTGATCCACTGTTACTGTAACTCCATTAGAGGTGAGGTACCTCCTCCTCCTCTTCCCCCTCTCTCCCCTCTTCCTCCTCCTCTTCCTCCTCCTCCTCCCCCTCCTCTTCCTCCTCCTCTTCCTCCTCCTCCTCTTCCTGCCCCTCCTCCTCTTCCCCCTCTTCCTCCTCCTCCTGCTCCTCATCGCTCCCCTCTTCCTCCTCCTCCTCCCCCTCTTCCTCCTCCTCTCTCCCCTCTTCCTCCTCCTCCTCTTCCCCCTCTTCCTCCTCCTCCTCCTCCTCTCTCCCATCTTCTTCCTCCTCCTCCTCCTCCCCCACTTCCTCCTCCTCTCTCCCCTCTTCCTCCTCCTCTTCCTCCTCCTCCTCCTCCTCCTCACTGTGTCAATGTTCTACAGGGTGAACGGGGTCGTCCTGGACCAGCTGGACCTCAGGGGGTCCAGGGTTGTTCTGGACTCAGAGGACTGAAGGTATGATGATGATGATGATGATGATGATGATGATGGTGATGATGATGATGGTGATGATGGTGATGATGATGATGTTGGTGATGATGGTGATGATGATGGTGATGGTGGTGATGATGATGATGATGGTGATGATGATGATGGTGATGATGGTGATGATGGTGGTGATGATGATGATGGTGATGATGGTGATGATGATGATGTTGGTGATGATGGTGATGATGATGGTGATGGTGGTGATGATGATGATGATGATGGTGATGATGGTGATGATGATGTTGGTGATGATGGTGATGATGATGGTGATGGTGGTGATGATGATGGTGATGGTGATGGTGGTGATGATGATGGTGATGGTGATGGTGATGATGATGATGATGATGATGATGGTGATGATGATGATGATGTTTATGTCTGCAGGGCTACCGTGGTCTCCGTGGTAACAGGGTGAGTGACCTGGCTCAGTTTACATAAGGTCACATGACGAGATGTTTTTAATCTGCTGACTCGACTCATTCCATCGTTACAGGGAGAACAAGGAGAGGACGGACTGGACGGAGTCAATGGAGAACAGGTATTGTATTGTATTGTATTGTATTATACATATTAACCAGCTACATCAGTGGTCCCCAACCCCCGGGCCGCGACCCGGTACCGGGTCATTTGGTACCGGGCCGCACAGAAAGAATAAATAACTTTTTTTCATTTGATTGATTATCAGAGTAGGAAAGATATTTTATTTTGAAAAATGACCGGATTCTCTCCCAATTACATGCGCCTGTCCCTCTTGACACATGTCAAGACGCCTGTCACGTGAAACGTTACCGCACAACGTCCGCCCACAAGCTGCACGGGAAGAAGACGGCTGTCCAGAGGAAGCTCGCTGGCCACCGTTTGAGTTACGAGAGCCACTGCAGAGATTCCACTGGCAGCACATTCCACTTTCACATTCCAGAGACGAGGAATGGCTCACAAACCTCTCTGACTGATACACATTCAACCTGCTCAACCAACTCAATCTGTCACTTCAGGGGAAACGACAACCGTCTTCAAATTGTCAGATAAAGTATCTGCATTCAAAGCCGAACTGGAGTTGTGGGGTCGGCGAGTGGACGTGTTGAAGAGACGGAGCCTGGACCTTCATCCTCCCAGCTGCTGCACGATCACCTGACGTTGCGTTGAAAAGAGTTTGAGCGTTACTTCCCAACCACAAAAGACCCTCGAACTGCCAGCAATGGATCCGCGACCCGTTTGTGAAGAAAGCAGGTGAATGGAGCTGATCCGTGAGGAGGAAGATCAGCTGCTGGAGATTAAGATGACGGCGGCCTTAAAAGTACGTTTGGGACGACAACTCTGAAAATCAAGGCTGAATATCCTGAGGTCGCCACTAAAGCACTGAAAACCCTGCTTCCATTTCCAGCCTGCTGTCTCTGTGAAGCGGGATGTTCTGCAGTGACCATCATCAAGACAAACTGACGGAGTCGACCGGACATGAGGAACACACTCCGGGGGTCCTTGTCTCCCGTTACTCAGGTGGACGTCTCGTGGCAGAGAAACGAGCTCAGAGCTCCACTGATTCAGCCTCATGTTGAGTTTTTTATGCATTTTGAATTTGTTTTCACGCCGGTCGTATTCTTTTATTTCCTCGTGTTTATCCGACACACCTTGAAGGCCGGTCCGTGGGAATATTTTCCAACATGAAACCAGTCCGCGACGCAAAAAAGGTTGAGGACCGCTGAGCTACAGTCCAGAGGAAATGAGCGCTGTGTTCAGGAAACCAGCTCAGCATGGGGATTTCCAGTGCTGAGCTGAGTTCTGGTTCTGGTTCTGTGTCTGCAGGGACGGACGGGACAAGATGGAGGTCGAGGACCGAGAGGAGACCCAGGAAACCCAGTAAAACAACATTTTTACCTTTTTATCTTTATGTGAATATATATATATATATATATATATATATATATATATATATACACATACATACATACATATTAGTGTGTATTTGAGGAATGCTGGGAGCCGTTGACCTCTGACCCCGGCCGGTTGATTGACAGGTTGACCTTTCGTCCTCAGGGTATCCCGGGTATCAGAGGGGAGGCGGGGCTTAGAGGACAGCGAGGACTCAGAGGAGATCCGGTGAGTTTTCTCTCTCTCTAATGCTAATGAACATCTGACTGTTAGCTTAGCATAGCTTAGCTTAGCATAAAGACACAGGAGGGAGCAGCTGCTGGAACCCGAACCCTCTGAACCAGATGAAATCCTGAATAATAAATCACAGAGAGTGTGTCTGTGAACCATCATGAGACACTGAGAGTCCTCCAGCTTACTTTCTGCTGACGAGACACAAAGCTAAACACTGAGGATGTGCGTTTGTCTTCAGGGGGAACCGGGAGCTGATAACACCAGACCAGGATCTAAAGGAGAACCGGGGAACGCAGGTTTACCAGTAAGACACGACTCAATCTGAGTGGACATGAAGGATCATGTGACCGTCAGAGACACTGAAGACTGTTTGTTTACAGGGGACAGCTGGACAGGACGGCCGGCCGGGGGACAGCGGAGTGCAAGGAAACCAGGTGACAATCATTCACATTAGTATTATGAATACTATTCATATTCATTTCATTATTATTGTTATCATTATTAACAACATTATTATAATTTCTATTGAGATTTGTTTTGTGTTGTTGTTGATTACATCACATCATCACATTACAGTCATTTAGATGCTTTCATCCAGAGTAGAGCAGCTACTTCATATTCATATTCATATTCATATTCATCTGAAGCGCTCAGAAGAGATGAATGAAGGTTTGTTCAGAAGTTAAACATGTTGATGATGATGATGATGATGATGTGTTCAGGGTCCAGATGGAAGAAGAGGAGCTCTCGGTGAGAAGGTAAGAGATGAAGAACTCAGTGCTGCTGGTGTGTGTGTGTGTGTGTGTGTGTGTGTGTGTGTGTGTGTGTGTGTGTGTGTGTGTGTGTGTGTGTGTGTGTGTGTGTGTCTTATCTTAACTTAAATTATCTTTAGGGAACATCAGGAGGACCAGGAGCTGGAGGACTTCAGGGTATCTCCGGTGCTTCAGGTCCTCAGGTGAGCGATGAATGATCACAGAGTTCAGACTAGAAGACTCGTCTCAGGTCTAACTGAGTAAAGAGTTCAGACTAGAAGACTCGTCTCAGGTCTAACTGAGTAAAGAGTTCAGACTAGAAGACTCGTCTCAGGTCTAACTGAGTAAAGAGTTCAGACTAGAAGACTCGTCTCAGGTCTAACTGAGTAAAGAGTTCAGACTAGAAGACTCGTCTCAGGTCTAACTGAGTTCAGACTAGAAGACTCGTCTCAGGTCTAACTGAGTAGAGGTCAGACTAGAAGACTCGTCTCAGGTCTGAGTAAAGAGTTCAGACTAGAAGACTCGTCTCAGGTCTAACTGAGTTCAGACTAGAAGACTCGTCTCAGGTCTAACTGAGGTCAGACTAGAAGACTCGTCTCAGGTCTAACTGAGTAGAGGTCAGACTAGAAGACTCGTCTCAGGTCTAACTGAGTAAAGAGTTCAGACTAGAAGACTCGTCTCAGGTCTAACTGAGTAAAGAGTTCAGACTAGAAGACTCGTCTCAGGTCTAACTGAGTTCAGACTAGAAGACTCGTCTCAGGTCTAACTGAGGTCAGACTAGAAGACTCGTCTCAGGTCTAACTGAGTAGAGGTCAGACTAGAAGACTCGTCTCAGGTCTAACTGAGTAAAGAGTTCAGACTAGAAGACTCGTCTCAGGTTTAACTGGGTAGAGTTCAGACTAGAAGACTCGTCTCAGGTCTAACTGGGTCCATGTGGTCTCTGCAGGGTCCTCGAGGAGTCAGAGGTCAACCTGGACCAAGAGGGGTCCCTGGACTTCCTGGTCCACAGGTGAGTTCACTCTCAACAGGTGATAAGAGAAGTAAAGGTTTGAGGAGAAATAAACTTCTGATTATGAAATAAAAATAATAAGAAGAATTTATTATATATAAATCATCAACAAGTCAACATAATAATATGAATCCATATTTACTAGGCTTTATACATCACAATAATAATATAATAATAATAATATATAATATCACATGACAATAATAATAATATATATATATATAATAAAGATTTGATTTGATTTACTGGAGATGGATCAGATGTTGTCTGATCAGATTTATATTAGATTATATCAGATTATATTATTATTATTTTTATTATTGTATTATTATTATTATTCTGTTTTTGCTGCTGTTTAACGGACTAACGGTCGTTTCCTGTAAACATGAAATAAACCAAATGTTACTTTAAAGTGGATCCATTAAGTCAGAACATCTCCGATTAATAATGCGATCATAAAGTGAAGAAACAAACGTATATGAAGTGACATATATGTATATGAAGTGATGTACATGTACATATATGTATATGAAGTGATGTACATGTACATATATGTATATGAAGTGACATATATGTATATGAAGTGATGTACATGTACATATCTGTATATGAAGTGATGTACATGTATATGAAGTGATGTACATGTACATATATGTATATGAAGTGATGTACATGTATATGAAGTGATGTACATGTACATATATGTATATGAAGTGATGTACATGTACATATATGTATATGAAGTGATGTACATGTATATGAAGTGATGTACATGTACATATATGAAGTGATGTACATGTACATATATGTATATGAAGTGACGTACATGTACATATATGTATATGAAGTGATGTACATGTATATGAAGTGATGTACATGTACATATATGTATATGAAGTGATGTACATGTATATGAAGTGATGTACATGTACATATCTGTATATGAAGTGATGTACATGTACATATATGTATATGAAGTGATGTACATGTACATATATGAAGTGATGTACATGTACATATATGAAGTGACGTACATGTACATATATGAAGTGATGTACATGTACATATATGAAGTGATGTACATGTACATATATGAAGTGACGTACATGTACATATATGAAGTGATGTACATGTACATATATGTATATGAAGTGATGTACATGTATATGAAGTGATGTACATGTACATATATGTATATGAAGTGATGTACATGTATATGAAGTGATGTACATGTACATATATGTATATGAAGTGATGTACATGTACATATATGTATATGAAGTGATGTACATGTACATATATGTATATGAAGTGATGTACATGTACATATATGTATATGAAGTGATGTACATGTACATATCTGTATATGAAGTGATGTACATGTATATGAAGTGATGTACATGTACATATATGAAGTGATGTACATGTACATATATGTATATGAAGTGACGTACATGTACATATATGTATATGAAGTGATGTACATGTATATGAAGTGATGTACATGTACATATATGTATATGAAGTGATGTACATGTATATGAAGTGATGTACATGTACATATCTGTATATGAAGTGATGTACATGTACATATATGTATATGAAGTGATGTACATGTACATATATGAAGTGATGTACATGTACATATATGAAGTGACGTACATGTACATATATGAAGTGATGTACATGTACATATATGTATATGAAGTGATGTACATGTACATATATGAAGTGATGGACATGTACATATATGAAGTGATGTACATGTACATATATGAAGTGATGGACATGTACATATATGAAGTGATGTACATGTACATATATGTATATGAAGTGACGTACATGTACATATATGAAGTGATGTACATGTACATATATGTATATGAAGTGATGTACATGTACATATATGAAGTGATGTACATGTACATATATGAAGTGATGTACATGTACATATATGAAGTGATGTACATGTACATATATGTATATGAAGTGATGTACATGTACATATATGTATATGAAGTGATGTACATGTACATATATGAAGTGATGTACATGTACCTATATGTATATGAAGTGACGTACATGTACATATATGTATATGAAGTGACGTACATGTATATGAAGTGACGTACATGTACATATATGTATATGAAGTGACGTACATGTATATGAAGTGACGTACATGTACATATATGTATATGAAGTGACGTACATGTATATGAAGTGACGTACATGTACATATATGTATATGAAGTGATGTAGTGGAAGCGTGTAGATGTTGAACAGAAGAGGCCCCAGTATTGAACCTTGGGGAACACCACATGTCATTCTAGTCAGCTCTGATGTGTAATCAGCTACAGACACAAAGTATTCTCGGTCCTTCAAGTAGGATTCAAACCAGTTAAGTGCTGTGCAGAGAGTCCCACCCAGATCTTTAGTCTTTCTAGGAGTATGGCATGGTCGACCGTGTCGAATGCAGCACTGAGATCCAGTAACACTAAGACTGAACTTCTGCCATTGTCTGTGTTTACGTGGATGTCGTTGAAAATGAAGTACATGAAGTGTGTGGTGATGTGTTCAGGGATCCTCAAATGACTCTGTTGGTCTACCTGCAGGGAGGACCAGGATCAGCTGGAGGACCAGGATTAACAGGACGACGTGGAGCCAACGGACAGAAGGTCTGTGGATTAATGACATCATCACTAAATCTATGATCAGATTAGGGATCAGATTAGATTAGAACAGATTAGATCAGATTATATCAGATTAGATTAGAACAGATTAGATCAGATTAGAACAGATTAGATTAGGGATCAGATTAGAACATATTAGATCAGATCAGATTAGATCAAATCAGATTAGAACATATTAGATCAGATCAGATTAGATCAAATCAGATTAGAACATATTAGATTATAACAGATTAGATTATAACAGATTAGAACATATTAGATCAAATCAGATTAGATCAGATCAGATCAGATTAGATTAGATCGGATCAGATCACATCCGACAGGTGTATTCAATTGGAAGTTAGTCGTTAGATCGACCCGTTGATTTGAGTTTTTTGAGTTGTTTACATATATGTGTTAACAGATTAATTAATTAATGGATCATCAGAAAATTAATCTGCAACTACTTTTATAATCTATTATTAATCTTGTTTCTCTCATTCTGTCTGTGTGAGGATTTTATATTATATTATTATAATTATTATAATTTATTTGAAGATGTCTTTACTTTCGTCTCCAGGAGACTCATCATGTTTAGTGGTCTCGTTGTGTTTGGTGTCTTATGATGATGATGATGATGATAATGATGATGATGATGATGATGATGGTGATGATGATGATGATGAAGGGCCAACCAGGAGATGCAGGTGACAAAGGTGTCCCAGGCTCACAAGGACCCAGAGGAATGCCGGTAAGGAGCTGAAACATTCATATTTCATATTTCATGTTGATATCATCTGATCTCGATCCTCTGACTCTCCACGTCTCAGGGTCAGGACGGCAGAGACGGTTCTGGACCTGCAGGATCTAAAGGTGTGAAGGTAGGAGACGGTCCTCTCATCGACTCGTCTGTTGGAACGAACTCACGAAAGGTTAATGTTTAATATTCGTCTCCTTCTCGTTACAGGGAGATCCTGGTTTCCCTGGTTACCCCGGTCTCCTGGTGAGCCTCTCACATGTTAAACATCATCATCACAAACAGCCTATATCTGGAACATGACTATATTTAAAAAACCCTGAACCTTCTATTATTGCTACTAATTGGTAAACATTTGCTATATTGATTATTTCCTCTATTTTAAGCTGCATGATTTCACAACTTAAAGACCTACAATGATGATCTAAGTCTCATAATGTAGCTCAAGGAACTACACATCACTCATTTTAAAGTAACTGGTTTTGGTGCACGAAGTGGTGGAGAAATACGGAGAGCTTGAATCTTAAAGCTGACTGTTCCTGTGAGTCGTAATGAGGAGTTTAGATCTTCAGAGATGATACAGAAGTCAAATATGAGAAGCCGGAAGCATGTTGAAGCCCCACTTCTTGTGTTTGTGTTCAGGGTGAGGACGGCCTGAAGGGAACTACAGGACATCCAGGACGTAAAGGGAACCGAGGACGAGGCGTGAGTGTTAACATGTTTTTATGTTCTCCACCAGGAGATCATGAGACCTCCTGTGAGCGAGTGAACTGTTCTGTCTTCATACTCACTACTACCTCTGGGTGTTAGATCACCTTTAATTACCTGTTTTATTCTCACTCACTGCTCTGAACAGCCTGTAGGGGGCACTAGTGAAGACACAGAGGACCAAACAGATCACTTTAACGTAACTGTGTTTGGCTAACAGCTAACATATAATGGAACAACACAAACATGATGTTTTTGCTTCATTCCTCATCTGATCTCTGCAGGGGAACTCAGGCAGGCCGGGAGAATCAGGCGTGTCTGGAGAACCAGGACATCCAGGCTACAGGGCGAGTCTATCTTCATCATCAGCATCATGTGTTTTAGTCACTTTTTAAGCAAACAAGTCAAAGCTTGTGAGGATTAAATGCTTCTCTTTCTTTTACATCATTTAAAATATTTTGGGTTTTTGAAAACAAGACATTTTAAGACGTCACCTTGGCTGTGGGAAAAAATCATGGCTGTTTTTCACAATTAATAATAATTTGAAGATGAATTATTCATGAAATCATTAGATGCAATACCACCTTAAGAGGATATATATATGTGACAGACCACCTTAAGTCCTGAACTATCCGGTATATAATAAGTTATATATTTATGAACCATATGAAGACATTTAAGAGGTTAATGTTGTCTCTTCTTCAACTCCTTTCAGGGCCCCAGAGGTCTTCCTGGAGGAAAAGCCATGACTGTAAGTCCCCCTTAAAGTTACAGGACATGAAACATTTCACCGTGAGTCTTTATTCAGGACGTCTTCTGTGTTTTAGGAGTGTCAGCTGATCACCTACATCAGAGACAACTGTGGTGAGTCGCTGGAGAACAATGAGCAGCTAAATGTGCTGTTTTCATTGTTTTTAATCATATCATAAGTAATGTTAATCTTCCTCCACAGCGTGTTCCCTCGGTACGTATCTCCATTCTAACTAAAGCTTAGCAGAGGTCTGGTGAGTACAGGACAAATCTTCATCATCACATCAAGACGAAGGTTACAGAAGCTATAAAAATATAATAAAAAGTGAATCACCGTCACAGAACGTTAGAGGAGGTTCCATATCTGCGTTTATCTGCCGCCTCTCGCAGCTTAGTGTGGTTAGTCATCACAATGTGTTCACAATTATGATAAAAACGAAAGTTAGGTTTAGGGAACAACGCCAACAGTTAGGTTTAGGGAACAACGGCAACAGTTAGGTTTAGGGAACAACGCCAACAGTTAGGTTTAGGGAACAACGCCAAGTTAGGTTTAGGGAACAACGCCAACAGTTAGGTTTAGGGAACAACGCCAACAGTTAGGTTTAGGGAACAACGCCAACAGTTAGGTTTAGGGAACAACGCCAAGTTAGGTTTAGGGAACAACGCCAACAGTTAGGTTTAGGGAACAACGCCAACAGTTAGGTTTAGGGAACAACGCCAACAGTTAGGTTTAGGGAACAAACCAACAGTTAGGTTTAGGGAACAACACCAACAGTTAGGTTTAGGGAACAACACCAACAGGATGTCGGCATGAAGTCTGAGGGAGACGGTTGGACCGTGGGACAACCCATCTGAGAGTGTCTCAGTGTGGACAGTGATGGGGCCTTAGCTTCACTTTCTTCTCCTCAACATGAACTCTTCTTTGTTGGTGTTCAGGTCAGTCCGAGTGCCCGGCCTACCCCACCGAGCTGGTGTTGGGTCTGGACATGTCAGAGGACGTGACCCCGGCGGCCTTCGAGAGGCAGCGCTCCGTCCTCTTGTCCCTGCTGGAGGACGTCACCGTCTCAGAGAGCAACTGTCCGACGGGCGCTCGCGTGGCCGTGGTGGGTTACAGCGCCTACACCAAGTACCTGATCCGCTTCCAGGACTACCGCCGCAAGACTGAGCTGATCGAGTCTGTGAAGAACATCGCCCTGGAGAGGACGTCCAACCGGCGCCAGCTGGGGGCCGCCATGCGCTTCGTGGGTCAGAACGTCTTCAAGCGCGTCCGAGCGGGAGTGATGATGAGGAAGGTGGCGGTCTTCCTCTCTAACGGGCCGTCACAGGACGTTAATGACATCATCACCGCTGTGATGGAGTACCGGGCCCTCGGCATCGTCCCGGCAGTCATCTCTCTGAAGAACGCTCCGGCTGTCGGTCGAGCCCTGCAGGTCGGTTTGAGCTCTCCATAGAAATAAAGTCCTGTCGCTTTCTTTTATTCGTCTCTTACTCAAACTGAACGTCCTGATCATCGTCACACTCACTATTATTTTACATTTGTATGATTTATATTTTGTCTAGTTCTCACATTTTTAGCACAGTACAAAACAAAAATAACGTAACTATTAAAAAAGAACGTCACAAAGAAAATAAACTAATTAAATGTAATAAATAAATAAAACTTGCCAACAGCTCTTTAGTAAAATTAGAAGTCATTGTTTATTAGTTATTGTTCTGATTATTATTGTTTTTATTATTCTTATAATTATTTGTATTATTATTGTTAATCTTATTATCAGTATTACTATAATTATATTATTATTATTTTTGTTATAATTGTTATTATAATTGTAATTATTATAATAATAATAATTGTAATACTGTTATTATCATTATTATTATTGTTATTATTATTGTTATGATTATTATAATTATTATCATTATTACTATTGTAATTATGATTGTTTTTATTGTCTTTATTGTTGTTATTATCATTATTATTGATAACATTGTTATTATTATTATTATTATTATTGTGTGTCTCCTCAGGTCGACGACTCGGGACGCTCCATCTTCACCGTTCTGGGTAAAAACATGGCTGCTGACCTGAAGAAAGTCCAGAGCTGTGCGGTCTGCTACGGTGAGATGAAGCGTCATGTCCATCATCATTTACTACAATGTGAAAACAGGCTGATATCGTTACGACTCTCCAGCTCTGTAATGAAGGAACAAGTCTGTTTCTTTACATCTTCTACATCACGAGGGTTGTTAGCATTAGCATCAGTCTGTTAGCATGAAAGCAGGTACACTACTATTGAACCGTCCATCAGACGAGAGAGGACAAGTCTACATAAGTAAAAGTAGAACGTGTTCTTCACTAACCGATGTTCTTTATTTCAGAAGACTCTCTAACTAATCTCTTTAGTTCAGTAGATGTTCTAACTAATCTCTTTAGTTCAGTAGATGTTCTAACTAAACTCTTTAGTTCAGTAGACGCTCTAACTAATCTCTTTAGTTCAGTAGACGCTCTAACTGAACTCTTTAGTTCAGTAGACGCTCTAACTAAACTCTTTAGTTCAGTAGACGCTCTAACTAATCTCTTTAGTTCAGTAGACGCTCTAACTAAACTCTTTAGTTCAGTAGACGCTCTAACTAAACTCTTTAGTTCAGTAGACGCTCTAACTAAACTCTTTAGTTCAGTAGACGCTCTAACTAAACTCTTTAGTTCAGTAGACGTTCTAACTAATCTCTTTAGTTCAGTAGACGTTCTAACTAAACTCTTTAGTTCAGTAGACGTTCTAACTAAACTCTTTAGTTCAGTAGACGTTCTAACTAAACTCTTTAGTTCAGTAGACGCTCTAACTAATCTCTTTAGTTCAGTAGACGTTCTAACTAAACTCTTTAGTTCAGTAGACGTTCTAACTAAACTCTAGTTCAGAAGACGTTCTAACTAAACTCTTTAGTTCAGTAGACGTTCTAACTAAACTCTAGTTCAGAAGACGTTCTAACTAATCTCTTTAGTTCAGTAGACGTTCTAACTAAACTCTTTAGTTCAGTAGACGTTCTAACTAAACTCTAGTTCAGAAGACGTTCTAACTAATCTCTTTAGTTCAGTAGACGTTCTAACTAATCTCTTTAGTTCAGTAGACGTTCTAACTAAACTCTTTAGTTCAGTAGACGTTCTAACTAAACTCTAGTTCAGAAGATGTTCTTACTAAACTCTTTAGTTCAGTAGACGTTCTAACTAAACTCTAGTTCAGAAGACGTTCTAACTAAACTCTTTAGTTCAGAAGACGTTCTAACTAAACTCTTTAGTTCAGTAGACGTTCTAACTAAACTCTTTAGTTCAGAAGACGTTCTAACTAAACTCTTTAGTTCAGTAGATGTTCTAACTAATCTCTTTCGTTCAGTAGATGTTCTAACGAAACTATGTTCAAAGAGACAAAGATCCTCTGAGCAACAGAAGAAGAAGGGTTAGTCAAATCATCTTGAAGCTTCCTGTTTCAAGAGTTTCACAATAAAAGCAGCCTAGAACAAGCTGGAATGACTTGACAGTAGAAACACAAGATTAATCTAGAGTTAGAACACCTCGAACATCAGCTGGACTCACAGTTTAACCCTCTTGAAGCCGGTGACGTGGTGCTGGTCTGGTTTGAGACTATTTAACGAGCACTTCAGAACTCTCATAACTACTTGACACAAAGACGAGAATGTTTATTGTATTGTGGTCAGCAAACATTCATCAGGTTTTTGGATGAGAACCGGTTCTTGTTTCTTCAGACCCCTGCCAGCGCTCGGAGCAGTGCGCCTTCATCCAGGAACCGGTGCAGCCTCAGGAGGTGGACATGGACCTGGTCATGGTGGTGGACAGCTCCAGGGAGGTGCAGGCGGACGAGTACGCCGGCGTCCAGCAGCTACTGGGCTCTGTGGTGGAACAGCTGGTCGTGAGCCCGCAGCCCCGCCTGGCCGGCAACCAGGCCCGGGTGGCCGTGGTCCAACAGAGCGGCACCCGGGATACCAAGGTAGGGTTTGGCCTCGGGACCTACCAGACCAGCGCCCTGATGAGGAACCACCTGATCCGGAACATGACGCAGCAGGGCGGATCGTCGGCATTGGGACGGGCGCTGGAGTTCACCCTGAAGGAGGTGCTCCTGAAGGCCGGCCAGCCCCGGAGGACGAAGGTGCTGCTGACCGTGGTGGGCACCCAGACGGCTCACGAGGACCGAGCCAAGCTGCGCTACATCTCCCAGAAGGCCAAGTGTGAGGGGGCGGCGCTGTTCGTGGTGACGGTCGGCGATCGCTACGACCAGACGCAGGTGGAGGAGCTGGCCAGTCCACCGGTTCAGCAGCACCTGATCCACATGGGCAGTCTGAAGGCTGAGGAGCAGGGATACGCCCAGCGCTTCTTCAGAGTCTTCCTCTCCGCCCTCAACAGTAAGACCAGACCCACAGTTTGTCATCCAGATACCAACTTTTCATTCATTTCTTCTCATCGTTTCCTTGTATTGGTGTTTATTTCAGAGGGAATGAACACGTATCCTCCTCCTCCTTTAAAACGGACATGTGACCAGCTTACAGAACCAACTGAAGGAGATATATTCATAAACAGGTAACATGTGACCGTGATGATAGAAAAACAAAAGTCCGTTAATCTGCAGATGTTTTGATAACTCTGTAACATATGAATGATTTTTAAGGTCCATTAAGATGATTAGTTTCAGCCGTAGAGTTTAAGAAAGCTTTAACAGCATCAGTTATAAGAGAGACAGCACAGGACTGTAAAGACTAATACTAACTGATATAGTGCGTCCAGTCAGGGGACGGCAGCGAAGGACGAGGAACATTTCGGGGAGAAGGAGGAGAGGTTTCAAGAGCAGACGGGAGGAGGAGCTCAGACCGGCCAGCTGGACGTGACCGACAGTCTGACCAGAGGAGACGGACAGACATTTGTTTCCCTGTCCAACGGTAGTCCACACAGCAACCAGTCCAACCACAGTCCATCCACACAGCAACCACAGTCCAACCACAGTCCAACCACAGTCTATCCACAGTCTATCCACAGTCCATCCACAGACCATCCACAGACCATCCACAGTCCATCCACAGACCATCCACACAGCAACCACAGTCCAACCACAGTCTATCCACAGTCCATCCACAGACCAACCACAGTCCATCCACAGTCCAACCACAGTCCATCCACAGACCAACCACAGTCCATCCACAGACCAACCACAGTCTATCCACAGTCCATCCACAGACCATCCACACAGCAACCACAGGCCAACCACAGTCTATCCACAGTCCATCCACAGACCAACCACAGTCCATCCACAGTCCATCCACAGACCAACCACAGTCCATCCACAGACCAACCACAGTCCATCCAGTCCAACCACAGTCTATCCACAGTCCATCCACAGTCCAACCACAGTCTATCCACAGTCCATCCACAGTCCAACCACAGTCTATCCACAGTCCAACCACAGTCTATCCACAGTCCATCCACAGTCCAACCACAGTCTATCCACAGTCCAACCACAGTCCATCCACAGTCCAACCAGTTCATCCACAGTCCAACCACAGTCCATCCACAGTCCAACCAGTCCATCCACAGTCTATCCACAGTCTATCCACAGTCCATCCACAGTCCAACCACAGTCTATCCACAGTCCATCCACAGTCCAACCACAGTCTATCCACAGTCCATCCACAGTCTATCCACAGTCCATCCACAGCCCAACCACAGTCCATCCACAGTCCAACCAGTCCATCCACAGTCCAACCACAGTCTATCCACAGTCCATCCACAGTCTATCCACAGTCCATCCACAGTCCAACCACAGTCCATCCACAGTCCATCCACAGTCCATCCACAGTCCAACCACAGTCTATCCACAGACCATCCACAGTCTATCCACAGTCCAACCACAGTCCATCCACAGTCCATCCACAGTCCAACCACAGTCCATCCACAGTCCAACCACAGTCCAACCACAGTCCATCCACAGTCCAACCACAGTCCATCCACAGTCCATCCACAGACCATCCACACAGCAACCACAGTCCATCCACAGTCCATCCACAGTCCAACCACAGTCCAACCACAGACCATCCACACAGCAACCACAGTCCATCCACAGTCCAACCGCAGTCCAACCACAGTCCAACCGCAGTCCAACCACAGTCCAACCGCAGTCCAACCGCAGTCCAACCACAGTACAACCACAGTCTATCAATATCAAGTGCTTAACAACATACAAAATGGCCACAAGGAGTCACTTAAAACGAATGTAAAGCTTTAAAGCCTCAGAGCTGCAGTTTTCCTCTCATTGCGTTACTAAACGCATGCTTCATATTCCTTCACTGCACAGACTGATGATCACGTCTCTTCTTTATTTCTGTTATCACCTGTATTTCATTTGTTCTTTTATTAACATTTTATTCTATCAAACTCTTGGACTAACCTGTTTGCTGTGTCCGTCTGGAATGATTCATGTCCATCAGCATGAGTTCTCAAAATGTATTTCAGCTTCATGTTCGTATCAGATTAAAGTAGAACACGTAGTCGTCGGTGTCAGTTGGATGCTGATACTGGTCTCCAGTGTGACGACTATGTCCGAGTGTGGTTCTTTGACAAAGACGTCGGTGCATGCTCTCCCTTCTGGTTCGGCGGCTGCGGCGGTAACGCCAACCGCTTTAACACAGAACTAGAATGTGTTCGGACATGTGGCGCTGATAGTAAGTCCTGACTGAAGGAAGAGACCCGGCACTGCGTCTGTGGATGTTTCAACTCACGGATATTAACAACGTCTCGACATCTTGTCTCATAATAGTTCGTCTATTGTTCTGCTCGCTGCTCTTTTTCTTCATCACAATATCAGTAACACTTCACATGGAGGAAAGTCAAACATAGAAACATGATCCAGTTCAAACTGGCTCATGAGTCTAAAACTAGAACTCATTTCTCAACATAGAAGAGCAGGATTCATGAACCTGCAGCGATGCTGCTGACGCTTCAAGACCGTAAACTCGTGGTTGTCTTTGTTCCAGATCCAAACATCCTGCCGACTCCGGAGCTCGTCAGCTTCGTCTCTAAAGGTAAACTCTGCAGAAGAAGGAAAGACATTCAACTCCACGTATACTCGCCTGTATAAACTCCACGAATACTCGCCTGTATAAACTACACGAATACTCGCCTGTATAAACTACACGAATACTCGCCTGTATAAACTACACGTATACTCGCCTGTATAAACTCCACGAATACTCGCCTGTATAAACTACACGAATACTCCCCTGTATAAACTCCACGAATACTCGCCTGTATAAACTCCACGTATACTCGCCTGTATAAACTCCACGAATACTCGCCTGTATAAACTCCACGAATACTCGCCTGTATAAACTAATGATACTCTCCTGTATAAACTAATGATACTCTCCTGTATAAACTAATGATACTCGCCTGTATAAACTAATGATACTCTCCTGTATAAACTACCTGTCCTTGTTACAGACAGCTGTCTCCTCCGTGAGGACCGAGGCAGCTGTCAGGACTACATCATGATGTGGTTCTTCGACAGCCAGCAGAAGGAATGTTCTCGCTTCTGGTTCGGCGGCTGCGGCGGCAACGAGAACCGCTTCAAGACTCAAGAGGAGTGTGAGAACCTCTGTGTGACGAAGAGTCGATGAGGACGATAAACCACCAATGTCTGCATCTTCAAGGAAACGCAACAAAGAGACTTCTCCAGGATTTAAAAGCCTTAATTCATGATTTAAAACCCTCAATTCACCGCAAGGTCGACGGTTCGATCCTTGGCTGAGACATGTCATGTGTCGAAATGTCCCTACACTGAACCCCTAACGGCTCCCGGGTGCCTGTCATAGGCAGCCCACCGCTCCCTGTATACAGGGATGAGACCAATTTCCCCCCTAACGGGAGAAATATGGTGTAATAAAAATTAAAAAAGTTTAAAACCCTCAATTCGTGATTTAAAACTGTTTTAAAACCGTTTGTTCTGTTCTTTTAACACTAAACTCTGATGGACGTTGGTTCCACATGACGGACGCTCACTTCTTTTCAGGTGGTTTTATGAAGAAGTTTGACAGGATCAGAAATTAGAAACATTGAAGTGTTCTTAAGTGAAAGATGTAACCGTCATAAATGTTTGAACGTAACTGCAGGTGAAGATGGTCGATTCATTTTATTGTAAAACCGTATTATCTTGAATTCTCTCAAATTCTTAAAGTGTTTATGATGTAAGATATGAAACTGTTATTTCTTACTGTTTATTGCACTGTTTTATTACAAATAAGTGTTTGTACTTCAGCCTCCAGAAATCCAGCAAACATCTGAGTGTTACTTTCACAGTTTGGTCATCGTAGTAGATGGTAGACGTCAACGTCAAAGTCTGGCTTCAGACTCGTCGCCTGACTTCAGACTCGACTTCAGACTCGTCTCGTGGCTTCAGACTCGACTTCAGACTCGTCTCGTGGCTTCAGACTCGACTTCAGACTCGTCTCGTGGCTTCAGACTCGACTTCAGACTCGTCTCGTGGCTTCAGACTCGACTTCAGACTCGTCGCATGACTTCAGACTCGACTTCAGACTCGTCTCCTGACTTCAGACTCGTCTCCTGACTTCAGACTCGACTTCAGACTCGTCTCGTGGCTTCAGACTCGGCTTCAGACTCGTCTCGTGGCTTCAGACTCGACTTCAGACTCGACTTCAGACTCGTCTCGTGGCTTCAGACTCGACTTCAGACTCGTCTCGTGGCTTCAGACTCGACTTCAGACTCGTCTCGTGGCTTCAGACACGACTTCAGACTCGTCCCCTGACTTCAGACTCGTCTCCTGGCTTCAGACTCGTCTCCTGACTTCAGACTTGACGTCAGACTCGTCTCCTGGCTTCAGACTCGTCTCCTGACTTCAACTTATGACCCAAACTTTGAAAATAAGAGCCAGATAATGTTGTAATGGATGAAAGTGAACTAGAGCTGCTGAGGTTAGGGGGTCAACCAGAACCTGGTTCAGTTTGTTCCACTAATATGAACCTGAAGTGGCTTGAGTCTCAGTTTGAGTCTTCAAAGGTCTGAAATGTCTCTGTGTCTGTCTGACCTAAAGATCACTGGTTTATCAAACTGACCGATGGCGCTTCATGTGAAAAACACAATAAAGACTTTAAGAAAAGCTGCTGTTTGTTTGTTGACAGATGTCCATGGTGATGAAGAAACCTGCAGCCGTTTAGTGTGAATGATGAAGATGTTCAGCGGAGCAGAAAGACTATTTTACAGATCGTGTTCTCACTTTGCAGACGATTTTATATAAAAATATTAGTGCTGGGCAACGATTCAAATATTTAATCGCGATGAATCGCATTGTTATGGCAAAGTTCAATAATGAATTATAAAGTAGTGTATTGCACACTTTTATTTTAAATTTAGTTTAACTGGCTAGCCAGCGTTTCTCAGATTGGAGTGTGTTTTCTTCGCAATATAACATCTTTGATGTGACGTGTGGAGTCTCGGCCAATCAGCGTTCAGATGTGCACAGCGTCTTCATTTCCCTCCGTTACAGTTTGAGTTCCGTGACCGTTCAGACTTGCTGGGTGAAGTTAACGTCCACTGCATGCGGAACTTTGTCGACTGTTAACGTTCGTCATTATCACGATTTAGAAGGAAAAAACGTAACGTGATGAAACATGCGTGGAGCATGAGTGGAGCTGGGCCTGGATAAAGGCGGAGCTGGGCCTGGATAAAGGCGGAGCTGGGCCTGGATAAAGGCGGAGGTGGACCTGGATAAAGGCGGAGCTGGGCCTGGATAAAGGCGGAGCTGGGTCTGGATAAAGGTGGAGGTGGGCCTGGATAAAGGAGGAGCTGGGTCTGGATAAAGGTGGAGGTGGGCCTGGATAAAGGAGGAGCTGGGCCTGGATAAAGGAGGAGCTGGGCCTGGATAAAGGAGGAGCTGGGCCTGGATAAAGGAGGAGCTGGGCCTGGATAAAGGAGGAGCTGGGCCTGGATAAAGGTGGATCTGGGCCTGGATAAAGGTGGAGCTGGGCCTGGATAAAGGTGGAGGTCTAAACAGACGTGAGTGCAGCTTCCTGCTGTCAGTGTGTTAAACACATTGATATTCAGGGATGCTGCCGATGAAGTCCAGCAACAAGGGCTCACGTGTCCTCATCACATGTTCACTGTGATGACCAACAGGCCCACGCTGCTCTCTGGACCCTGCAGTAATGAGGGTTGAGGTTCCTGTACCTTCATGTCAGCAGGTTGTAATGCAGAGGAGCGTATAGATCACAGATATTATTTTACTCTTGAGAAGCTACTTTAGACAGAGTAGATGATCATTTTCATTTAAATAATTGAACTGGATTGAATGCATATTAATTACAAATAGAAGATAGGCCACAATTCTAACAGCTGTACAGTAACAGTGGAAGTTAATATTAATATTATCAATGAAAACTAATCACTTAATTGTCTTCTCAGAGTACAGCAGAATGCTTCATATTTACTGTAAAGACTGTCCTGGGCTTGTCACCTTTTTCACCCCTATAAGTTCGCAGGTCTGAATAAACTTTATATTTCATAGATTAACAATACATCACAAACGAATCTGCATATGAATCAATAATGAGAAATATCTCAAGTTATTTCTTATTAAAACCACGATCAATAAAATGAGAACAGATGTTTGTTTCTTTATTGAACAGCTGGACAAACATGAAATGAAGCATAATATTAAAACATATATACAGAAAGACACAAATGTTATTTTGGGCTCAAACGTTCAGAGAATCAGATTATAGTTTATTAATGTTTAGATATAATATAGAGGAGGATAGTGATTAATATTCACACGAGATCCGGTGACTCATTCATACGTTTAATAATATTTAATGAGGATTCTGTTCTGATAGAAAACAAATAAAATATCTCGCTCCAGTTATTAACATTTAATTATTAACATATTCAATTTGAATCAAATGACCAGAACTGGTCCTAAACCAGCAAACTGAGTCTAAAGAAACTGGCAGGAGTCAGAGAGAACATGTGGGATTCATATTTCAATAATGTGGTAATTCTGTATTATTATTATTATTAATATTAACAACAATATTCATATTATTATTAATAATATCATTAATATTCATATTATTATGAATAATAATATCATTAATAATATGACGTTTTTGAATGTGAGGACATCATATTTTATGACATCACCCTCCAAAAAAATAAAATAATAAAATCCTCAATTTGAATGAAGTAAGTTTTAACCAGATCAATTTCTATAATCAATATAACTCAATAAATCAATAAACAAATGTGGATTGAAGCAGAATATTACAGTACATTTAAATATACTTTGTACGTTTATGATTCATATTTTATTCCCTCTGTGAGACGTGTGTGTCCTCAGATGCAGCCAATAGGAGGAGGAGGAGGCGGAGCTTATCAACGACAGGAAGCACTGAAGAGGACTAACTGAACTCAAAGTGTTTGAGTGTTTCTCACTTCCACACTTTGACGATCCCGTCTCTGGACGACGTCACGATGAAGCCCTGCGTCGTCTGAAAGGTGGCGATGTCGGTGATGATGTCATGGTGTCCCACAGGGAGGGATTCTGGGCCTCGACGAGGAGAGTCCTCCACCGCACCGCTCTTCTGTTTACTGTGGATCTCCTGAGGACATCACAGGGTTCATGGAATAACATGTTAATAACATGGTTCAGAGGATCAATAAGAACTAAAGACTCACCTGGACCACTTCAACAAGAACTAAAGACTGTCCTGGACCACTTCAACGAGAACTAAAGACTCACCTGGACCACTTCAACGAGAACTAAAGACTCACCTGGACCACTTCAACGAGAACTAAAGACTCACCTGGACCACTTCAACGAGAACTAAAGACTCACCTGGACCACTTCAACGAGAACTAAAGACTCACCTGGACCACTTCAACGAGAACTAAAGACTGTCCTGGACCACTTCAACGAGAACTAAAGACTGTCCTGGACCACTTCAACGAGAACTAAAGACTCACCTGGACCACTTCAACGAGAACTAAAGACTCACCTGGACCACTTCAACGAGAACTAAAGACTCACCTGGACCACTTCAACGAGAACTAAAGACTCACCTGGACCACTTCAACGAGAACTAAAGACTCACCTGGACCACTTCAACGAGAACTAAAGACTCACCTGGACCACTTCAACGAGAACTAAAGACTCACCTGGACCACTTCAACGAGAACTAAAGACTCACCTGGACCACTTCAACGAGAACTAAAGATTGTCCTGGACCACTTCAACGAGAACTAAAGACTCACCTGGACCACTTCAACGAGAACTAAAGATTGTCCTGGACCACTTCAACGAGAACTAAAGACTCACCTGGACCACTTCAACGAGAACTAAAGACTCACCTGGACCACTTCAACAAGAACTAAAGACTCACCTGGACCACTTCGGTCCCTTCGATGATCTTCCTGCTGTAGAGGACGGACGGACAGTGCAGAGAGTCGGTGGCTCCTCCAGCCACGATGTAGGACCGCTCAGGGTACGCCAAGTCCCAGAACCTGAACACACAAGGACCATCAGGGACCTGAATGAACCTGGACCCAACCTAACCTGAGGGCTGAAGGTTTGACTCTTAATTCATTAAAGTTATGAACCGTTTTATTGTAAGTGTTCAATATTCTAAAAAAAAAAAAAATTTGATCCGTTGTGACGTTTATAAAGTAAATAGCACAATAAACATAATCTGACATCAAAGAAAATAAGGTGCTTTAAAAGATAATAATTATGTTTCATGTGTTGTGGTTCAGACCTGATCCTCATATCAGATCCAGCAGTCAGCAGCAGAGGGTTTCCATCAGCAGGACTACAGTAGATCCCATGAACACTGTGAGGAGACGGCTGCAGAGAGAGCGCACACACAACTGTAATGGAGTATCATGTGTTGTGATTCTGCTCCACATCAGGAAGTGATTCAATGAATCCAACATGACCAGGTTTGACAAGAAACATGAATGTGTGGAATTAAAATTCTGAGAGTCCAACATCAGACCCCCCCCTCACACACACACACACCTGCATCTCAGAGAGTGGAGGTGCAGAACTCGCCCAAAGGGTAAATTTACGATCTCCGGTCTCCATGTCCCACATCGACACTTCATTATTCCCCTGGACAGCTGCAGACAAAGAGACAGCCAGACAACCGTTTACATTACATGAATAATATTGTCTCAAAAAACATCATAAAAAAGTCATAGTATCGTATGTTGTAAATAGTCATAGTATCGTACCTCGTAAAAAAGTCATAGTATCGTACGTCGTAAAAACGTCATAGTATCGTACGTCGTAAAAAAGGCATAGTATCGTACGTCGTAAAAAAGGCATAGTATCGTACGTCGTAAAAAAGGCATAGTATCGTACGTCGTAAAAAAGGCATAGTATCGTACGTCGTAAAAAAGGCATAGTATCGTACGTCGTGTAAAAGTCATAGTATCGTACGTCGTAAAAAAGGCATAGTATCGTACGTCGTAAAAAAGGCATAGTATCGTACGTCGTAAAAACGTCATAGTAGCGTACGTCGTAAAAAAGTCATAGTAGCGTACGTCGTAAAAGTCAGTATCGTACGTCGTAAAAAAGGCATAGTATCGTACGTCGTGTAAAAGTCATAGTATCGTACGTCGTAAAAAAGGCATAGTATCGTACGTCGTAAAAAAGGCATAGTATCGTACGTCGTAAAAACGTCATAGTAGCGTACGTCGTAAAAAAGTCATAGTAGCGTACGTCGTAAAAGTCAGTATCGTACGTCGTAAAAAAGGCATAGTATCGTACGTCGTAAAAACGTCATAGTAGCGTACGTCGTAAAAGTCAGTATCGTACGTCGTAAAAAAGGCATAGTATCGTACGTCGTAAAAAAGGCAGAGTATCGTACGTCGTAAAAAAGTCATAGTATCGTACGTCGTAAAAAAGTCATAGTATCGTACGTCGTAAAAAAGTCATAGTATCGTACGTCGTAAAAAAGTCATAGTAGCGTACGTCGTAAAAAAGTCATAGTATCGTACGTCGTGTAAAAGTCATAGTTTAGTATGTCAAAATGATGTATATTACACTATTAACATTATGTGATGCATATTACACTATTAACATTATGTGATGCATATTACACTATTAACATTATGTGATGCATATTACACTATTAACATTATGTGATGCATATTACACTATTAACATTATGTGATGCATATTACACTATTAACATTATGTGATGCATATTACACTATTAACATTATGTGATGCATATTACACTATTAACATTATGTGATGCATATTACACTATTAACATTATGTGATGCATATTACACTATTAACATTATGTGATGCATATTACACTATTAACATTATGTGATGCATATTACACTATTAACATTATGTGATGCATATTACACTATTAACATTATGTGATGCATATTACACTATTAACATTATGTGATGCATATTACACTATTAACATTATGTGATGGATATTACACAATTAATATTATATGATAAATGCTACATTCATAATTCTAAATGAAACAGAGCTCCTCTCACCTGCGATGACAGATGATTGGTAGAGCGGATGCATCAGCAGTCGTCTGATTCGTGCTCTGGCCGGGTGGGAGTGGTTTGAGATGGGGAGCTGAAACCGCATATCCCAGCAGGCCATGGTGCCGCTGCTTGTACCTTTCGAGGAAAGAGGAAATTGGTATGAAGCATGATATTCAAGATAATTCAACTTAATTTAATACAATTTTGACATATTTTCACTGTAATTCATGAAAACGGCCCATATGTTACTGTATCCGCTTGTCTGCCGCTACAACATTAAGGCTTCATGTAAACTTTGGTAAAAACATCAGATTAACGTTTCTCTTTGTATACCCGTGAGGACCTCAATATATAGAGTATGATGTTATAAGATCTCTGCTTTATTCCACAATGCCTAACCAGAATAGTCTCTTTATATTATAACGAAGTATATATATTGTATTTTATTTGTGGCCTGGCATCATGACCTGCATCCTCGGACAGTAGTTTCTTGATGCTAAGCGAAGCCTTGACTTTTAAACTGTCTTTTGCAGTGCTGAAGACGGACTGAGTGGTCCTCTGTACGATGGTTTAAACCTGAAGTTGTCCTCGCAGAGATAGCAATAGTTCCACACACAGACACAGACCTAGGCAGAGCCAGCACTGGTGCATGTCCACGGTGAAGGAGGTGATGAGTCCGAGGCGGAGGTCGTGGCGCAGCGTCCAGGCGTTTGAGTTGGAGCGAAGGTCCCAGCCGACCAGCGAGCCGTTGACGGTGGCGTACGCCAGCACCGACTGGGAGCCCGAGTTAAAATGGTGGATGTCCACCGCACAGCCGTCCTCCTGCAGGTCCAGAGACCTGAGAGAGGAAGGAACCGTGATGAGACACCTCGTCCATGGGAACAGAAGGTGAGAACCTGTGGATGTGTTTCAGGTACCTGGTCTGGAAGGGCTGAACTTTGGGGGATTTGGGCGGTTTGTTTGCTTCGACTGCCAGCAGCTGGATGGATCCGTTATCTGAAGCCACCGCCAAGTAATGAGACCCCTGACAGAAGGTCAGGGTCTTCACATGACCCCCGATACGAGAGTAAGTCAAGACCGACCTGCAGGAGCAAACATCAACGCTGTGATCATACAGCACATGAGAAGTCTTCTGGATTCATCCATCAACACATGAACCAGGCTCTGATGTGGACCGATCCCAGACCCACATGAGAAACCAATCAGGATCCAATATGATGCATCGAATAACTGACCGTGCTCAGGTCTAATGTTTCAGTGACCTGGTCTCTGGTCTTGTGGTCTGGTGTTTCAGTGACGTGGTCTTGTGGTCTGGTGGTCTGGCGTTTCAGTGACCTGGTCTCTGGTCTTGTGGTCTGGTGTTTCAGTGACCTGGTCTCTGGTCTTGTGGTCTGGTGTTTCAGTGACCTGGTCTCTGGTCTGGTGGTCTGGTGTTTCAGTGACCTGGTCTCTGGTCTGGTGGTCTGGTGTTTCAGTGACCTGGTCTCTGGTCTGGTGGTCTGGTGTTTCAGTGACCTGGTCTCTGGTCTTGTGGTCTGGTGTTTCAGTAACCTGGTCTCTGGTATTGTGGTCTGGTGTTTCAGTGTTTCAGTGACCTGGTCTCTGGTCTTGTGTTTCAGTGACCTGGTCTCTGGTCTTGTGGTCTGGTGTTTCAGTAACCTGGTCTCTGGTCTTGTGGTCTGGTGTTTCAGTGTTTCAGTGACCTGGTCTCTGGTCTTGTGGTCTGGTGTTTCAGTGACGTGGTCTTGTGGTCTGGTGTTTCAGTGACCTGGTCTCTGGTCTTGTGGTCGGGTGTTTCTGTGACCTGGTCTCTGGTCTTGTGTTTCAGTGACCTGGTCTCTGGTCTTGTGGTCGGGTGTTTCAGTGACCTGGTCTCTGGTCTTGTGGTCTGGTGTTTCAGTGACCTGGTCTCTGGTCTTGTGGTCGGGTGTTTCTGTGACCTGGTCTCTGGTCTTGTGTTTCAGTGACCTGGTCTCTGGTCTTGTGGTCGGGTGTTTCAGTGACCTGGTCTCTAGTCTTGTGGTCTGGTGTTTCAGTAACCTGGTCTCTGGTCTTGTGGTCTGGTGTTTCAGTGTTTCAGTGACCTGGTCTCTGGTCTTGTGGTCTGGTGTTTCAGTGTTTCAGTGACCTGGTCTCTGGTCTTGTGGTCTGGTGTTTCAGTGACGTGGTCTTGTGGTCTGGTGTTTCAGTGACCTGGTCTCTGGTCTTGTGGTCGGGTGTTTCTGTGACCTGGTCTCTGGTCTTGTGGTCGGGTGTTTCAGTGACCTGGTCTCTGGTCTTGTGGTCTGGTGTTTCATGAAGGTGGTCTCTGGTCTAATCAGTGGTGTTAAAGACTCACCTGGTGGTCGTGGTCTTTCCCTCCATCTTCTGACTGTCCCAGACTTTAACGGTGCCGTCGTTGGACGCCGTGGCGAAGATGGAGTGTTCGTCTGAGACTCTGATGCGGTTCACAGCAGCTTTGTGTTCGTGGAGGTGAGCCACCAGCAGTCCTTTAGGGTGCCACCCTGAAACACCCATCAATCAGTATTAATCTAGATCATTCAGACTCGAGTCCTCTACCAGAGTGAGTCACATCAGAGGTCAGGGTCCCCTCCTATGATACAGGTCTAACAGGAGGTCAGGGTCCCCTCCTATGATACAGGTCTAACAGGAGGTCAGGGTCCCCTCCTATGATACAGGTCTAACCTGGTGGGTTACCTGGTGGAGGAGGTCGACTCTCCCACTCTGCGCTCTCCATCATCTGCTTGGCCATCCTCTCGGCGCTGCACTGTTCCCTCTTCTGCTGCACCAGCTGCTGGAGCTCCGCCTTGCAGGTGTTGATGCGTCGCTGGTAGGCGGGACCGCTCGCCACCGACTGCAGGACGGGAACCGCCGGGACCGCGGTGGTTCTCCGGATCTGACCTGCCGACCCGTCAGCCGCCTGCAAGCATATCAGGTCCGTATGTTACTGACCGCTGGTTCAGGACCAGGTGTCCACCCATCAGAGCTGCTGGTTTTTACTCGTAAAACTCTACATTCTATTCAAGACTGGAAAACAGCAGCAATATTTCAACGCGATAACTTTCTAAATAATGTTTATAGATGCTTTACAAAGTATTAACTATTTAACAACGTGTTAACTATCTAAATAATGTTTATAGATGCTTTACAAAGTATTAACTATTTAACAACGTGTTAACTATCTAAATAATGTTTATAGATGATTTACAAAGTATTAACTATCTAAATAATGTTTATAGATGATTTACAAAGTATTAACTATCTAAATAATGTTTATAGATGCTTAACAAAGTATTAACTATCTAAATAATGTTTATAGATGATTTACAAAGTATTAACTATTTAATAAAGTGTTAACTATCTAAATAATGTTTATAGATGCTTTACAAAGTATTAACTATTTAATAAAGTATTAACTATCTAAATAATGTTTATAGATGATTTACAAAGTATTAACTATTTAATAAAGTGTTAACTACCTAAATAATGTTTATAGATGATTTACAAAGTATTAACTATCTAAATAATGTTTATAGATGCTTTACAAAGTATTAACTATCTAAATAATGTTTATAGATGATTTACAAAGTATTAACTATCTAAATAATGTTTATAGATGCTTTACAAAGTATTAACTATCTAAATAATGTTTATAGATGCTTTACAAAGTATTAACTATTTAATAAAGTGTTAACTATCTAAATAATGTTTATAGATGCTTTACAAAGTATTAACTATTTAATAAAGTGTTAACTATCTAAATAATGTTTATAGATGATTTACAAAGTGTTAACTAACTAAATAATGTTTATAGATGCTTTACAAAGTATTAACTATTTAATAAAGTATTAACTATCTAAATAATGTTTATAGATGATTTACAAAGTATTAACTATTTAATAAAGTGTTAACTATCTAAATAATGTTTATAGATGATTTACAAAGTATTAACTATCTAAATAATGTTTATAGATGATTTACAAAGTATTAACTATCTAAATAATGTTTATAGATGCTTTACAAAGTATTAACTATCTAAATAATGTTTATAGATGCTTTACAAAGTATTAACTATCTAAATAATGTTTATAGATGCTTTACAAAGTATTAACTATTTAATAAAGTGTTAACTATCTAAATAATGTTTATAGATGCTTTACAAAGTATTAACTATTTAATAAAGTGTTAACTATCTAAATAATGTTTATAGATGCTTTACAAAGTATTTTTTAACCATTTAACAAAGTGTTAAATAATGCCGAGTCATTATTAATGTGTGGACAGTGTTGGTGTGAATATTCCTGGAGCTGAACAGCACCAGGCAGACATAACCACATGTTAACCACACAGAGGAGGCGTTACCGTGGATTGGAGGTTGGAGGGCGGCTCCTGAGACCCAAACATCCTCTTCCACTCCTAATAATGTTTATAGATGATTTACAAAGTGTTAACTAACTAAATAATGTTTATAGATGCTTTACAAAGTATTAACTATTTAATAAAGTATTAACTATCTAAATAATGTTTATAGATGATTTACAAAGTATTAACTATTTAATAAAGTGTTAACTATCTAAATAATGTTTATAGATGATTTACAAAGTATTAACTATCTAAATAATGTTTATAGATGATTTACAAAGTATTAACTATCTAAATAATGTTTATAGATGCTTTACAAAGTATTAACTATCTAAATAATGTTTATAGATGCTTTACAAAGTATTAACTATCTAAATAATGTTTATAGATGCTTTACAAAGTATTAACTATTTAATAAAGTGTTAACTATCTAAATAATGTTTATAGATGCTTTACAAAGTATTAACTATTTAATAAAGTGTTAACTATCTAAATAATGTTTATAGATGCTTTACAAAGTATTTTTTAACCATTTAACAAAGTGTTAAATAATGCCGAGTCATTATTAATGTGTGGACAGTGTTGGTGTGAATATTCCTGGAGCTGAACAGCACCAGGCAGACATAACCACATGTTAACCACACAGAGGAGGCGTTACCGTGGATTGGAGGTTGGAGGGCGGCTCCTGAGACCCAAACATGCTCTTCCACTCCTCGTTCATCGTTGAGTCCTGCTTCGTGTGCTTCCTCGCTGCAGAAGAATTTAAACAAACAGGATGTTTACACGTTTCTCACGCCACAATTAACAAGTCTGTGAATGTTGAAACATGTGCTTGACACATGTTAGGACTTCAACGACTGGTTGTCATTAGGGAAGTAATTCTGTTGATCCGGGCTGCAGCTCTGGATCTGATGGGTGTACAGACATGTTGAGATGTTTCAACTTATCAGAGTCAAAGTCTTCCTTCAGGATTACAGATTACAAACAGACGCTCATGAGGTGAACATTGTTCACAGTGTCGGGTGAATCTGAGGACAGTCAGGTATTTGAAGAACACAAAGAGAAAGTGATGGATGGTGAGATTAGACTGGAGAGTTTCTTCTCTGACGGTTTAACTGTCAGTGATGTAGAGAAGAACATCTGGAGCTGTGATTCAAGAGGAGCTTTACCTGAACCATGGAGAAGGACTCCGCACCTTTAAAGGATCTCTAGAGTCTCTTCTATCAACCTGAACTTTAAATGAACGGTCCACAAACCTGGAGACACATCGCAGGTATTTATAATTTCATGTCACTCTGACAGCAGGCATGCAGAGTATATATATATATATACACACATATACACACACACACACACATATACACACAATATATCATATACAGTACACAGTGGATCACTCAGAGTAAACCACATGAAACCAGAGATGTTCTGACATGAAACACATTCTAATATTAAACTCTGGACTACAGAGCAATGTTCAGATGGCTCCTCTACGTCTGAGCATTCTAAATGAATTCAGACAACAAATAAACAAATGAAACCAGAACTCAGCCGTGAGATGAATAAAATGACGGAATCAAACTCATTAATTTCCCGTAATTATGAAGTAAGAACACATAACGAGGAGACCAGATGTGCTCCGTTTGTGGGTCAATCGGCGGATTTGATTGGTGGAGAAGGGTGTAAGGGGTTCGGCCTAAGCTATAGAGTGTCAGACAGAGAACTCACTATGTTTCCATTGTTTGCATTCAACTCCAAGAACTACAACTCGTCATTTCTGCAACAACACTATTCATTCCATGCGTGGTTGTTCTGCTGATTATAATTGAAATGTTTCACCAGTTAAAGGGCCGGTGTCTCTCAGACAGCTGCTACCACTTTCTACTGAAGCCTTTGAACCCAGTTCTTCTCCACAACACGAGAAACCTACAAACACATGAAAGCATGCGTGTGCGTGTGCGTGTCACCTCTCTTGTCCTCAGGCTCAGCCTTGGCTTTAACCAGGTCCACCTGGCGTCCCATAATGCCGAGCGTTGCCAGGTCTATGACTCCGGTCTGAGCCGACTCCCCCAGGTGACTCTGCTCCCCCATGTTGGCTTTGGCCCTGTTGGACTTCAGCATGAAGTCTTTGAGAGCCAGCAGCTTGTCCTCCTCCGCCTCCGTCATGCCCTGGTGGACCGAGGACACAGTCAACAGGACAGAGGACACAGGAAACAGGACAGAGGACACAGGAAACAGGACAGAGGACACAGGAAACAGGACAGAGGACACAGGAAACAGTCAACAGGACAGAGGACACAGGACAGAGGACACAGGACACAGGACAGAGGACACAGGAAACAGGACAGAGGACACAGGACAGAGGACACAGGACACAGGACACAGGACAGAGGACACAGGACAGAGGACACAGGACAGAGGACACAGGAAACAGGACAGAGGAAACAGGAAACAGGACAGAGGACAGAGGACACAGGACAGAGGACACAGGAAACAGGACAGAGGACACAGGAAACAGGACAGAGGACACAGGAAACAGGACAGAGGACAGAGGACACAGGAAACAGGACACAGGACACAGGACACAGGACACAGGACAGAGGACACAGGAAACAGGACACAGGACAGAGGACACAGGAAACAGGAAACAGGACAGAGGACACAGGACAGAGGACAGAGGAAACAGGACAGAGGACACAGGACACAGGAAACAGGACAGAGGACACAGGAAACAGGACAGAGGACACAGGACAGAGGACACAGGAAACAGGACAGAGGACACAGGAAACAGGACAGAGGACACAGGACAGAGGACACAGGACAGAGGACACAGGACAGAGGACAGAGGACAGAGGACAGAGGACACAGGAAACAGGACAGAGGACAGAGGAAACAGGACAGAGGACACAGGACACAGGACACAGGACAGAGGACACAGGACACAGGACAGAGGACACAGGAAACAGGACAGAGGACACAGGACACAGGACAGAGGACAGAGGACAGAGGACACAGGAAACAGGACAGAGGACACAGGAAACAGGACAGAGGACACAGGACAGAGGACAGAGGACACAGGACAGAGGACACAGGACAGAGGACACAGGAAACAGGACAGAGGATACAGGAAACAGGACAGAGGACACAGGAAACAGGACACAGGAAACAGGACAGAGGACACAGGAAACAGGACACAGGACACTGGAAACAGGACAGAGGACACAGGACACATGAAACAGGACAGAGGACACAGGAAACAGGACAGAGTCAACAGGACAGAGGACACAGGAAACAGGACAGAGGACACAGGACCGAGGACACAGGAAACAGGACAGAGGACACAGGAAACAGGACAGAGGACACAGGACAGAGGACAGAGGACACAGGACAGAGGACACCAGACAGAGGACACAGGACACAGTCAACAGGACAGAGGACACAGGAAACAGGACACAGGACAGAGGACACAGGACAGAGGACACAGGACAGAGTCAACAGGACAGAGTCAACAGGACACAGGAAACAGTTCTTTAATGCGTCCTGTTGGACGTCTCAGTCTTTTGTGTCACTTCACAACATTTCTATTCTGAGCTAACCTCGTTAGCGAGACTCATTTACATAATTACCATGATGATGTCGTTTAACAACAAGACTTTTAAAGTGAGTTTGTATTTGAACATGTGGTCATGACAGGAGCTTCACAGGGACCAGGGCCAGGAGGGACCAGGTCCACAGACCAGGAGGGACTTTTAAAAACTATATATATATAGTTTTTAAAAGTCTATATATTAGTGCTGGGCACGGTAACGCATTAATTAATCAACGGCGACAATTATTTTATCGTGCATTAACGCAGTTTTTAAAAAATGCAATACACAACATTGATGCAGCAAATCACCCAAACAAGCGGTGGAGGAAGTCTTCAGACTTGGTTGGTGCAGCGTGTGGGAGACGTAACCCTAACCCTAACCCATAAACTAAAGCAACACAAGCTAACAGACGCTACAGAGAAGTTTAGATAAACTAAAGCAACACAAGCTAACAGACGCTACAGAGAAGTTTAGATGAACTAAAGCAACACAAGCTAACAGACGCTACAGAGAAGTTTAGATAAACTAAAGCAACACAAGCTAACAGACGCTACAGAGAAGTTTAGATGAACTAAAGCAACACAAGCTAACAGACGCTACAGAGAAGTTTAGATAAACTAAAGCAACACAAGCTAACAGACGCTACAGAGAAGTTTAGATAAACTAAAGCAACACAAGCTAACAGATGCTACAGAGAAGTTTAGATAAACTAAAGCAACACAAGCTAACAGATGCTACAGAGAAGTTTAGATAAACTAAAGCAACACAAGCTAACGGACGCTACAGAGAAGTTTAGATAAACTAAAGCAACACAAGCTAACGGACGCTACAGAGAAGTTTAGATAAACTAAAGCAACACAAGCTAACAGACGCTACAGAGAAGTTTAGATAAACTAAAGCAACACAAGCTAACAGACGCTACAGAGAAGTTTAGATAAACTAAAGCAACACAAGCTAACATGCTACAGAGAAGTTTAGATAAACTAAAGCAACACAAGCTAACATGCCACAGAGAAGTTTAGATAAACTAAAGCAACACAAGCTAACGGACGCTACAGAGAAGTTTCGATAAACTAAAGCAACACAAGCTAACATGCTACAGAGAAGTTTAGATAAACTAAAGCAACACAAGCTAACAGATGCTACAGAGAAGTTTAGATAAACTAAAGTTTATCTAAACTTCTCTGTAGCGTCTATTAGCTTGTGTTGCTTTAGTAAAACAACACAAGCTAACAGATGCTACAGAGAAGTGGAGACAAACTGCAGGTGAGTGTTGTGGGAGATGTCGGTCTGAGGAACGTTCACGTCGTGTTTGTTGTGAACGCAGCTTTAGCATCTCAACGAATGACGTCACGTATGAGCCTCAAGACGCACCGTCAGCAGAAGAACACACGAGTGCAATTACAGTAAAAGTACAATCTGTACCTCTGAGATGTACCACAGTATAAAGTACATGTACCTCTGAGATGTAGTACAGTATAAAGTACGATATGTACCTCTGACATGGACTACAGTATAAAGTACTATATGTAACTCTGAGATGTAGTACAGTATAAAGTACAATATGTACCTCTGAGATGTAGTACAGTATAAAGTACAATATGTACCTCTGAGATGTAGTACAGTATAAAGTACAATATGTACCTCTGACATGTAGTACAGTATAAAGTACAATATGTACCTCTGACATGTAGTACAGTATAAAGTACTATATGTACCTCTGAGATGTAGTACAGTATAAAGTACTATATGTACCTCTGAGATGTAGTACAGTATAAAGTACAATATGTACCTCTGAGATGTAGTACAGTATAAAGTACTATATGTACCTCTGACATGTAGTACAGTGTAAAGTACAATATTTACCTCTGAGATGTAGTACAGTATAAAGTACTATATGTACCTCTGAGATGTACTACAGTATAAAGTACATGTACCTCTGAGATGTAGTACAGTAGACTAACAAAGTAGCAGAGAATAGCAATATCAAAGTAAAGTACCTCAAACATGTACTTAAGTACACTTGTTCTGACCTGCGACAGCAGCTTCTTCAGCAGCTGGGCGATGGCCGGGTCCTCAGGTGAAAGGCATTCTGGGATTGATCCGGCTCTCTTCTTCTGCCGAAGCAGCAGATGACGGAAGAGACTGGAGATGTCTTTGGAGCGCAGAGCGTAATCAAAGATGGAGCGGCTCACCGGGTCCTTCAGCACACTGAGCAGGACCAGCTCCTTATCAATCTGAGGACGGGGGACAGGTGAGAGAGGACAGGTGAGGGGGGCGGGGACAGGTGAGAGAGGACAGGTGAGGGGGGCGGGGACAGGTGAGAGAGGACAGGTGAGGGGGGCGGAGGACAGGTGAGAGAGGACAGGTGAGGGGGGCGGAGGACAGGTGAGGGGGGCGGGGACAGGTGAGAGAGGACAGGTGAGGGGGCGGAGGACAGGTGAGGGGGCGGGACAGGTGAGAGAGGACAGGTGAGGGGGGTGGGGATTGGTGAGAGAGGACAGGTAAGGGCCGGGGACAGGTGAGACAGGACAGGTGCGAGAGGACAGGTGAGGGAGGCGGAGACAGGACAGGTGAGAGAGGACAGGTAAGGGGAGCGGAGACAGGTGAGAGAGGACAGGTGAGGGGGCGGGACAGGTGAGAGAGGACAGGTGAGGGGGGTGGGGATTGGTGAGAGAAGACAGGTGAGGGGGGTGGGGATTGGTGAGAGAGGACAGGTGAGGGGGCGGAGGACAGGTGAGGGGGCGGGACAGGTGAGAGAGGACAGGTGAGGGGGGTGGGGATTGGTGAGAGAGGACAGGTAAGGGGCGGGGACAGGTGAGACAGGACAGGTGAGGGAGGCGGAGACAGGACAGGTGAGAGAGGACAGGTAAGGGGAGCGGAGACAGGTGAGAGAGGACAGGTAAGGGGAGCGGGGACAGGTGAGAGAGGACAGGTAAGGGGAGCGGAGGACAGGTGAGGGGGCGGGGACAGGTGAAAGAGGACAGGTGAGGGGGGCGGGGACAGGTGAGGAGGGCGGGTACAGGTGAGGGGGCGGGGACAGGTGAGAGAGGACAGGTGAGGGGGCGGGGACAGGTGAGAGAGGACAGGTGAGGGGGGCGGAGACAGGTGAGAGAGGACAGGTGAGGGGGGCGGGGACAGGTGAGAGAGGACAGGTGAGGGAGGCGGGGACAGGTGAGAGAGGACAGGTGAGGGAGGCGGGGACAGGTGAGAGAGGACAGGTGAGGGAGGTGAGGGAGGCGGGGACAGGTGAGAGAGGACAGGTGAGGGGGACGGAGGACAGGTGAGAGAGGACAGGTGAGGGAGGCGGAGACAGATGAGACAGGACAGGTGAGAGGAGAGGTGAGGGAGGACAGGCGAGGGTGATGGACTATGAAGGTAAAGTGATGATGATGACGACCACAACGACGAGCAGGAGGAGGACTCACCTGGATGATGGGTTGGCTGATGAAGGGGTTCAGGTGAGGCATCAGCTTACAGTAGACGTCGGCCACGTTGAGGTGCTGAGCGATGACGGTGATGAAGCCGACGGCTCCGTAACGAATCCACAGGTTGGGGTGACACAGGAACGGAGCTACGGAGAGTCAGAGAGGACAAATGATGCCGTTTGTTTGACAGACTTCTGTCTGTGCCTGGTGATGTACCTGATGATGTACCTGATGGGTGAGGTGATCTTACCGATGTCACTGACGAACTCGTATATATGAGGTTTCTGCAGCAGACCCAGCTGACACATACAGGTGAGAGAGTTCAGAGCTTTGTAGATGACAAACTCCTCTGTGTCACTCAGACCTTGTTGGAGGAGGGGCTTCAGGATGGAGGAGCTCTGCCAGCCCACATAGGCTGCTACACCTTCAGGACAGGTAAACACAAACGGTCCTTTACCAGTCTGACAAGACCACCTGTCCAGTACACAGAGTACCTGAACAGGTAGAGAACAGAGTACCTGAACAGGTAGAGAACAGGTAGAGAACAGATTACCTGAACAGAGTACCTGAGCAGGTAGTGAACAGGTAGTGAACAGAGTACCTGAACAGGTAGAGAACAGAGTACCTGAACAGGTAGAGAACAGAGTACCTGAACAGGTAGTGAACAGGTAGTGAACAGAGTACCTGAACAGGTAGTGAACAGAGTACCTGAACAGGTAGAGAACATCTCTGACTATTATGGGATGTTGTCTCACCCACGATGCTGTCGAAGAAGGCTCCCCGTAGGTGCCAGTCGTTCTTGTCGTTGAGGAAGGTGATCATGTGAGACAGCAGCACGTCGTTGGCTTTCTGCCGTCCGAAGAAGACA
Source organism: Lycodopsis pacificus (assembly GCA_028022725.1). NCBI lineage: Eukaryota > Metazoa > Chordata > Actinopteri > Perciformes > Zoarcidae > Lycodopsis > Lycodopsis pacificus. Next base: position 29,134,373 of record CM051695.1, read on the forward strand.
CAGAGTCTGGTGATGCCGTTCTCCATCAGCGACTGTTTGACGATGTTCTCCGAGTCGCTCAGCAGCGTCACCACCTTCTGCTGCACCATCTCGTGCAGCGCCTGCAGCTCTGGAGAAGGTGCAGCAGTGTTGAGTCTCAGAGATGAACTCTTTTATCGACGTGTCAGCCTGAGGCTGTACCTGAGTGTGTGTTTCTGTACCTGAGTCGTAGTTCTCGTTGGGGTGCAGGATCTCCTCCGGCTCCTCTCCGCTCAGGTCCTGCTCCGTGTTCACGTTGTTTTCCTGAACCAACTCCAGGAAACGCAGAGCGCTCTCCGCCAGGTGAGCGATGTTCTCTGAACATTACCGCGAACACAAGAACAATAATAAATCACCTTCGCTAAGTCCCGCCCCTGTAACGCATAATGTCCAATCACAGCGTAGCATCGCTCCGCTACACAGAATTCATCAAACGGTATTCCAGACATGTTTAATCCTCTTTGCTTATCTTTACGTGCCCATGGTTACCTCGTGTTTAACGTAAAGTAAAATGTTCATGAAGGACTCAAACACTCGAAGAGACAGTGAGACAGAACTAAACCCTCACATTAACATTAGCAGAGTACGTTAGCACAGCGCTAACTAGCGTCAGCTCTTCTATGCTACGCTAGCTACTGAAGGTGCACTGAATGTCTTTCAATGTATTTCAATGCGTTGTTGTTGGGCTCAGTATTTCATTTTGAGTTTTAAAAAATCTGAAAAGTAAATCAGCTGAAATTTACTTCCTTTGTGACAAAAATGTGTTTGAGTTTTTTACAGTGTTCGGTTTGATGAAGTTCTGATGTTTTTGTTCAGTCATTTGTTGTTACTTGTCTGAAAAATATGTCAAATATATATAAAACCCTTCTTAGTGTTTCTGGTTTGTGGCAAACTCACTGGACGTCTCACCTCCAATAAAGTATTGAACCTTCTGGTGTAAAGAATGAATTAAAGCTGCATCATCATGTACTGAGGACCAAAGACATTGAGCAGCATATGAAGTACAGATGATTACCTGAAGAGAGGACATTCTGTTTGTTTTGGTCTCACTAACAGGAAGTGGACATTCCCTCTAAATCAAAGCTGTTGTCACCAGATCATAACCTCGTTCTGTGTTGTTCTTCAGTCAGCGCGTCGTTCTCCACTGACCTGCGTACGCCAGCCTGACGATGGTGGCGTCGTCCTGGGCGAGGTGTGCGATGCCCGGCAGGATGTACTCCGGGTAGATGTTCACGTCGTTCCTCGGCACCTCCTTCACCAGTGCCAGGACTTTGGCCAGAGTTCGGACGGCCTGAGCGCGGACGCGAGGCACGGGGTCGCTGCAGAAGTGCAGCAGGTAAGGCGCTATGCGGTCCAGCAGGACGTCCACGCCGAGCCGCGGGGCCAGGTGCAGCACCAGCTCCAGAGCCGCCAGCTTGGAGTCGCAGGAGTGCAGCGTCTGCAGGCAGGAAGTGATGACGGACACTAGGACCATGAGGCCCTGCTCCTCCCTGGAGCTCAGAGCTCCACAGCTGCTCTCATTGGACGAGGAGGAAGACGAGGAGCCTGGAGAGGAAGACGGGTTTAATACAGAAGAACAGGATGTCATTGGTCCACGTCAGAATATGGCTCACCTCCTCGCAGGTTGTGCAGGATGTTGTCCAGGTCTTTGCGGATCACCAGCACTCGCTCGTCAGCGGACTGGAAGGTCTCTTTGGCAAACTGAGCCATGTACGGCTGGAGGAAGGTGTAGAAGATGTCAGGGAAGGCTTTACCTCTCTGCTGCTTCAGGTACTCCTCAGCTGTGAGACGCTTCTCTGGTTCTCTCTGGACCATCTGAGCCACCTGAGAGAGGAGACCACGTTAGAGGAAGAGCCCCCTGAGAGAGGAGACCACGTTAGAGGAAGAGCCCCCTGAGAGAGGAGACCACGTTACAGGAGACCACGTTAGAGGAAGAGCCTCCTGAGAGAGGAGACCACGTTAGAGGAAGAGCCTCCTGAGAGAGGAGACCACGTTAGAGGAGACCACGTTAGAGGAAGAGCCTCCTGAGAGAGGAGACCACGTTAGAGGAAGAGCCCCCTGAGAGAGGAGACCACGTTACAGGAGACCACGTTAGAGGAAGAGCCTCCTGAGAGAGGAGACCACGTTAGAGGAAGAGCCTCCTGAGAGAGGAGACCACGTTAGAGGAGACCACGTTAGAGGAAGAGCCTCCTGAGAGAGGAGACCACGTTAGAGGAAGAGCCTCCTGAGAGAGGAGACCACGTTAGAGGAAGAGCCTCCTGAGAGAGGAGACCACGTTAGAGGAAGAGCCTCCTGAGAGAGGAGACCACGTTAGAGGAAGAGCCTCCTGAGAGAGGAGACCACGTTAGAGGAAGAGCCTCCTGAGAGAGGAGACCACGTTAGAGGAGACCACGTTAGAGGAAGAGCCTCCTGAGAGAGGAGACCACGTTACAGGAGACCACGTTAGAGGAAGAGCCTCCTGAGAGAGGAGACCACGTTAGAGGAAGAGCCACCTGAAAGAGGAGACCACGTTACAGGAGACCACGTTAGAGGAACCTGATTGTGTGATGTATAAATAAAATGGTTACCAGCTCTCGGACGCACTGGTCCTCGATCTTCATGAGGACGTGTTCCGTCTGGAAGTGTCCTTTACGATACGCCAGCAGCTGGGACAGATCGAAGAGAGGAACGCCTTCTGTGAAGAGCTCGGCTATCACGCAGCCTGAAACCACGAACACACCCAGACAAAACATCTGACTTCAAATGAGAACACATCAATACAACTTCAAATAAAAAGAATAATATATGAGCATCTATGGTTGAAGCTACTTTCATCAAAATAAACATGTTTCAGGAGGAACCTCTTATTGAGATGGTGTATTAAACCAGTTAGTATTTTATTAATGAATCTAGAAGCAGTGATCTACCTGCAGAGAAGATGTCCATGGCCGCTCTGAGCTCCCCTCGGCTCCTCTGGTTGTTGTTGGT
>CM051695.1:29144857-29147357 GCA_028022725.1 Lycodopsis pacificus
CTCTGAGCCGCCATCTTGTTCTGTCAGAGACACACGTGGGTAATTACTGAGGTAACACATCAGTTTCAACTTCCTGTCTCTGGCTAGCTAACGTTTAGCTAACAGCCGTCAGGCGGCTAATGTTTAGCAAACAGCCGCCAGCAGGCTAACGTTTAGCTAACAGCCGCCAGCAGGCTAACGTTTAGCTAACAGCCGCCAGCAGGCTAACGTTTAGCTAACAGCCGCCAGCAGGCTAACGTTTAGCTAACAGCCGTCAGGCGGCTAACATTTAGCTAACAGCCGCCAGATGGCTAACGTTTAGCTAACAGCCGCCAGCAGGCTAACGTTTAGCTAACAGCCGTCAGGCGGCTAACATTTAGCTAACAGCCGTCAGGCAGCTAACGTTTAGCTAACAGCCGCCAGGTGGCTAACGTTTCGCTAACAACCATCAGCAGGCTAACGTTTAGCAAACAGCCGTCAGGAGGCTAACGTTTAGCTAACGCCGACAATTAATTTATCGCATTTATTTTATTATTTAGTGGACATTTTTAACACAAGAACCGGGCAGCGAGCGGTGAACAGCTGTGTGTGGCGTCTTTTCCTTCTATCCGGCTGAATATCTCTGATCAGAATCATTATAACTGTGTTATAACTGCTGCTGTGTGAAGGGAACACTGCTGCTAACAACAACCTGATGTGTTTAAAGTGTTTACACCACATGTTATTGACCTTTTGTTCATATAGCAGCACTTTCTAAATAAAAGTGAGCAATACACTACTTTTGAATTCATTATTGAACTTTGCCATAACAATGAGATTAATCGTGATTAAAAATTGTAATCGTTGCCAGCACTAATATATATAAATATATCGACCAGAGCAGATTAGTGTGGATGCTGCTGACCGGAGATCTGATATTAAACAGCCGTCAGATGATCAATACAAACCGCTCAGAGGCCTCCAGTCCTCTTCTTCTCCGTCAGAGTTTATCAAACCGCTCACGTCTCCTCCCTCCTCTTCTCCTCCCTCCTCTTCCTCCATCTTCAGCGAGTTGTCCTGGTTAGGGTTACCACCAGGTAGAGGTCTGGTAGAAAGGTCCTCTGAGTCCTGGAAACAGAAGAAAACAATCTCAAGTTTCCTCCTCCTCCTCCTCCTCCTCCGATGATGATGATGATGATGATGATGATGATGATGATGATGATGATGATGATGATGATTCATGTCTTACCTTCTCGTTCACAACTTCCTGTTCATTTTCAGTCTTTATGTTGAGCCAGAACTCCTAAACAGATTTTAACATTCTTTAACATTTGTACTTTTAGTTTTTCATCACGAGATTATGATTACTAATAAAAAATATCAACAAAACTAACTAACGTGACCAGTCTGAGCAGAATAAAACGAAAGTATCTAAACTCACCTTTCCAACAGAGAGCCGCTCTTTGCCCTCAGCGTGCGTCTGCAGGTGCTTCCTGAGCAGGCCGGGCCGGTTGAAGCTCTTGCTGCACAGCGAGCAGCGGTGAGGCTTCTGTCCCGTGTGGAGCCTCTCGTGGTCCCTGAAGGAGGACGCCGTGGAGAAGACCTTGTCGCAGAAGGAGCAGCGGTGGAGGTTCGCCTCCGCGTGGGTCTTCTGGTGGCCGGAGAACCCGGTCCTGGAGGCGAAGCTCTTGGGGCACAGCGGGCAGCGGAAGGGCCTCTCTCCGGTGTGCGTCCGCTCGTGTTGGACCAGGTGGCGCCGCTGGAAGAAGCCGCGGCCGCACGCCGAGCACACGTGCGGCTTCTCGGCGGCGTGCCGGAGCCGGTGCCTGCGCAGGCAGCCCGGCTGGGCGTAGCTCGCCCCGCAGTCCGGGCAGCGGTACGGCTTCTCTCCGGTGTGAACCCGCTGGTGCGTCGCCACGTTCACCTTCTTGGTGAAGCGCTTCCCACACACGGAGCAGCTGTACGGTTTCACTCCAGAGTGAGAGTTCATGTGGTCGGCCAGCCGGGACGGGCGGGAAAACACCCGGCCGCATTCCAAACAGCTGTGACGCCGCTTTGACTGACGGCCGCTCCGCTTCAGTGCCGCTCCGCCTGCAGACAACGACACAGGGGTTAACTAACCCATGTCTGAACCATATTATCAATATGATTATTGATCAGATGTGACCATATTATATTACTGCTGGTTTCATTTGATCAAAGAGTAAAAACTACGTTCACATAGAAACAGTGTTTTTAAAGTTGGGCAATGAGTTGACCTCTGACCTTCAGCAGGACGTTGAGGACACTCCTCGCTTTGGTCTGTTTCCACTTTCACTGAGTTCATCTCATCATCTGCTCCTTCTCCTCTCAGCCTGTGAGACAAGACAAAGGGAGTGAGGACACAACGCCTCTAAGCCAAGACAAAGGGAGTGAGGACACGTCTCCTCTCGGCCTGTGAGACAAGACAAAGGGAGTGAGGACACGGCTCCTCTTGGCCTATGAGACAAGACAAAGGGAGTGAGTACACGTCTCCTCTCGGCCTGTCAGCCAAGACGAAGGG
>CM051695.1:29152357-29227357 GCA_028022725.1 Lycodopsis pacificus
ATAGCGAGGACACAGTGTGGACACAACGAAAACACATAACGAGGACACATAGTGTGGACACAGCGAAAACACATAGCGAGGACACAGTGTGGACACATAGCGAGGAGACAACGAAAACACGTAGCGAGGACACAGTGTGGACACATAACGAGGACACAACGAAAACACATAGCGAGGACACAACGAAAACACATAGCGAGGACACAGTGTGGACACATAGCGAGGACACAACGAAAACACATAGCGAGGACGCAGTGTGGACACATAGCGAGGAGACAACGAAAACACGTAGCGAGGACACAGTGTGGACACATAGCGAGGACACACAACGAGGACACGTAGTCAGGACACATCAGCCTCACGCGCTCCAACGTAAACCAGTTCATTCAAAAAGCAGTTGAACTCGCACACGGCTACATGCTAATGTTAACGAGTACGTCCATACAACACGGCTAATAGCTATGCTAAGGTTAGCTAGCTAACAGAGGACATCATTATTATCATTATATCGTGACTCACCTTCAGATGATCAGAGATTAATACAATCTGAGTATATTCAGTTCAGAATGTGACGCTGATTATCTCATTTTAAGGATAAATACATGAAGGACTTCAGTTCGTGAGCTACGTGAACTCCAGCGCACCGGAAGTAGTCCCCTCAACAAAAATCTGCTTCCGGATTCCGCCCCCACCAAAATAAGAGCCGTGCATTTAATTCGATGACATATTTGCAGATTATTAAAGCAGTTATTAAAACATTAAAACACTTTTTTGTGGTTTTACTTGAAAATATCACGATTGTATTTGGAAAGTATTTAAACAAACCTAAATTATCTGAGCAAATACATCTTAATCTATAGTAAGTACATACTATATATAAGTACACAGAGTATTCATATTACTACCACCTTCTATACTGTACATATCTGATCCATAAGGTATACAATGTATTCATATCATACCTACAACTCTTTATTACTAGTATTGCTTGTAATTACTGCACAGATCTCTCTCTCTGTATGTATACAAATATATATATCTAATATATAGATATATATATATATTATAACGTATCAAATAGTATAAGTACATTCATGTATATATGACGTTCTTCTGAATATTAATGACTCGTTTTTTATCGTCATCATTTCATAAAGTGATAAAAACAGTAAATGTTCCAGGAACAGAAAGTCGACACATAATAAATAAATATATCTTTTATTTTCCTTCATGATGAACGTTCATGACCTCATCATGATTATATTTTATCATGTTGTTTATTATCATATCATTTGAATGTGTTTAATAAAACCGACTATTTACCAACAATCATGTGAACAGAGTGTTGTTAAAGACGATGATGTCGTGTAATGTGTCAGCGGTTTATAGATATAATAATAATATAATAATAATGATATCGAGGACTGAGTCAGACCTCCTATCAGTCGGGTCCACATGACAGGAACCAGTCAAAGGTCTCTAACTGATCTGTAATCAGTTACAGGTTAAAGACTCAGACAGGTGAGGACTCAGACAGGTGAGGACGAAGACAGGTGAGGACGAAGATGAAGACGGAGCTTTTTGTGCTCGTCGCTGCACTCGTCTGCACTGCCTCAAAGCCGCTGAGCAAGGCAGCGCAGAGGAACAAGCTGCTGCTGGTCTCCTTCGACGGCTTCAGGTGGGACTACGACCAGGACGTGGAGACGCCGCACCTGGACCAGCTGCTGCAGGACGGAGTCAAGGCCAAGTACATGACCCCCCCGATGCTCACCATGACGTCACCGTCACACTTCACCACCATCACTGGTAAAGATGACAGGACTAAGACGAGTACTAGTACTACTGCTAGTACTGCTACTGCTACTACTACTAGAACTGGGAACTACTGGGGAACTATTAGAACTGCAGAGTACTGCGGCTAGTACTACAGCAGTATCTGTACCAAGTACCTACTGCACTCCAGTACCTTGACTTGTTCTTGTACTTTGAGCCCAAATGTTTGTACTGTGGACATCTTACATTAGATTTGTAATATAATAAATATAATATTCAGTCCTTGTTTGAACCCTAGAACAACGTTAGCGGTTAGCATCGTTTATTTGATTGATTGAGTTTGTGTTCCAGTGTTTTCGGTGAGTGATATTCTAGTTTTATCTATAGAACGTTACAGCACCAATTACCATACCATACACCATAGCAGGCTTGTTAGCTTAGCCCGTTTGTTAGCTTAGCTCGTTAGCTCGTAAAATACACTCTAAAGAGTAATTTGGTACAAACAAGCTTATTTTTCTTCGAAACAAAATTAACATCCCAAATAATATCCCAGTGTACGGACGCTAACTCAGTGTTTGTTATGCTAACAGGACACGCCCCCACTCTCACTCTTCTCTTAGCTCCGCACATCTCGTCCAAATATGGTCACTTCTGGTTCCTAAAACCAAGATGGCGACAGTCCCAGTGCTTCACTCTCAGCTTCAAGTCATGTGACCGTGGTGGAGTTCCTTTATAGCCTAGCGTTAGCATGTTGCTTCTGCTGAATGTGTTTCACCATGAACAAACATTTAACAAATTTCCCCCTGGGGATGAATAAAGTATACATCTATCTATCGATCGATCTATCTATGAACATTACATGACTTCCTGTTGTCGTGAGTAACTCTCTGTGTTTGACAGGCAGATGGGTGGAGGACCACGAAGTGGTCCACAACATGATGTTCAACGCCAAGACGAACCAAAAAGTTCCTCACAAACAGACTCTGACCAGATCGGAGTGGTGGGACAACGGAGTTCAGCCGTTATGGATCACAGCTCAGAACCAGGTGAGTCACCATCAGCATGATTGATCACAGAGAAAGAACTGAATATACCACAAACACTGGAGTTTATTTTCTCTAACCAACGTACAAATACTCATCAGAGCAACAAATGTGGATTAATCCGCCACTGAAAATACTACCTGTTCAGGTACTCTGTACTCTACCTGTTCAGGTACTCTGTACTCTACCTGTTCAGGTACTCTGTACTCTACCTGTTCAGGTACTCTGTTCACTACCTGTTCAGGTACTCTGTACTCTACCTGTTCAGGTACTCTGTACTCTACCTGTTCAGGTACTCTGTACTCTACCTGTTCAGGTACTCTGTTCACTACCTGTTCAGGTACTCTGTTCTCTACCTGTTCAGGTACTCTGTTCACTACCTGTTCAGGTACTCTGTACTCTACCTGTTCAGGTACTCTGTTCTCTACCTGTTCAGGTACTCTGTACTCTACCTGTTCAGGTACTCTATTCTCTACCTGTTCAGGTACTCTGTTCTCTACCTGTTCAGGTACTCTGTACTCTACCTGTTCAGGTACTCTGTTCACTACCTGTTCAGGTACTCGGTTCGCATTCTGTTCACGCGTGGTTTTATGTCACAGTTTGTTTCCTGTCGTGGTTTCAGGGTCTAAAGACCGCCTCCTTCTACTACCCTGGGGGCGGGGCTAACTACAGCGGTCAGGCGGTGAACCGGGTGATCGTGGAGGAATCCGGCCACCCGGACGACAACGAGACGGAGTGGCGTGAAAACATCGACAAGGTGATGAGCTGGTTCTCTGAAGAAGACTTCCACCTGGTGACGCTGTACTACGGCGAGCCGGACAACGTGGGCCACGCCAAAGGACCGGACCACCCGGACCGAAAGACGATCGTCCGCCAGATCGACCGCACCATCGGCTACCTGAGGGAGGCCATCGGCCACCATCGCCTGAACGACAGCCTGAACGTCATCATCACCTCTGACCACGGCATGACCACCGTCAAGAAGCGGCCGCAGGTGGACGAGATCGTCCTCAACAAGTACCTGAACCTACTGAAGCTCGCCAGCTTCGAGATCCTCGACTACGGCGGGTTCGGCATCCTGACGCCGCGGCCCGGTAAAGAACAGGAAGTGTTCGACGCTTTGTCCAATGCGCCCAACCTGACGGTCTACAAGAAGGACGAGCTCCCCGAGAGCTTCCGGCTCGCCAAGAGCGAGCGGCTGCCTCCCATCGTGGTCGTCGCGGATCTGGGATTCAACCTTAACTCTGTGAGTTGGAACCAGCGACAGTTTTCACTTCATCAGCTGATGCTCCAATGGTCTATGGCGGGTTTCTTTGATTCCATTGGAAGGATGTTTCTGGGTATTCTATGTCGTCATAATCACTCGCAGATCAGGTCGTGATGACTCTTTGTTTCCCTCAGAGATTCATCGTCTACGTGAACAAAGGCGACCACGGCTACCACAGCGGGGAGATGGACATGAAGACCATCTTCAGGGCCTTCGGTCCCGACTTCAGGAGGAACTTCCTGTCGGAGCCGTTCGACAGCGTCCACGTGTACCCTCTGATGTGCAAAGTGCTGCAGATCAAACCGGCGCCACACAACGGATCCCTGAGCGTCACCGAGGAGATGCTGCTGCTGCACGGAGGTGAGTCTGAGGACGAGTCGGTAAAGACCATCAGATATGAAACAATCAGCTGTTTTAAGAGGCCTTAAAGGGCCACACACGTCTTTAAAACCTCATGTACATTTACTCCTGTATTGTACTTCAGTACAGGTTTGAAGTACTTGAGGACACATATGCTACATTTTACTTGTATGTTCTTCTGATATGAATGAAATGTCTGTAGTGACCTCCAGGTACACGTCTCTCTCAGTACTCACAGTAGCAGTACTCGTCGTACTATGAGCTCATCAGAGAACTTCATGTGGTTTCAGGTGGATCTCAGAGATCTCAGCTGTCTGTCGCTCTGCTGCTGTCGATGCTGCTCTTCATGTTCACGGAGCTGTAACCTGATCAGGTCTGCGAGATCCACGATCAGCTTCTCCTCCTCTGAAACTGATCTCTGACTTCATGTCTGTATCGTTCATGTATTATGAAGTTTTATTGGTGGTATTTATACACAGTACTTGTTTTATGTCACTGATCTGTTGATCGTGTTATTTTACTTCAGAGCTCAGAGTCGACTCAGAGGTCACATGACTCACTGATAACAGCTGAGGACGTAAATAAAGAGACACTTCTTATTTCCTGTTTGTGAATTCATTTATACATTTATATTTATATTACATTTATTATATAATACATATAATATAGTAAATCAAATATAATAAATGTAATATGATATAATATAAAATATAATAATTAATAAACTACACAGACTGAAGTCTCTCTGAGATCAGATTTAATCATTAAACTTTCGGATCCAAACGGATTTTATTGAAACTGAGAAGACACCATTCAGTCGACAGACACACACACACACACACACACACACACACACACACACACACACACACACACACACACACACACACACACACACTTCAGACCAATAGAATCAGGTGTGTAACTGAGTCTCTGTTTCGGTTGGATGCTTCAAAATAAAAACGTTCAACTTCGTCTGAGAAGTTCAGCGAGGTGACACCGGATTGGTCGACAGAGGAGACGGTCACAGAGACGTCTCAGCTTCTACAAGTCTCCGGTCGTCCTCGTTCTCCACGTTGATCTGGACGCTTGGCAGCTTCTCCTGGCTGAGACAACAACAACGTCAACAATATCGTCAACGGCAACAACACCATCAACGACGACGACAACACCGAAAAAAAGAACAGCAACATCATCAATGACAACATCAATGACAACATAAACAACGAAATCAATAACAACGACATAAACATCAACAACAACAACAATGACCACAACAAACAAACATCTACCGTCGTCCTGTGAGAAGCTGAAGTCTCTACCTGCTGCTGAGCTTCAGAGCTTTGCTGCCGTCACAGTTCTTAGAAACTGATTTCCAGATGCTGCTTTTGGCCATTTCATCTGAGATGTTGACCTCTGAAGGGTCGACGCTGCACAAACACACACACACACACACACGTTACCGTCTGTCCACACACACACACACACACACACACACACACACACGTTACCGTCTGTCCACACACACACACACACACACACACACACACACACACACACGTTACCGTCTGTCCACACACACACACGTTACCGTCTGTCCACACACACACACACACACGTTACCGTCTGTCCACACACACACACACACACGTTACCGTCTGTCCACACACACACGTTACCGTCTGTCCACACACACACACACACGTTACCGTCTGTCCACACACACACGTTACCGTCTGTCCACACACACACGTTACCGTCTGTCCACACACACACGTTACCGTCTGTCCACACACACACACACACACGTTACCGTCTGTCCACACACACACACACACACACGTTACCGTCTGTCCACACACACACACACACACACACACGTTACCGTCTGTCCACACACACACGTTACCGTCTGTCCACACACACACGTTACCGTCTGTCCACACACACACACGTTACCGTCTGTCCACACACACACACACGTTACCGTCTGTCCACACACACACACACACACACGTTACCGTCTGTCCACACACACACGTTACCGTCTGTCCACACACACACACACACACGTTACCGTCTGTCCACACACACACACACACACACACGTTACCGTCTGTCCACACACATACACACACACAGACACACACACACACACACACGTTACCGTCTGTCCACACACACACACACGTTACCGTCTGTCCACACACACACACACACACACACACACGTTACCGTCTGTCCACACACACACACACACACACGTTACCGTCTGTCCACACACACACACACACACACGTTACCGTCTGTCCACACACACACACACACACACACACACACGTTACCGTCTGTCCACACACACACGTTACCGTCTGTCCACACACACACGTTACCGTCTGTCCACACACACACACACACACGTTACCGTCTGTCCACACACACACACACGTTACCGTCTGTCCACACACACACACACACACACGTTACCGTCTGTCCACACACACACGTTACCGTCTGTCCACACACACACACACACACGTTACCGTCTGTCCACACACACACACACACACACACGTTACCGTCTGTCCACACACATACACACACACAGACACACACACACACACACACGTTACCGTCTGTCCACACACACACACACGTTACCGTCTGTCCACACACACACACACACACACACACACGTTACCGTCTGTCCACACACACACACACGTTACCGTCTGTCCACACACACACACACACACACACACGTTACCGTCTGTCCACACACACACACACATATATATATGTTATATATTATATATATATTATATAAGTGTTATTTACTGCTTTTTTTCATGTTGGAATAAATGTTAAATATTTAACTGCCAAGTAATAATGCGTGTTTGATGCTAAATTTTTTTTGCATGAAATCATACTGGGATGTTTGCTGAAATTGATAGGATGGCCCTCCCTAGAACATGTTCCACCAGCCGCCACTGGATGTCAGTTCTGTAAAGGCTCACCTCCTTCTCCTTCTTCTTCTTGTCGTCGTCCCTCTTCTTCTTGCTCTCCGGTATCAGGTCGTCCAGCCAGCTCAGCTCTCTCTTGGTGAAGCAGAAGTCCAGAAGCTTCCGGATGAACACCAGAGCCAGAACCTGCAGGAAAGAGCTCAGTTTAAAGAGCCACTAGAACCAAGTGGTCTCTCTCTGATGCAGGCGTCTCACCATCATGGGGAAGACGACGGCGGCGGCCAAGGTCTTGATGGACCACAGGACGATGAGGCAGGACATCTGCACCGCGGTGAAGATGTGGACCTTCCACAGGGGCACGTAGCGCAGGTAGATCAGGTCCGGCTGGTGTTTGGCCGGCATGCCGAACAGTTTGATCCGGTCAAACAGCTGCAGGGGGACGGGCAGACGGACGAGGCGTCAGAGACGCTGACTTGAAGTATCGGGACAGACGGAAAGGACACGGAAGACAGACCTGGATGCCTTTGAGCGAGGACACGCCCATGTAGAGGAAGACTCCGTAGAGCAGTGGTTCTCAACTGGTCTGGCTGCGGGAGCCACCATCACCCCTTAATGACAAGCCGGGACCCACGACACAAATTATACATATATATATATATATAATTTGTATATATATATATATATATATATATGGATTAGAAATACATGAATACATGTTCTTCTCATTGTAAAATAACAGCTGGATTAAAAAATAAATTACGGCATGAAATTCAATTTAGAAAAAATATTTTCACTGAATTGCCCTGCAGCTTTAAACTCAGTCCATTCAGGGTGAAGTGAAAAATCCACAATATTATATTTTTCTCATCTTCCAAAAAGAGAAATTAGTGTTTGAAGAATTCACCTCTATGAGTCTGTCCAGTCAGAGTCTAATGACTCTGGTCTCTCTGGACATTTCTCTCTTTTGGAGATCGTCCTATGATTTGACTTTCACACTCAACAGTCCTGCTCTGCTCTCTGTGTCCTCGTCTCTCTCTGTGTCCTCGTCTCTCTCTGTATCCTCGTCTCTCCCCGTGTGTCACGGTGTGTGAACATCTCACTCAAGTCAGGAAACTTGTCAGAATACTCATATTTGATTGGCTGAGCTGCATCACGTGATGTGATTCACAACGCATTGGTCGGTGTTTTTCCTGCACCGCTGAACAAGTCCCGTAAATGCTGGAATAATTCCGCTGCATAAAAAAATGCCCTTCAAAATAAAATCACAACTTTTTTTTAAAATTTATTTATTTTTTGGTCAGGCAAAGGCCCGCGACCCACTGAAAACGGGTCCGCGACCCACCAGTTGAGAATCACTGCCGTAGAGGACGGGCATCGGGATGAACTGGAGGACAGAAGTAAGTCAGTGAAAGTCTGAGAGACATGAACCGTCTCCGTGAGGACCACAGGTGTGACTGTGCTCACCTTGAGGGCGGAGGTCATGAAGACGGAGCAGCCCATCAGGACGAAGATCATGAAGCCGGTGACTCTCTGCTCCACGATGCCCAGGAACTTGGGCTGCTCGCCCGGCGCCGCGCACTCCGACTCCAGCTTCAGGCTGTTGACGTGGGAGATGGAGAGCACGGTCGACGCCATGAACCACGGCAGGCCCATGATGGAGCAGACGCCCAGCATCACCGCCACCACCAGCAGGTCCAGATGGTAGCCACAGCCCTTCTGAAAACCACAAAAAGAGTTCGTCACCACCGAGCCGCTCCGTCGTAGACAAACAGCTCTCCGGACGGACCGGTCGTCCTCACCTTCAGTTTGTTCTCCTTCCGGTTGACGATGATGTGGAGAATTTCAGTATTAAACACATTATAAGTATGATTTAAATAACCCCCCTAGTGGAGTAGAAGTGTCACAATAATAATCTGTTAGTCACAATATGTTTACAATATTCTTGCTTATAGAAGATATTATGTGTTACAGTATATTAACTAATTGAAGGTATTAAATCATAAAAGTATAGTCACTAAAGGTATTAAAACACTGTAAGAATAGTTTGAGGGTCAGACAGGAAGTCTGAATGGGACATGCAGCAAATGGAGGAGGTGGTCAGTGGGGAGGACAGCTGACCAGAGGTGGAGTCAAGACAGATGTTTTTCAAGGAGCAAAGCTGTTTCGCTAAAGGATCGATCCAGGGAGGGGACAGAATTCAAATGGAGCCAATCACTAATCGCCACGGAGGATCATTCAGATGTTTTATGACTGTTGGACATTCCCAACATATAAGACACTGTTCTGGAGAGAATTCCTCAGACCACATCCGCTCTCGTTGTTCAGCACCTGAATTCAGACCTGTGAGTGAGATGCGTGCGTGTGGTCTCTGTTCTCGAGAACATTACTATTGATAGTTAATGCAGCTTGTAAGTGAACTTTGTGTAGTACACTAAATATTGTTATTGATTGTGAACCGGATCCAGTCCATTTTTCTGATGCGCGTGCGCACTCAGAAGCTCGCAGCAGAAAAGTCCCTGCGGCCTGCAGGCTCTCATCCTTTTGGTTTTTAAACCCTAACAATGACGGCGGTGATCTGCTGGTCCATGAAGATCAGGATGTGCACAGCAGAGCGGGGACGGCGGCCGCCAGCAGCGTCCACCAGGGGTTTGGTCCCAGCGGGGAGATCAGCCACCCACGAGTGTTAGACGTGGGCTGAAGGGGCCGAGACAGACTTTACAACGACACACTGAAGCTCACGTCTTCATCAATCGATGCCTCCTCCAGTCTCTGCTGCTGCAGCAGTTAGTGTTGTAGCTGTAGTGAAGGCAAGGCAAGGCAAGTTTATTTGTATAGCACATTTCAACAACAAGGTAATTCAAAGTGCTTCACATAAAACCATTAAAAGCATCAAAACATAAGACAAAAGAAAAGGAGATTTAAAAACAATTAAGAACATTCATTAAAACATTAAAAAACAGTGTAAGAAATAAAATGCAGTAGTAAAATGCAGAAATGCAGGAAATTGATTAATACATTAATTGAATGTGGTTCAATTAAAGGCAGCAGCAAACAGGAAAGTCTTCAATCTTGATGTAAAGGAGCTGAGGGTCTCAGCAGACCTGCAGCTTTCTGGACTTTGTTCCAGATATGTGGAGCAGAAACACTGAACGCTGCTTCTCCATGTTTAGTTCTGACTCTGGGAACAGAAAGTAGACCGGTCCCAGACGAGCTGAGGGGTCGGGATGGTTCATAAGGGAACAGGAAGTAGACTGGTCCCAGACGACCTGAGGGGTCGGGATGGTTCATAAGGTAGCAGCAGGTCAGAGATGTATTTTGGCCCTAAACCATTCAGTGCTTTGTAAACCAGCAGCAGGATTTTAAAGTCAATTCTTTGTTGGACAGGAAGCCAGTGCAAAGACATCAGAACTGGGGTGATGTGATCCACCCTCCTGGTCTTAGTGAGGACTCGAGCTGCAGCGTTCTGAATCAGCTGCAGCTTTCTGACGGACTTTTTACAGAGACCTGTAAACACACCGTTACAGTAGTCCAGTCTGCTGAAGATAAATGCGTGGACAAGTTTTACACATCCTGTTGAGACATAAGTCCTCTAATCCTTGATATGTTCTTCAGGTGATAGTAGGCTGATTTTGTAATTGTCTTGATGTGGCTGTTCAGGTTGAGGTCTGAATCCATAACTACACCTGATTTCTAGCTTGGTTTGTGGGTTTTAACATCAGTGATTGAAGCTGAGCGGTGATTTTCAATTGTTCGTCCTTGGTACCAAAAACAATTACTTCAGTTTTATCTTTGTTTAATTGAAGAAAATTCTGGCACATCCAGTTGTTGATGTGTTCAATGCAGTTACCCAGCCCTTGTATGGGATTATAGTCCCCTGGTGACATAGTTATGTAGATTTGTGTGTCGTCTGCATAATTATGATAACACACTTTGTTGTTTTCCATAATCTGAGCTAGTGGAAGCATGTAGATGTTGAACAGAAGAGGCCCCAGGTTTGAACCTTGGGGAACACCACATGTCATTCTAGTCAGCTCTGATGTGTAATCAGCTACAGACACAAAGTATTCTCGGTCCTTCAAGTAGGATTCAAACCAGTTAAGTGCTGTGCAGAGAGTCCCACCCAGATTTTTAGTCTTTCTAGGAGTATGGCATGGTCGACCGTGTCGAATGCAGCACTGAGATCCAGTAACACTAAGACTGAACTTCTGCCATTGTCTGTGTTTAAGTGGATGTCGTTGAAAACCGTAACAAGAGCAGTTTCAGTGCTGTGGTGCTGTCGAAAGCCTGACTGGAAAACATCAAAGCAGTTATTTACGGCCAAGAAGTTGGTCAGCTGTTGGAAAACCGCTTTTTCAATTATTTTACTCAAAAATGGGAGGTTTGATATTGGCCTGTAATTTTTCATTGTTGCGGAGTCTAAACTAGCCTTCTTTAGGAGCGGTTTAATAACTGCAGTTTTTAGGGCTTGTGGGAAGACACCTGAGAGAAGGGATGTGTTTACAATTTGTAAAAGATCAGTGGTCATGCAGTTTGAAATATTTTTGAAAAAGTGTGTTGGTAGAACATCCAAGCAGCAGGAGGATGACTTCAGATGTTGTATAATGTCTTCTAGGCTTCTACGGTCGATTGAATGAAATTGTGTCATGATATTTGAATGGATGTTATTCAGAGATCGGGACTACACATATCCTGTGGTTGGTGTGGAGGCACTGACTGCTTGTCTAATTTTCAGAATTTTGTCAGTAAAAAAGGAGGCAAATTGATTGCATGCCCAGGTGGATTGGAGCTCAGCAGCTACCGACACTGGAGGGTTTGTTAGCCTGTCGACGGCAGCAAATAAGGCGCGTGTATTGTTCTTGTTTTTGGTTATGATGTCAGAGAAGAATGACTGCCTTGCATTTCTAAGTTCCAAATTATAATTGCGAAGTCTCTCTTTATAGATGTCACAGTGAACCTGCGCTCAGCTTTCCGACTCTCTCGTTTCTCTATCTTGACCAGCGTAGCATTTCTCCAAGGAGATCTTTGCTTACCCGAGACAACCTTCACTTTAGTGGGTGCAATGGCATCAATAATATTTTTAACTTTAAAATTGAAGCCATCTACAAGCTCATTGACTGAGAGGCAAGAGAGGGCTGGTGTGGAGGAGAACTTCTGAATAAATAGTTCACTGGTGTTTTCAGAGATGTAACGCTTTGTCACAACCTTGGTTTGGACATTTGTGTGCATGGAGATTGCACTCTCAAAGAAAACACAGAAATGATCAGAGAGTGCAACATCAGTCACAGCAACCTTGGAAATGTTTACACCTTTGGTGATGATTAGGTCCAGAGTGTGCCCCCTGTTGTGGGTGGGTCCTGTCACATGCTGAGTCAGATCATAGTTATCAAGGACACCACATAGTTCTATAGACCCTCTGTCCTGGGGATTATCAACATGGATATTAAAATCACCAACAATAACAACACAGTCAAAATCAATACAGATTACAGACAGCAGTTCAGTAAACTCATCACAGAAGGTTGCACAGTATTTAGGCGGTCTGTAAATGTTTAGGAATAAAGCTTGAGTGGAGTTCAGAGCCACATATTCAAAAGAACTAAAATGACCAAAGGACATCTGCTTGCATTGAAGAGAATCATTAAATAAAATAGCAACTCCACCTCCTTTCTTATGCGCTCTTGTTTCACTCATGAAACTGAAGTTGTGAGGTGTTGATTCAATAAGAACAGCTGCACTGTTATCTTGATTTAACCAAGTTTCAGTTAAAAACAAAATGTCCAGTTTATGCCTAACAATAATATCATTGATTAAAAATGTTTTTCCTGACAGAGACCTGACATTTAATAAAGCTAAGTTTAATGTGGTTAAAGCTTTCTTTGCCCAATTTATTTGGACAGGCTGATGAGGAATGTATGCTAAGTTTGATAAGTTTGCAGGTTTACTGTTGTTTCTTCGCAGCCTCACCTTTCTTTTTCTATAAACTTGCAGGACAGGAATTGAGACAGCTAGCTGCATACAGGGCCCCGACTTTTCCTGGAGAGAGTCATTGGTGTCATTAGCCTTGTAGCCTGGACCCAGAAGATATCAATTATTTCCTTTATCAGGTAGGGGAGACAGAGAATGGTTAAGGAACCGTCGAGGAGTGGGGAGAGGAGTGTGTTTGGTTCCAGCAATGACCAGCTCATTCATGTGGTCAGTGAACTCCAGGTGGGGGGAGGATGGGGAGAGTGTGAGAGAGGAAAGGGACCTGGATGGAATTTGGGGGTGGAAGTAGGTGCTGGGGAGGGAGGTAAAGACTCCTCGTCTAGGAAGGGTAGGGGAAGTGGGAGATCGGAGGCGGTCCCTGATGATGAGGTTGGAGACTCCTCCTTTTGGCTGTCGTTAGGCGGGGGCATCCTTCCCGTATGGTCTCCATGGCGATGCTGTGTGGTTATCTTTTGTTTAGACTCCTCTCTGGTCTTGTCCTTGGCAGTAGGGACAGACGGGTGACGCAGGGAGAAAAATAGGTTTGAGGTAAACAGTTTTACCCCTGACTTGTTCAGGCAAACTCCATGCGCTTTAAAAAGATGTCTGCGCTCCCAGAAAAGGTCGAAATTGTTGATAAAATGTACTGAATGGTCAGTACATGCAGTTGACAGCCATTCGTTCAGTGCAAACAGCCTGCTGAATCCTTCATCTCCTCCTCTGACTGGTGGAAGAGGGCCACTGATGAACACCTCAGCCTTGACAGAGCTGACTGTGTTTAACAGATCAATAAAGTCTCGCTTCAGAACTTCAGACTACTTCAGACAATATCACAGCTTCCTGTATGCATGATGTTTTTCGCTGTGGGATAGTCAGCCACGATGCCGAGGATTTTGTCTCTCATGTCAGAGACCATATCTTTCGGAAAGCAGAGTATTTTGGTATTCTTGCTGCACAGTTTTCTGACATCTTTTACAGCATAGTCACCAACAATCAGAGTCTCAGGCCCAGTCATTAGCTTTGACTGCGGCCTTTTACTCTCACATTGACTCTCAGTTCTTATCCCGCTTTGAGGAGATGGCTGCTTATCCAGGTCAACAGATGGAGATTTCTGATCCTGCGACAATGGAGAAAATCGGTTTTGAAGTTGTAGGCTTGGTTGTTGTGGAGGTGTTTTGCAGGTTTTACTTTTCTCAGCTGTCCTTGGCTTTGTCCGACTGGGTGCAGGGGTTGAGGAGGAGTTCTGCCTGTGTGCTAATGCAGGCCAGCCAGTCGCATCACTTGTAAACAAACGCCACGCGCGAGCAAACTGTTCTCTCATTGGTCCGACTTTTATGCGGCTATAAATAGGCTCTGTTGCTTTTTTTTTTAAGGTTAGGGGGGGGGGGGGGGGATTGGGGGTGCGTGAACCCGGTCGGGATGTAGAAGGGGGTGCGTGGCCTAAAAAGTTTGGGAACCGCTGGTTTAGTCCATTAAAAACATCTCTCATATTGTAGCTCACTAGAATCAGTTTACCGTCTAAAATGTTTCACAGAGATGAACTTGAGCTCACTGAGCCACCACTTCGTCAACAAACCAACACGTGAACGTCTTTCAATGATTAACGTCACGTTGATAACTCTGTAAGGGGGTCAGCGGTCACCTGGAAGCGGTCCGGGACGTCCAGTTTGGGTGAAGGAACCCCGACCAGGTAATCCACCATCACCATGATCGTGATGGTCAGGAAGACGGCAAAGTCACTGATGGACGATCGGACCTGCAGACACAGAACTCTCATTTAATCCTTTAAAACCGTTGATCATGACTTCAGTAAATAAAGGTTTAGAGTCAGAATCTCTATGGTACCTTGGTAGGGAAGTATCTCATTGTCTTGAACTGCTTGAGGAAGGAGGAGAGGAAGAAGGTGGTGAAGAAGAGGATGACGGACCAGAAGAGGATATCTGGGACGAAGGGACCTTTGTGGCTGCAGGCCGAACCCACGAACTCCCCGTGAAGGTCTTGACAGACCTGGAGACACAGAGAGGTTTGACTCAATGAGTTGGATCAGGTTCAGAGGGTGAATAAAGGTCTCAGCACTCCATTAACTATCTTTCTGTTTCTGAGGAGTCGTAATAAAATAACTTCTGTCATCACGGTTAGTTCAGTAAAGACCTTCTGTGTTCCTGAACCATGATAATAAAAGTCTGAGGACTGTTTGATGAAGACTCAGGTCAGACCTTCACAGACAGCTCATCCCACCGGATGTCACGTTCTTGTTGCTCCACATCTGCTGGACTTGATCCGAGACGTTGGCAGGTGGAGAACACCGGCACCTGAACAAGGAACAACAACTACCATGAGATCTGGATCATCAAAGTCAGACCTTTAGACCTTCAGACCTTAAAGTCTTCAGACATTCAGGCCGTCGGAACTTTAGACCTTCAGGTCTTCAGGCCATCAGGCCTTTTGACCGTCAGACCTTTAGACCGTAAGACCATAAAGTCTTTAATCCGTCAGACCATCAGATGTTCTCACGTGTAGAAGGTGAGGTTGTCCAGCTGGTTGTTCATGTCTATGGGGTACCGCTCCCCGAGGCGGACCAGCTTCTCCAGAGACTCGTAGATGAAGATGATGCAGATGAGGGAGGCGAAGGCCTCCTCGGTGAAGTGGGTGATGTAGCAGACCAGAGAGCCGGCGTCGGTGGCGACCAGCAGCAGGCAGAGGAAGGCGGTCCAGAGTCCAATACTGGTCCGCAGGGACAGGTAGGACAGACCGTAGTCACTGAGGACAGAGGGAGGCTGTTGGAGGACATGTGATAGTCTTTAGAGACAAAAACACAGATACCAGACCAGGATTCTAGATGAAGTCCACTTCAGTCTTTTCAAGAAAAAGGTAGAAAGTCTTTCATTCCAACAGAAGACTCGTTTGAGGACCAGGATCTGTACGTTTCAACTCTTTGGTACTTTATTTTGAGAGGGGACGAGAGGAAAGTTTAACGTTGTCGTCAGCAGATTAAATGTCACTTCCACTGAGACCAGAGCTAATGAATGCTAAGCTAAGGAACAGAGTTTACCGATCAATAATCAAACAATAAACAAACGGAGATGGATTCTGGAGGGAACTCAATCTCTACTAACGGATGATTGAATGAGCAGGACTTAAAGTTTAATGAAGTTCAACAGAATCATCTGAACTGGACTCTGTGACTTTTAAAAGTGTTTATTCATATTTATCTGCAGCCTCTGTTGGTTAGACCTGACCTCTGGGACAACCAATCAGAGAGCAGGATGATCAATACTCCACCGATCAGTGACAAAGTGGACCAGCTGGTTCTGGTTCCAGACTGGTTTCTGTGGGCCCCTAGAGATTACCGAGGGGTCAGTAAACAATGTCGACACCGAGGCCGTGGACACAGACGGCCTCTCTATAAAGAGCAGCCGCCTCAGGCCACCTCGTTAACGTCCCTCATCATGTCTCGCTCGGTCCACGTCCTCATGCTGCTGGTCCTGGTCTGTCTGACCCAGGTCGGCTCGGCTCAGATCAGCTCAGCTCGACCCGCCAACAGCCGAGCCGAGCTCAAGGAGGTTCAGGACGCTCTGGAGGAGCTGAAGGCCGAGAGACGAGGTGAAGCTGCATCTGACTTTAATATATAACTGACATATCATATACAGTATGTATATATGTATATATATATAAATATATATGTAATATATACTGTATATATATATATATATATATATATATATATATATATATGTATACATATATGATATATGTACATATATGTATATATATATATATATATATATATATGTATATATATGTATATATACATGTATATATATGTATATATACATGTATATATATGTATGTATATATATGTATATGTATATATATATATACGTATATACGTATATATATATACGTATATATATATATAGTCAAACCTGTGTGAGATAAACATATTGTTTGTTTTCATGAAGCGTCACTTTAAATGTTGCTGCTGCAGCAAATTGTGGGTCGGGATTATCTTGGTCAAGGAAGGTCCAGTGTTTCCTCTGCTAAAGGAGCTAGGAAAGGAATCATTGAAGCTCCTTTCCTTAGCATTTAGAGCATTCAACATGTTGCAACAGTTACTAAATGGAGCCGTCGATGATAAACAAGAGTTCAGTGTGATCCTCTTCCATCTGAACGTTTGGTCTTCTGTTCACAGCGATGAGCGATCGTCTGGAGGCGGCTGAGAGTGAACTGAAGAGGGTCAGAGGTGAGAGATCCACAACCTCAGAGGGCAGAGGTCACTGTGATGAAATAATGAAACATCTGTAAAATGTGACGCTCTGGGAAATGCTTTTGTTCAGAAACTCCTAAAGTCGCATTCGCCGCCTCGCTGGGAGGAAACGGTCTCGTGAAGACCACAACCGGCAACAAAGACCTGGTCTACAAGGACGTCCTGACCAATGTGGGCGGGGCTTACAACGCAGAGACAGGTGAGGGTGAATATGATGTTTATGAACAGCTGGTTGGTGCTGTTAAAGCACCACAGAAGAAGAAGTGATTATCATCTTCCTCCTCCAGGTGAGTTCACCGCCCCGGTTCGTGGAGTCTACTACATCCGCTTCACAGCCAACGCTCCCACTGACTTCCCCATGAGCGCCGTGCTCTACAAGAACGCCGGCCAGATCCAGCTGATCGCCCACGAGCAGCCGTCTGGAGAGGGCAGCGACACGGCGTCCAACGGGGCCGCCCTGATGCTGGAGACGGGGGACAAGCTGAAGATGGTTCTGTGGCTGAACACGCAGATCTGGGACAACAGCAACCACCACAGCACCTTCAGCGGCTTCCTGCTGTTCCCCATGTGAGGATGACTCAATTGTTACTACAGGAAATACAGGGCTCTGATTGGCTGGCAACTGTCTGTAAACGTCACATGCTTCATCCACAGCTGGGCTCCAGAAGACAGGGAGACCATGTTCTGTGTGAGAGTTAAAACGCGTACGATGATGATGATTATAATCGGTGGTCCTGTTGGCACTTGGTGTTCTATGCACGAGTAACTTACGCTGTTAGTCTGGAGCTCTGCAGAAGAACACTTCTAGCAACACCACTTCCACTACTACAACAACACCATCACCACTTCTACTGCCACCAACCGCACTTCTGCTACTACCACCACCACTTCCACCACCAAGCCCACAAAAACTTATACTTCCACCACTACATTTACTACTACCAACATTACTACTCCTGATACTTCTGCTACCTACCAATACTACAACTACTACTAGCACCACTATCAGTACTACAACACCAACATGTTACCCCTACTACTTCCATTGACACTATTACAGTACATTTGTTTTGTGTCTTTGTCTTAAAGGACGAACCTCCTAAAGACTTGTTTTGTGTCTTTGTGTTAAAGGACGAACCTCCGAAAGACTTGTTTTGTGTCTTTGTCTTAAAGGACGAACCTCCTAAAGACTTGTTTTGTGTCTTTGTGTTGAAGGACGAACCTCCCAAAGACTTGTTTTGTGTCTTTGTGTTAAAGGACGAACCTCCTAAAGACTTGTTTTGTGTCTTTGTCTTAAAGGACGAACCTCCTAAAGACTTGTTTTGTGTCTTTGTGTTAAAGGACGAACCTCCGAAAGACTTGTTTTGTGTCTTTGTCTTAAAGGACGAACCTCCTAAAGACTTGTTTTGTGTCTTTGTGTTAAAGGACGAACCTCCTAAAGACTTGTTTTGTGTCTTTGTCTTAAAGGACGAACCTCCTAAAGACTTGTTTTGTGTCTTTGTCTTCAAGGACGAACCTCCTAAAGACTTGTTTTGTGTCTTTGTCTTAAAGGACGAACCTCCTAAAGACTTGTTTTGTGTCTTTGTCTTAAAGGACGAACCTCCTAAAGACTTGTTTTGTGTCTTTGTCTTAAAGGACGAACCTCCTAAAGACTTGTTTTGTGTCTTTGTCTTCAAGGACGAACCTCCTAAAGACTTGTTTTGTGTCTTTGTCTTAAAGGACGAACCTCCTAAAGACTTGTTTTGTGTCTTTGTCTTAAAGGACGAACCTCCTAAAGACTTGTTTTGTGTCTTTGTCTTAAAGGACGAACCTCCTAAAGACTTGTTTTGTGTCTTTGTCTTAAAGGGTGGACGAATCTCCGGCAGAGTTTGACGCTGAAGCCGAACTGAAGACTCTTCAGGCTTCACTGAAGCAGCTTCAGACAGACAACCTGGGTGAGTCTCAGTGAGGACGTCTTTGTCTCTCACCAGTTACTAGAAGCTGATTTCTAGTTATTGATCAGTTACGGGAAGCTCATTATTAGTTATTGATCAGTTATTGTAAGCTGATTACTAGTTATTGATCAGTTATTGTAAGCTGATTACTAGTTATTGATCAGTTATTGTAAGCTGATTACTAGTTATTGATCAGTTATTGGAAGCTCATTATTAGTTATTGATCAGTTACTAGAAGCTGATTACTAGTTATTGATCAGTTATTGTAAGCTGATTACTAGTTATTGATCAGTTATTGGAAGCTCATTATTAGTTATTGTTCAGTTACTAGAAGCTGATTACTAGTTATTGATCAGTTCATTGTTGCTGTGTGTTTGCAGGAGTCAAAGAGAGACTCGAGAACACCGAGAGGGAGCTGAAGGCCACGAGAGGTCGGTCACTTCCTGAGATACTTGCGATAAAAAAAATGAAATATATATACACATATATAAAAATATATATCTGTTGAGTTTCCCTTCAGACGTACCGAAGGTGGCGTTTGCGGTTTCTCTCGGAGGAAACGGTCTCCAGAAGACAACGTCAGGAAGCAGAACTCTCATCTACAAAGACGTCCTGACCAACGTTGGACAGGCCTACAGCTCTGAGACGGGTCAGTGTCCTCAAACTCACTCTCACCTCCAGCAGGTGTCACTGCTGCTGTCTCACCTCCTGTGAAATGAAAGATACGAGAGATTATTTATTTGAATATTATTTATTCAAATATTATGTATATTATTTATTAGAACATTATGTATTAAAATATTATTTATTAGAACATTATTTATTATATTATTTATTAGAACATTATGTATTATATTATTTATTAGAACATTATGTATTATATTATTTATTAGAACATTATGTATTATATTATTTATTAGAACATTATTCATTCGAACATTATTTATTATATTATTTATTAGAACATTATGTATTATATTATTTATTAGAACATTATTTATTACATTATTTATTGGAACATTATTTATTATAATATTATTTATTAGAACATTATGTATTATATTATTTATTAGAACATTATTTATTAGAACATTATTTATTAGAACATTATTTATTATATTATTTATTAGAACATTATGTATTATATTATTTATTAGAACATTATTTATTATATTATTTATTAGAACATTATTTATTAGAACATTATTTATTATATTATTTATTAGAACATTATGTATTATATTATTTATTAGAACATTATTTATTAGAACATTATTTATTATATTATTATTTATTAGAACAGTATTTATAAAAATGTTACTCTCTTTAGATTCAAAATATATTTGTTAATCTTGAGGGAAATTCAGATTTGATTGTGGACACTTTGTAAATGTTTGTTAAATGTAACAGCTGTTTTGTTTTGTAACTCTTTCTCCTCACACCTTCATCTTCATCCTCACACCTTCCTCCTCACACCTTCCTCTTCCTCCTCACACCGTCATCTTCATCCTCACACCTTCATCTTCCTCCTCACACCGTCATCTTCATCCTCACACCTTCATCTTCCTCCTCACACCTTCATCTTCATCCTCACACCGTCATCTTCATCCTCACACCTTCATCTTCCTCCTCACACCTTCATCTTCATCCTCACACCGTCATCTTCATCCTCACACCTTCATCTTCCTCCTCACACCTTCATCTTCATCCTCACACCTTCCTCCTCACACCTTCATCTTCATCCTCACACCGTCATCTTCATCCTCACACCTTCATCTTCCTCCTCACACCTTCATCTTCATCCTCACACCGTCATCTTCATCCTCATCCTCACACCTTCCTCTTCCTCCTCACACCTTCATCTTCATCCTCACACCGTCATCTTCATCCTCACACCTTCATCTTCCTCCTCACACCTTCCTCTTCCTCCTCACACCTTCCTCTTCCTCCTCCAGGTGAGTTCACCGCCCCGGTTCGTGGAGTCTACTACATCCGCTTCACAGCCAACGCTCCCACTGACTTCCCCATGAGCGCCGTGCTCTACAAGAACGCCGGCCAGATCCAGCTGATCGCCCACGAGCAGCCGTCTGGAGAGGGCAGCGACACGGCGTCCAACGGGGCCGCCCTGATGCTGGAGACGGGGGACAAGCTGAAGATGGTTCTGTGGCTGAACACGCAGATCTGGGACAACAGCAACCACCACAGCACCTTCAGCGGCTTCCTGCTGTTCCCCATGTGAGGATGAGCCCTCATCGTCATCATCATCGTCATCATCATGTCCCTTTAAATAAAGACTCTTCATGTTCTGAGCTTCAACATAAAACATGATAAATATTAATATTATTATAATTAATTAATGTCAACATCAAAAGTGATATTACTACTATTGTTGTTAATAATATTAATAACATTAACGCTCCAGGTCTGCTTGTCTGTTAGTGTCGGACATGTTTGAGTCCTGTTGACTAACATTGTGATGCGTTCAGGATCTTTTCAGGAAAAACGAGTATTGTGTGATGTGTTCAAATGTAACAATAAAACGTTGATCAAAAGGAGCTGTTTGAAGATGTTTTCACATGAAGATGAAATAAATATTCGAGACAAATTCATGAGAAAATGTCTATTATTCTATATCTATATTAATAAAGCTGCATTCTGTCTACTAACCACCGGGGGATGACTGAGAATATCACTGAGGAAGAACTCCTCCTCATTGGTCAGCTTCAGTATGACATCACAGGTTCATATGAGACATGTCCAACAGTCAGTGATGCTGGTAAAAGTAGTAGTACAGAAACACACTAGCATGAACACAGTACGTGGTGAGTGAAGGCTCAGGTAGTGCTTCTTGAGGAGGTGAGTCTTCAGGTAGTGCTTCTTGAGGAGGTGAGTCTTCAGGTAGTGCTCCTTGAGGAGGTGAGTCTTCAGGTAGTGCTTCTTGAGGAGGTGAGTCTTCAGGTAGTGCTCCTTGAGGAGGTGAGTCTTCAGGTAGTGCTTCTTGAGGAGGTGAGTCTTCAGATAGTGCTTCTTGAGGAGGTGAGTCTTCAGGTAGTGCTTCTTGAGGAGGTGAGTCTTCAGGTAGTGCTTCTTGAGGAGGTGAGTCTTCAGGTAGTGCTTCTTGAGGAGGTGAGTCTTCAGGTAGTGCTTCTTGAGGAGGTGAGTCTTCAGGTAGTGCTCCTTGAGGAGGTGAGTCTTCAGCCTGATGAAAGATGGGCAGTGACTCTGCTGTCCTGAGGTCAGTGGGGAGTTCATTCCACCACTGAGGGGTCAGGACAGGAAACACGTGACCGGGTCGATCGGCCGCAGGAACCTCTGAGCGACGGGGGAACCGATCGCCCAGAGGCAGCAGAACCAAGAGGTCGGGGGGGGTGTAGGGCTGGACCGTGGCCTGGAGATAGGAAGGAGCTGTTCCCTTCACTGCTCTGTAGGCACCAGAGTCTCACTGGATGCTCTTACAGGAGCCAGTGCAGAGAACGGAGAAGGCAAGTTGTGGGAGAACTTGGGGCGATTGAACACCAGGCGAGCTGCAGCTTTCTGGACAAGCTCCAGAGGTCTGATGGCCGACGCCGGAGCTCCTGCAAGTACTGAGCTGCAGGAGTCCAGCGGGAGATGACCAGAGCCTGGATGAGCACCTGCTCCGTCTCCTCAGTGAGGAAGTGAATCCTCCTGATGCTGCAGAGCAGGAACCTGCAGCAGCGTGGAACCGATGCAATGTCTGCTGAGAACGACAGTCGGTCGTCCAGAGTCACACCCAGGTTCCTCACAGGCCGAGTCGGCGTCACCGCGGTATCATCAGAATCAGAATCAGAACCGTTTATTGCCAATGTATGTAGCATACAAGGAATTTGTCATGGCAGGTGGTGCATAACATGAGACAATACAATGAACAACAAACAACAGTGCAAGAAATAGAAACATATAAAACTGTACAGTCATGAAGTCATCCTCCTGCTGCTTGGATATTCTACCAACACACTTTTTCAAAAATATTTCAAACTGCATGACCACTGATCTTTTACAAATTGTAAACACATCCCTTCTCTCAGGTGTCTTCCCACAAGCCCTAAAAACTGCAGTTATTAAACCGCTCCTAAAGAAGGCTAGTTTAGACTCCGCAACAATGAAAAATGATAGGCCAATATCAAACCTCCCATTTTTAAGTAAAATAATTGAAAAAGCGGTTTTCCAACAGCTGACCAACTTCTTGGCCGTAAATAACTGCTTTGATGTTTTCCAGTCA
This sequence comes from Lycodopsis pacificus, assembly GCA_028022725.1. NCBI lineage: Eukaryota > Metazoa > Chordata > Actinopteri > Perciformes > Zoarcidae > Lycodopsis > Lycodopsis pacificus. The sequence continues at coordinate 29,176,169 of CM051695.1, forward strand.
GGCTTTCGACAGCACCACAGCACTGAAACTGCTCTTGTTACGGTTTTCAACGACATCCACTTAAACATAGACAATGGCAGAAGTTCAGTCTTAGTGTTACTGGATCTCAGTGCTGCATTCGACACGGTCGACCATGCCATACTCCTAGAAAGACTAAAGATCTGGGTGGGACTCTCTGGCACAGCACTTAACTGGTTTGAATCCTACTTGAAGGACAGAATACTTTGTGTCTGTAGCTGATTACACATCAGAGCTGACTAAAATGACATGTGGTGTTCCCCAAGGTTCAATACTGGGGCCTCTTCTGTTCAACATCTACATGCTTCCACTAGCTCAGATTATGGAAAACAACAAAGTGTGTTATCATAATTATGCAGACGACACACAAATCTACATAACTATGTCACCAGGGGACTATAATCCCATACAAGGGCTGGGTAACTGCATTGAACTAATCAACAACTGGATGTAACAGAATGTTCTTCAATTAAACAAAGATAAAACAGAAGTAATTGTTTTTGGTACCAAGGACGAACGATTGAAAATCACCGCTCAGCTTCAATCACTGATGTTAAAACCCACAAACCAAGCCAGAAATCTACCGTAGTTATGGATTCAGACCTCAACCTGAACAGCCACATCAAGACAATTACAAAATCAGCCTACTATCACCTGAAGAACATATCAAGGATTAGAGGACTTATGTCTCAACAGGATGTGTAAAACTTATCCACGCATTCATCTTCAGCAGACTGGACTACTGTAACGGTGTGTTTACAGGTCTCTGTAAAAAGTCCGTCAGAAAGCTGCAGCTGATTCAGAACGCTGCAGCTCGAGTCCTCACTAAGACCAGGAGGGTGGATCACATCACCCCAGTTCTGATGTCTTTGCACTGGCTTCCTGTCCAACAAAGACTTTAAAATCCTGCTGTTGGTTTACAAAGCACTGAATGGTTCAGGACCAAAATACATCTCTGATCTGCTGCTACCTTATGAACCATCCCGACCCCTCAGCTCGTCTGGGACCGGTCTACTTCCTGTTCCCTTATGAACCATCCCGACCCCTCAGGTCGTCTGGGACCGGTCTACTTTCTGTTCCCAGAGTCAGAACTAAACATGGAGAAGCAACGTTCAGTTTTTCTGCTCCACATATCTGGAACAAAGTCCCAGAAAGCTGCAGGTCTGCTGAGACCCTCAGCTCCTTTAAATCAAGATTGAAGACTTTTCTGTTTGCTGCTGCCCTTAATTGAACCACATTCAATTAATATATTAATCAATTTCCTGCATTTCTGCATTTTACTATGAAACTGTCTTACACTGTGTTTTAATGAATGTTTTTAATTGTTTTTAAATCTCCTTTTCTTTTGCCTTATGTTTTGATGCTTTTAATGGTTTTATGTGAAGCACTTTGAATTACCTTGTTGTTGAAATGTGCTATACAAATAAACTTGCCTTGCCTTGCCTTACAGTATAATATAAAATAATATAAAATAAAGTGCACAGCAAACAGATAACAGGACTGTAAACAAGTGCAATGTAAAAGTGTGGAGTGTGTTTAAATATGAAGGATGTGTGGGGGAGTGGCCGGTGGGACTTTGTCCTGGGGAGGACAGAGTCAGTGGGTCCTGGTCTCTGTTCATGAGCCCGACTGCCGACGGGAAGAAACTGTTCATGTGGCGTGAGGTCTTGGTCCTGATGGAGGTCTTGGTCCTGATGGAGGTCTTGGTCCTGATGGAGGTCTTGGTCCTGATGGACCTCAGCCTCCTGCCAGATGGAAGGGGCACAAACAGTTCATGTGCAGGGTGGGAGGGGTCAGCTACAATCCTTCTTGCTCGCTTCAGGGTCCTTGAAGAGAACAAGTCCTGGAGGGACGGCAGATTGCAGCCGATCACCTCTCAGCAGAGCGGATGATGCGCTGCAGTCTGTCCTTGTCCTTGGCTGTGGCTGCAGCATACCAGACGGTGCTGGAGGAGCAGAGGATGGACTCAATGATGGATCTGTAGAAATGCACCATCATTGTCTTTGGCAGGTTGAACATCTTCAGCTGCCTCAGGAAGTACATCCTCTGCTGAGCCTTCTTGGTGATGGAGCTGATGTTCAGCTCCCACTTGAGGTCCTGGGATATGATGGAGCCCAGGAAGAGGAAGGACTCCACCACGTCAACGGGGAAGTCACACAGTGATAGGGGATGGTGGGGCTACGTTCTTCCTGACATCCACAACCACTCCACTGTCTTTAGAGCGTTGAGCTCCAGGTTGTTCAGACCGCACCAGATGTCCAGTCTCCCACCTGTAGGCGGACTCATCCCCACCAGAGATGAGTCCAATGAGGGTGGTGTCATCCGTGAACTTCAGGAGCTTGATGGACTGGTGACTGGAGGTGCAGCTGTTGGTGTACAGGGAAAAGAGCAGAGGGGAAAGAATGCAGCCTTGGGGGGAACCGGTGCTGATGGTCCTGGAGGCTGAGACGTGCTTTCCCAGCTTCACGTGCTGCTTCCTGTCAGACAGGAAGTCTGTGATCCACTTGCAGGTGGAGTCGGGCACCTGCAGCTGGGAGAGCTTGTCATGCAGCAGAGACGGGATGATGGTGTTGAAGGCAGAGCTGAAGTCCACAAACAGGATCCTGGCGTAGGTTCCTGGGGAGTCCAGATGCTGGAGGATGAAGTGATGGGCCAAGTTGACTGCATCGTCTACAGACCTGTTGGCTCTGTAGGGGAACTGCAGGGGGTCCAGGAGTGGGTCGGTGAGGGTTTTTAGGTGGGACAGGACAAGGCGCTCAAAAGACTTCATGACCACAGAGGTACGGGCCTGTAGTCACTGAGTCCTGTGATCCTTGGTTTTTTGGGGACGGGGATGATGGTGGAGACCTTGAAGCAGGCTGGTACGTGGCAAGTCTCCAGGGAGGTGTTGAAGATGTCTGTAAACACCAGAGACAGCTGATCAGCACAGAGCTTCAGGGTGGAGGGGGAGACAGAGTCCGGGCCGGCTGCTTTGCGGGGGTTCTGTTTTTTAAAGAGCCTGTTTACATCTCTCTCCTGAATAGAGAGAGTCGTCACTTGGGGGAGGGGGGGCTGGTGGACTGGTGATGGTTGATGGGGCTGTGGGGGATGGGGTCAGGACCATCCCATTGTCTTTCAAAGCGACAGTAGAACTCCTTCAGCTCGTCTGCCAGGCGGAGGTCGTTCATGGGGGGGGGGGGGGGGGGGGGGGGTTTGGGCTTGTAGTTGGTGATCTGTCTGAGACTCTCCAGACAGAAGCAGAGTCATTGGCTGAGTGCTGGTGTTGTAGTTTCTCAGACTACAGTCGTTTAGCGTCTCTTACCGCCTTGCTGAACCTGGACTTTGACTCTTTGTACAAGTCCTTGTCCCCACTCCTGAAAGCCTGATCTTTCTGCAGCCTCAGCGTTCTGAGTTCTGCTGTGAACCAGGGTTTGTCCTTGTTGTAACTCACCTGGTGCTTGTTGGAACACAGCTGTCCTCACAGAAGCTGATGTATGAAGTCACAGCCTCTGTGTACTCATCCAGGCTGTTGGTAGCAGTCCTGAAGACATCCCAGTCTGTGCAGTCCAAGCACGCCCGAAGGTCCTCCAGAGCCTCACTGGTCCACTTCTTGAATGTCCTCGCCAGGTTTACAGCTTGAGTTTCTGCCTGTAAGCAGGAATCAGATGGACCATGACGTGGTCAGAGAGTCAGTGCAGCCTGAGGGACGGCGTGATGCCGCTGATTGATGTGTAGCAGTGATCTAATGCTCTCCTCTCTGGTTGGGCATTTTATAAACTGTCTGTATTTGGGGAGTTCATGGCTGAGGTTTCCTTTGTTCAAGTCACCGAGGACAATACCTGGAGAGTCCGGTTGGTCCGCTCCACACACAGTATCTGATCGGCGAGTGTCCGCTGTGCGTCCTGCACGTTGCTCTGCAGCGGAATGTAAACACCGACCAGCATGAATGAAGAGAACTCATGAGGGAGTAGAAGGGTTTACAGTTCATGATGAAGGATTCCAGATCAGGAGAGCAGTGCTGCAGGACCACTGACACATCGTTACACCAGCCGCTGTTGGAGTAGAAACAGATTCCTCCACCCTTAGTTTTCCCGGAGAGCTCCGTATCGCGGTCCGCTCTGAACAGCTGGAAGCCCGCCAGCTGGAGCGCAGAGTCCGGTATGGATCCACAGAGCCAGGTCTCAGTGAAGCACAGAACGGAGGATGAAGAAACGTCTCCGTCTCTCCCACCAGCAGCTGAAGTTCGTCCAGTTTGTTACAAAGTGAGCGGACGTTGGAGAGGAATATGCAGCATTGTGCGAAATCCACGTGAGCGGAGACGCGCTAGCGCTCCGGCCCGTTTCCCTCTCCTCCGGCGCTTCACTGCATGAGTTCAGGTGAGACCACCTTTCACGAGAACGTCCAGTAACTTTGCTTTAACCAATAGGCTCCAGAAGGAGGACCTATACAAAAACGTATGCGCACTCTGTTTAAGCGCCTTTTAGCTTTCATCTGCTCCAAAAGAGTAGATTTTTTATACATATATATGTATGTATATATATATATACATATGTATACATATGTATATATATATATATATACGTATATATACATATATATATATATATATATACACATATGTATACATATATATATATATATACATACATATATATATATACATACATATATATATATATATATATATATATATATATATATATATATATGTGTATTTATTCATTACAACTGACATCATGAAGTTATTCTTTGACTTTGAACAATGATGGAACTCTACCTGAGTGACCATCTTCTGGGTGTCTTCTTAGCAACACATAATATCCAGACCTACTTTTTTATGAATCTTTTTTTGGCACAAAATCAGATCATCTTCTTTGTTTTAATCAAAACATCTTTAAACAAAGTGATTTCTTCATAATTTATAACTTCAGAATGTTTTGAAGTTCATATTAAATAAAGTCATAAATATTTACAGTTATTTAACATATTATCTTCTTTTGTTTGATCGATTACGAGATTAAATGTATTCTTAAATTATTTTAACATAAATAACAGACGACTTCTCTTTAAATATTCTTTTGTTTTTATTCCTGTTTTATATATTTATATTTTATTACTTTATTATGTATATTTAGCATTTCAAGAGCAAAATATGAGCTTGAAAAGAATAAAGTCTGCTTATAATGTTTTAGAACCTCTTAAACTCTCGCCCTATTTGTAGGCCTCTGCTCGCATACCAGACTAAAGAGACCACAGCTCTGTAACTACAGGGTCCATTTTAATAATCTTTGAGGCTATAATCAGATCACACTGGGGAGATTGTTCAGTGGGTAATATTGTGTACATGTTGCTGGTTAATATAGTGCATGAAGACATTACACAGCTCAAATTGAAAATAATCAGGTTCGCCTGGAAAAAAAGCACTTTTATTGATATTGTGTTGTTGAAATAATGCAGCAGCTCCTTAAAAACTCTCCCAAATCATAACACAACCGATCAGTAGTTATGAATAAAGGTTAAAGTGGGATAAAGTAAAGAATAAGAGGCTTTAGTACAGAGAGGTCACGCGAGGTCATCATTTTCGAACCAGCTGTTGCAGCTCTTACGTTGTACTTTTATATACTATATAACTATATATTTCACTTTTTTATCACTCATATTATTCAATACATCAAAATACAGCCGTTAGGAATCATTTTGAGATTCCTAACATCAGAGTATGTTTCTGGCTGTCATCCATAGGATTTTCTCAGTTCATGTGTGTCTATGGGGCTCCAGGTCAGCCTATGATTGGTTGATCTCAGTGTTTGAGCCCTCCTTCGACGCGTCGAGTCTCAGGAAGGCGGGTGTAGAAGCGGGTGTTGATTGACAGAACTTTCAGCGAGTAACGTTGCAAGAAGTGCCGCTTATCCCAGAGCGTAAAATTCTATTGGCCGAAAGTCTGACCCGAGGTGGGTTGACCCCCCTTCCACAGGAAACAGCTCGGAAGTAAACAGGAAGCACTTGGCGTCCATGACGGTGCCGCTAAAACTGATTTTTTTCGATGTTTTTGTACTAATATTTCATAAAACGTCACAAAAAAACAAGGATTTTTTCAGCTGAAGACCAGCGCCATGGTACACTTGACCACTCACAGCTTTCTGCTGGTTCAACGGAGAGAAAAAAGGAAGGTTGTTATGATTTCTGTGTCGCATGCTAATGCTAATCGATGTACGGATTAGCCCGCTAGCTCCGAGCTAAGTGGTGCAAATATGGATATAAAGCACACATAACGCAGATTTCTGGCCAGGATTTGGTCCTTTTATCACATGTTCTCGATGCGTCGGAGTATATGGTCGTGTTTGGAGCGTGTAAAAAGTGACTTCTATGATCGTCATACGTTGCCCGTACCTCCGGTAAATGAAATATACACATGTACACTTCTGGCTATCAAAATAAGCAATTTCTGGACGCTACTTATGAGCCCCCCTCCCCCTCCCTCCCCCCAGAGCCCCCGAATTCGGGGGCGTCGTCCTAAAGAGGTTTTAAGTTCTAATTAGCGATGTGAGATTTGTATTATTATTGTTAAAGTGGAGAGAATAACACACAGTAATTCTATTTAATACGACTGCAGCTGACTGTTATGAGCTTGATGTTTATCGTATATTAAATATTAAACAGAGAGATGATTTATTTTAATGATGATGTCACTTCACATTTAAATGCTTTCAAGAAAAACAAACGTGGCGCTTTTTAAAAATGACTGAAGAATAATTTAAATTGTACTCACCAAGACGAACGTCGCCATGATGCTGCTGAGAGATGAACAGAGTGTGTGTGTGTGATGTCATCAGGTGGGCGGGGCTAAATCCACACAATGATTGTTTGAAATTTCCTGCAAAATGTAATCTGGAGGCAGATTAAGATGAAAGATTAAAGAGGACAAACACAGACACGTGACGAGTGTGTTTGAAGAAAAACGATCATTTGAAACTGTACTTGTGAGGACTGAAATAAACTCAAAAATAGATTATAAATCAATCAGGACTAAAAACTAGTGCTGGGCAAGTTAATGCGTTATTATCGCATTAACGCATTCATTAATTAACACCGACAATTATTTTATCGTGCGTTAACGCCAAGTTTTTTTATTTATTATTAAGCTACATTTTTAACACAAGAACCAGCAGCCAGAGGTGAACAGCTGTTTGTGTGGCGTCTCTTCCAGTTCCCTTCACCTACATTCCCCTGGGTCCTAAGTCCCTCCATGTACAGCTTCTTATCACCCTCTATGTACCAACGTACATTTATAACAAATAGCACACATATCACGGTCATCAGCGTTATTATGTGTCTGACCACAATACCAACAAAATAAATGATTCATTTAAATCATTTTTTAAAGTGTTTTGTGTGTAATATGTATAATAAGCATCATTTAGTGTCACTACTGAGAATCTAACAAACATTAAAAACATGACGTAGATGGGTTTGCAGTTCTCAAGATGTATATTTAAATATCATCTCTTCCACACATGAAGATGAAGTTGTGAACACCTGAATATCTCTGATCAGAATCATAACTGTGTTATAACTGCTGCTGTGTAAAGGGAACACTGCTGCTAACAACAACCTGATGTGTTTAAAGTGTTTACACACAATGTTATTCACCTTTAGTTCATAGAGCAGCACTTTAAAATACAAGTGCACAATACACTACTTATAATTCATTATTGAACTTTGACATAACAAATGAGATTAATCGCGATTAAAAAAACCTAAGAATCAACACTTTAACCGTTAATAGTTTGTGTAAAACAAATTCTAAAATGTTTTTATTTTCCAGTTTATATCTTCCAAAATAGTCTTTGTCCTCATTTAACAATATGTCTTCACTGTTTTATTATCAAACAGACACACTGAGCATGTGCAGTGAGTCACATGACTTCACCAGCTAACAATAAGAATCAATAATCACAGTTCAATCGCCGCAAATATCACATCTCTCATCACAATGACATCAGCAGGTGGGCGGGACCACCAGAGCCCTGTGATCCGATTGGTTGTTGTGGTCCAATGAGGAGTGTCTGAGTGTTTTTAGGATCCTTTAGTGCTTCTGGTCATCATCCCGATAATGTTCCACTGATCTGGAGTCACCTGAGACAGAAACATCATCAATTGTTTTGTTATTGTTACCATGTAAGCAGAATGTTTCTGGGGGAAACATTTGAGTGTGACACTCACTCTGCGCAGCTCGTTAAACTCTCCCGCCATCGACACGTATTCTCCTCCATCGAACCGGATCACCTGAAGATAAACAAGGAAGAGTTAGACCAGCCTAAACTCTGACCTGAGATCAGTCTAAACTCTGACCTGAGATCAGCCTAAACTCTGACCTGAGATCAGCCTAAACTGACCTGAGATCAGCCTAAACTCTGACCTGAGATCAGCCTAAACTCTGACCTGAGATCAGCCTAAACTCTGACCTGAGATCAGCCTAAACTCTGACCTGAGATCAGCCTAAACTCACCGCTCCAGACATCCAGGTAGCGTAGTCGCTGCTCACGTACGCTGCCAGGTTTGAGATCTCTGCTGGTGTGCCGAGTCGACCTGTTGGGATCCGACCGATCATCGCCTTCTCAAACTCTCCAGTTGGGTCCAGACGGCTGAAGGCCCCCTAAACAACAACAACAACAACAACTGTGACGACCCCTCCCTTCCACCAGGGGTCTGTGTCTGTTTCCTCTCAGGTTGTCTTGCAGGATGTTGATCGGCAGCTAACGAGCACCTGAGCCTGCTGGCTTGGTGCAGCTATAAAGGCGGCCTCTCCTCTCTGACTCCTGTGTGGAGGACCTGGCTGCCTTCTTTTGATTGTTTATTTCGTTAGGTTTAGTTCGTTGTACTTTAAATAAATGTCTATTTATTAGTTTTATCACTTGTCTTGTCTCCCTCATGTTACGACTTTTTGAGCCGGGTCGTGACACAACAAACAACAAGAACAAACAACAGATAAAGAACAAAACACTGCAAACAAACAAACAAACAAATGTTATCATCTATAAGCAAATGGGCGGTACCTTGGTTCTGATTGGTCCAGGCTGGATTATGTTGAACCTGTGGCCGTAGCGGCCCCACTCTGAAGCCAGAGACCTGACACACAACAACAACAGTGTTACCATGGCAACCACAGGATGATGTCATGATAACAGCAGCTGAAAGGTCAAAGGTTAGACTGACTTGTAGAGCGCCTCGACTCCGGCCTTCGCCGACGCACTCGGGACCACGAAACCAGAACCAGACTCAGCGTAGATGGTAGTGATGGCGAGGAAGGACGCACCTGAACAACAACAATAACAACAATAAGGACTCTGGATCAGTCTCTAACCTCTCTGACTCCAGATCAGTCTATAACCTCTCTGACTCTAGATCAGTCTCTAACCTCTCTGACTCTAGATCAGTCTCTAACCTCTCTGACTCTGGATCAGTCTCTAACCTCTCTGACTCTGGATCAGTCTCAAACCTCTCTGACTCTGGATCAGTCTCTAACCTCTCTGACTCCGGATCAGTCTCTAACCTCTCTGACTCCGGATCAGTCTCTAACCTCTCCGACTCCGGATCAGTCTCTAACCTCTCCGACTCTGGATCAGTCTCTAACCTCTCCGACTCCGGATCAGTCTCTAACCTCTCCGACTCTAGATCAGTCTCTAACCTCTCCGACTCTAGATCAGTCTCTAACCTCTGACTCTGGATCAGTCTCTAACCTCTGACTCTGGATCAGTCTCTAACCTCTGACTCTGGATCAGTGTCTAACCTCTCCGACTCTGGATCAGTCTCTAACCTCTCCGACTCTGGATCAGTCTCTAACCTCTCCGACTCTGGATCAGTCTCTGACCTCTCCGACTCTGGATCAGTCTCTGACCTCTCCGACTCTGGATCAGTCTCTGACCTCTCCGACTCTGGATCAGTCTCTAACTTCTCCGACTCTGGATCAGTCTCTAACCTCTCCGACTCTGGATCGGTCTCTAACCTCTCCGACTCTGGATCGGTCTCTAACCTCTCCGACTCTGGATCGGTCTCTAACTTCTCCGACTCTGGATCGGTCTCTAACCTCTCCGACTCTGGATCGGTCTCTAACCTCTCCGACTCTGGATCGGTCTCTAACCTCTCCGACTCTGGATCGGTCTCTAACCCTCTAACCTCTCCGACTCTAGATCAGTCTCTAACCTCTCCGACTCCGGATCAGTCTCTAACCTCTCCGACTCCGGATCAGTCTCTAACCTCTCCGACTCCGGATCAGTCTCTAACCTCTCCGACTCCGGATCAGTCTCTAACCTCTCCGACTCCGGATCAGTCTCTAACCTCTCCGACTCCGGATCAGTCTCTAACCTCTCCGACTCCGGATCAGTCTCTAACCTCTCCGACTCCGGATCAGTCTCTAACCTCTCCGACTCCGGATCAGTCTCTAACCTCTCCGACTCTAGATCAGTCTCTAACCTCTCCGACTCTGGATCAGTCTCTAACCTCTGACTCTGGATCAGTCTCTAACCTCTGACTCTGGATCAGTCTCTAACCTCTGACTCTGGATCAGTCTCTAACCTCTCTGACTCTGGATCAGTCTCTAACCTCTCCGACTCTGGATCAGTCTCTAACCTCTCCGACTCTGGATCAGTCTCTAACTCTAGATCAGTCTCTAAACTCTCTGACTCTGGATCAGTCTCTAACCTCTCTGACTCTAGATCAGTCTCTAACCTCCGACTCTAGATCAGTCTCTAACCTCTCCGACTCTGGATCAGTCTCTAACCTCTCCGACTCTGGATCAGTCTCTAACCTCTCCGACTCTAGATCAGTCTCTAACCTCTCCGACTCTAGATCAGTCTCTAACCTCTGACTCTGGATCAGTCTCTAACCTCTCTGACTCTGGATCAGTCTCTAACCTCTCCGACTCTGGATCAGTCTCTAACCTCTCCGACTCTGGATCAGTCTCTAACCTCTCCGACTCTAGATCAGTCTCTAACCTCTCCGACTCTGGATCAGTCTCTAACCTCTCCGACTCTGGATCAGTCTCTAACCTCTCCGACTCTGGATCAGTCTCTAACTCTAGATCAGTCTCTAAACTCTCTGACTCTGGATCAGTCTCTAACCTCTCTGACTCTAGATCAGTCTCTAACCTCTCTGACTCTAGATCAGTCTCTAACCTCTGACTCTAGATCAGTCTCTAACCTCTCCGACTCTGGATCAGTCTCTAACCTCTCCGACTCTGGATCAGTCTCTAACCTCTCCGACTCTGGATCAGTCTCTAACCTCTCCGACTCTGGATCAGTCTCTAACCTCTCCGACTCTGGATCAGTCTCTAACCTCTCCGACTCTGGATCAGTCTCTAACCTCTCCGACTCTGGATCAGTCTCTAACCTCTCCGACTCTGGATCAGTCTCTAACCTCTCCGACTCTGGATCAGTCTCTAACCTCTCCGACTCTGGATCAGTCTCTAACCTCTCTAACTCTGGATCAGTCTCTAACCTCTGACTCTGGATCAGTCGCTAACCTCTGACTCTGGATCAGTCGCTAACCTCTGACTCTGGATCAGTCGCTAACCTCTGACTCTGGATCAGTCTCTAACCTCTGACTCTAGATCAGTCTCTAACCTCTCCGACTCTAGATCAGTCTCTAACCTCTCCGACTCTGGATCAGTCTCTAACCTCTGACTCTGGATCAGTCTCTAACCTCTGACTCTGGATCAGTCGCTAACCTCTGACTCTGGATCAGTCTCTAACCTCTGACTCTAGATCAGTCTCTAACCAATCCGACTCTAGATCAGTCTCTAACCTCTCCGACTCTGGATCAGTCTCTAACCTCTCCGACTCTGGATCAGTCTCTAACCTCTCCGACTCTGGATCAGTCTCTGACCTCTCCGACTCTGGATCAGTCTCTGACCTCTCCGACTCTGGATCAGTCTCTGACCTCTCCGACTCTGGATCAGTCTCTAACTTCTCCGACTCTGGATCAGTCTCTAACCTCTCCGACTCTGGATCAGTCTCTAACCTCTCCGACTCTGGATCAGTCTCTAACCTCTCCAACTCTGGATCAGTCTCTAACCTCTCCGACTCTGGATCAGTCTCTAACCTCTCCGACTCTAGATCAGTCTCTAACCTCTCCGACTCTAGATCAGTCTCTAACCTCTGACTCTGGATCAGTCTCTAACCTCTGACTCTGGATCAGTCTCTAACCTCTGACTCTGGATCAGTCTCTAACCTCTGACTCTGGATCAGTCGCTAACCTCTGACTCTGGATCAGTCGCTAACCTCTGACTCTGGATCAGTCTCTAACCTCTGACTCTAGATCAGTCTCTAACCAATCCGACTCTAGATCAGTCTCTAACCTCTCCGACTCTGGATCAGTCTCTAACCTCTCCGACTCTGGATCAGTCTCTAACCTCTCCGACTCTGGATCAGTCTCTAACCTCTCCGACTCTGGATCAGTCTCTGACCTCTCCGACTCTGGATCAGTCTCTGACCTCTCCGACTCTGGATCAGTCTCTGACCTCTCCGACTCTGGATCAGTCTCTAACTTCTCCGACTCTGGATCAGTCTCTAACCTCTCCGACTCTGGATCAGTCTCTAACCTCTCCGACTCTGGATCAGTCTCTAACCTCTCCAACTCTGGATCAGTCTCTAACCTCTCCGACTCTGGATCAGTCTCTAACCTCTCCGACTCTAGATCAGTCTCTAACCTCTCCGACTCTAGATCAGTCTCTAACCTCTGACTCTGGATCAGTCTCTAACCTCTGACTCTGGATCAGTCTCTAACCTCTGACTCTGGATCAGTCTCTAACCTCTGACTCTGGATCAGTCGCTAACCTCTGACTCTGGATCAGTCGCTAACCTCTGACTCTGGATCAGTCTCTAACCTCTGACTCTAGATCAGTCTCTAACCTCTCTGACTCTGGATCAGTCTCTAACCTCTGACTCTGGATCAGTCGCTAACCTCTGACTCTGGATCAGTCTCTAACCTCTGACTCTAGATCAGTCTCTAACCTCTCCGACTCTAGATCAGTCTCTAACCTCTCCGACTCTGGATCAGTCTCTAACCTCTCCGACTCTGGATCAGTCTCTGACCTCTCCGACTCTGGATCAGTCTCTGACCTCTCCGACTCTGGATCAGTCTCTGACCTCTCCGACTCTGGATCAGTCTCTGACCTCTCCGACTCTGGATCAGTCTCTAACTTCTCCGACTCTGGATCTGTCTCTAACCTCTCCGACTCTGGATCGGTCTCTAACCTCTCCGACTCTGGATCGGTCTCTAACCTCTCCGACTCTGGATCGGTCTCTAACTTCTCCGACTCTGGATCGGTCTCTAACCTCTCCGACTCTGGATCGGTCTCTAACCTCTCCGACTCTGGATCGGTCTCTAACCTCTCCGACTCTGGATCGGTCTCTAACCTCTCCGACTCCGGATCAGTCTCTAACCTCTCCGACTCCAGATCAGTCTCTAACCTCTCCGACTCCGGATCAGTCTCTAACCTCTCCGACTCCGGATCAGTCTCTAACCTCTCCGACTCCGGATCAGTCTCTAACCTCTCCGACTCCGGATCAGTCTCTAACCTCTCCGACTCCGGATCAGTCTCTAACCTCTCCGACTCCGGATCAGTCTCTAACCTCTCCGACTCCGGATCAGTCTCTAACCTCTCCGACTCCGGATCAGTCTCTAACCTCTCCGACTCTAGATCAGTCTCTAACCTCTCCGACTCTGGATCAGTCTCTAACCTCTGACTCTGGATCAGTCTCTAACCTCTGACTCTGGATCAGTCTCTAACCTCTCTGACTCTGGATCAGTCTCTAACCTCTCCGACTCTGGATCAGTCTCTAACCTCTCCGACTCTGGATCAGTCTCTAACTCTAGATCAGTCTCTAAACTCTCTGACTCTGGATCAGTCTCTAACCTCTCTGACTCTAGATCAGTCTCTAACCTCCGACTCTAGATCAGTCTCTAACCTCTCCGACTCTGGATCAGTCTCTAATCTCTCCGACTCTGGATCAGTCTCTAACCTCTCCGACTCTAGATCAGTCTCTAACCTCTCCGACTCTAGATCAGTCTCTAACCTCTGACTCTGGATCAGTCTCTAACCTCTCTGACTCTGGATCAGTCTCTAACCTCTCCGACTCTGGATCAGTCTCTAACCTCTCCGACTCTGGATCAGTCTCTAACCTCTCCGACTCTGGATCAGTCTCTAACCTCTCCGACTCTAGATCAGTCTCTAACCTCTCCGACTCTGGATCAGTCTCTAACCTCTGACTCTAGATCAGTCTCTAACCTCTCCGACTCTGGATCAGTCTCTAACCTCTCCGACTCTGGATCAGTCTCTAACCTCTCCGACTCTGGATCAGTCTCTAACCTCTCCGACTCTGGATCAGTCTCTAACCTCTCCGACTCTGGATCAGTCTCTAACCTCTCCGACTCTGGATCAGTCTCTAACCTCTCCGACTCTGGATCAGTCTCTAACCTCTCCGACTCTGGATCAGTCTCTAACCTCTCTAACTCTGGATCAGTCTCTAACCTCTGACTCTGGATCAGTCGCTAACCTCTGACTCTGGATCAGTCGCTAACCTCTGACTCTGGATCAGTCGCTAACCTCTGACTCTGGATCAGTCTCTAACCTCTGACTCTAGATCAGTCTCTAACCTCTCCGACTCTAGATCAGTCTCTAACCTCTCCGACTCTGGATCAGTCTCTAACCTCTGACTCTGGATCAGTCTCTAACCTCTGACTCTGGATCAGTCGCTAACCTCTGACTCTGGATCAGTCTCTAACCTCTGACTCTAGATCAGTCTCTAACCAATCCGACTCTAGATCAGTCTCTAACCTCTCCGACTCTGGATCAGTCTCTAACCTCTCCGACTCTGGATCAGTCTCTAACCTCTCCGACTCTGGATCAGTCTCTAACCTCTCCGACTCTGGATCAGTCTCTGACCTCTCCGACTCTGGATCAGTCTCTGACCTCTCCGACTCTGGATCAGTCTCTGACCTCTCCGACTCTGGATCAGTCTCTGACCTCTCCGACTCTGGATCAGTCTCTAACTTCTCCGACTCTGGATCAGTCTCTAACCTCTCCGACTCTGGATCAGTCTCTAACCTCTCCGACTCTGGATCAGTCTCTAACCTCTCCGACTCTGGATCAGTCTCTAACCTCTCCGACTCTGGATCAGTCTCTAACCTCTCCGACTCTAGATCAGTCTCTAACCTCTCCGACTCTAGATCAGTCTCTAACCTCTGACTCTGGATCAGTCTCTAACCTCTCTGACTCCGGATCAGTCTCTAACCTCTCTGACTCCGGATCAGTCTCTAACCTCTCCGACTCCGGATCAGTCTCTAACCTCTCCGACTCCGGATCAGTCTCTAACCTCTCCGACTCCGGATCAGTCTCTAACCTCTCCGACTCCAGATCAGTCTCTAACCTCTCCGACTCTAGATCAGTCTCTAACCTCTGACTCTGGATCAGTCTCTAACCTCTGACTCTGGATCAGTCTCTAACCTCTGACTCTGGATCAGTCTCTAACCTCTCCGACTCTGGATCAGTCTCTAACCTCTCCGACTCTGGATCAGTCTCTAACCTCTCCGACTCTGGATCAGTCTCTGACCTCTCCGACTCTGGATCAGTCTCTGACCTCTCCGACTCTGGATCAGTCTCTGACCTCTCCGACTCTGGATCAGTCTCTAACTTCTCCGACTCTGGATCAGTCTCTAACCTCTCCGACTCTGGATCGGTCTCTAACCTCTCCGACTCTGGATCGGTCTCTAACCTCTCCGACTCTGGATCGGTCTCTAACTTCTCCGACTCTGGATCGGTCTCTAACCTCTCCGACTCTGGATCGGTCTCTAACCTCTCCGACTCTGGATCGGTCTCTAACCTCTCCGACTCTGGATCGGTCTCTAACCCTCTAACCTCTCCGACTCTAGATCAGTCTCTAACCTCTCCGACTCCGGATCAGTCTCTAACCTCTCCGACTCCGGATCAGTCTCTAACCTCTCCGACTCCGGATCAGTCTCTAACCTCTCCGACTCCGGATCAGTCTCTAACCTCTCCGACTCCGGATCAGTCTCTAACCTCTCCGACTCCGGATCAGTCTCTAACCTCTCCGACTCCGGATCAGTCTCTAACCTCTCCGACTCCGGATCAGTCTCTAACCTCTCCGACTCCGGATCAGTCTCTAACCTCTCCGACTCTAGATCAGTCTCTAACCTCTCCGACTCTGGATCAGTCTCTAACCTCTGACTCTGGATCAGTCTCTAACCTCTGACTCTGGATCAGTCTCTAACCTCTGACTCTGGATCAGTCTCTAACCTCTCTGACTCTGGATCAGTCTCTAACCTCTCCGACTCTGGATCAGTCTCTAACCTCTCCGACTCTGGATCAGTCTCTAACTCTAGATCAGTCTCTAAACTCTCTGACTCTGGATCAGTCTCTAACCTCTCTGACTCTAGATCAGTCTCTAACCTCCGACTCTAGATCAGTCTCTAACCTCTCCGACTCTGGATCAGTCTCTAACCTCTCCGACTCTGGATCAGTCTCTAACCTCTCCGACTCTAGATCAGTCTCTAACCTCTCCGACTCTAGATCAGTCTCTAACCTCTGACTCTGGATCAGTCTCTAACCTCTCTGACTCTGGATCAGTCTCTAACCTCTCCGACTCTGGATCAGTCTCTAACCTCTCCGACTCTGGATCAGTCTCTAACCTCTCCGACTCTAGATCAGTCTCTAACCTCTCCGACTCTGGATCAGTCTCTAACCTCTCCGACTCTGGATCAGTCTCTAACCTCTCCGACTCTGGATCAGTCTCTAACTCTAGATCAGTCTCTAAACTCTCTGACTCTGGATCAGTCTCTAACCTCTCTGACTCTAGATCAGTCTCTAACCTCTCTGACTCTAGATCAGTCTCTAACCTCTGACTCTAGATCAGTCTCTAACCTCTCCGACTCTGGATCAGTCTCTAACCTCTCCGACTCTGGATCAGTCTCTAACCTCTCCGACTCTGGATCAGTCTCTAACCTCTCCGACTCTGGATCAGTCTCTAACCTCTCCGACTCTGGATCAGTCTCTAACCTCTCCGACTCTGGATCAGTCTCTAACCTCTCCGACTCTGGATCAGTCTCTAACCTCTCCGACTCTGGATCAGTCTCTAACCTCTCCGACTCTGGATCAGTCTCTAACCTCTCCGACTCTGGATCAGTCTCTAACCTCTCTAACTCTGGATCAGTCTCTAACCTCTGACTCTGGATCAGTCGCTAACCTCTGACTCTGGATCAGTCGCTAACCTCTGACTCTGGATCAGTCGCTAACCTCTGACTCTGGATCAGTCTCTAACCTCTGACTCTAGATCAGTCTCTAACCTCTCCGACTCTAGATCAGTCTCTAACCTCTCCGACTCTGGATCAGTCTCTAACCTCTGACTCTGGATCAGTCTCTAACCTCTGACTCTGGATCAGTCGCTAACCTCTGACTCTGGATCAGTCTCTAACCTCTGACTCTAGATCAGTCTCTAACCAATCCGACTCTAGATCAGTCTCTAACCTCTCCGACTCTGGATCAGTCTCTAACCTCTCCGACTCTGGATCAGTCTCTAACCTCTCCGACTCTGGATCAGTCTCTGACCTCTCCGACTCTGGATCAGTCTCTGACCTCTCCGACTCTGGATCAGTCTCTGACCTCTCCGACTCTGGATCAGTCTCTAACTTCTCCGACTCTGGATCAGTCTCTAACCTCTCCGACTCTGGATCAGTCTCTAACCTCTCCGACTCTGGATCAGTCTCTAACCTCTCCAACTCTGGATCAGTCTCTAACCTCTCCGACTCTGGATCAGTCTCTAACCTCTCCGACTCTAGATCAGTCTCTAACCTCTCCGACTCTAGATCAGTCTCTAACCTCTGACTCTGGATCAGTCGCTAACCTCTGACTCTGGATCAGTCTCTAACCTCTGACTCTAGATCAGTCTCTAACCTCTCCGACTCTAGATCAGTCTCTAACCTCTCCGACTCTGGATCAGTCTCTAACCTCTGACTCTGGATCAGTCTCTAACCTCTGACTCTGGATCAGTCGCTAACCTCTGACTCTGGATCAGTCTCTAACCTCTGACTCTAGATCAGTCTCTAACCAATCCGACTCTAGATCAGTCTCTAACCTCTCCGACTCTGGATCAGTCTCTAACCTCTCCGACTCTGGATCAGTCTCTAACCTCTCCGACTCTGGATCAGTCTCTGACCTCTCCGACTCTGGATCAGTCTCTGACCTCTCCGACTCTGGATCAGTCTCTGACCTCTCCGACTCTGGATCAGTCTCTAACTTCTCCGACTCTGGATCAGTCTCTAACCTCTCCGACTCTGGATCAGTCTCTAACCTCTCCGACTCTGGATCAGTCTCTAACCTCTCCAACTCTGGATCAGTCTCTAACCTCTCCGACTCTGGATCAGTCTCTAACCTCTCCGACTCTAGATCAGTCTCTAACCTCTCCGACTCTAGATCAGTCTCTAACCTCTGACTCTGGATCAGTCTCTAACCTCTGACTCTGGATCAGTCTCTAACCTCTGACTCTGGATCAGTCTCTAACCTCTGACTCTGGATCAGTCGCTAACCTCTGACTCTGGATCAGTCGCTAACCTCTGACTCTGGATCAGTCTCTAACCTCTGACTCTAGATCAGTCTCTAACCAATCCGACTCTAGATCAGTCTCTAACCTCTCCGACTCTGGATCAGTCTCTAACCTCTCCGACTCTGGATCAGTCTCTAACCTCTCCGACTCTGGATCAGTCTCTAACCTCTCCGACTCTGGATCAGTCTCTGACCTCTCCGACTCTGGATCAGTCTCTGACCTCTCCGACTCTGGATCAGTCTCTGACCTCTCCGACTCTGGATCAGTCTCTAACTTCTCCGACTCTGGATCAGTCTCTAACCTCTCCGACTCTGGATCAGTCTCTAACCTCTCCGACTCTGGATCAGTCTCTAACCTCTCCAACTCTGGATCAGTCTCTAACCTCTCCGACTCTGGATCAGTCTCTAACCTCTCCGACTCTAGATCAGTCTCTAACCTCTCCGACTCTAGATCAGTCTCTAACCTCTGACTCTGGATCAGTCTCTAACCTCTGACTCTGGATCAGTCTCTAACCTCTGACTCTGGATCAGTCTCTAACCTCTGACTCTGGATCAGTCGCTAACCTCTGACTCTGGATCAGTCGCTAACCTCTGACTCTGGATCAGTCTCTAACCTCTGACTCTAGATCAGTCTCTAACCTCTCTGACTCTGGATCAGTCTCTAACCTCTGACTCTGGATCAGTCGCTAACCTCTGACTCTGGATCAGTCTCTAACCTCTGACTCTAGATCAGTCTCTAACCTCTCCGACTCTAGATCAGTCTCTAACCTCTCCGACTCTGGATCAGTCTCTAACCTCTCCGACTCTGGATCAGTCTCTGACCTCTCCGACTCTGGATCAGTCTCTGACCTCTCCGACTCTGGATCAGTCTCTGACCTCTCCGACTCTGGATCAGTCTCTGACCTCTCCGACTCTGGATCAGTCTCTAACTTCTCCGACTCTGGATCTGTCTCTAACCTCTCCGACTCTGGATCGGTCTCTAACCTCTCCGACTCTGGATCGGTCTCTAACCTCTCCGACTCTGGATCGGTCTCTAACTTCTCCGACTCTGGATCGGTCTCTAACCTCTCCGACTCTGGATCGGTCTCTAACCTCTCCGACTCTGGATCGGTCTCTAACCTCTCCGACTCTGGATCGGTCTCTAACCTCTCCGACTCCGGATCAGTCTCTAACCTCTCCGACTCCAGATCAGTCTCTAACCTCTCCGACTCCGGATCAGTCTCTAACCTCTCCGACTCCGGATCAGTCTCTAACCTCTCCGACTCCGGATCAGTCTCTAACCTCTCCGACTCCGGATCAGTCTCTAACCTCTCCGACTCCGGATCAGTCTCTAACCTCTCCGACTCCGGATCAGTCTCTAACCTCTCCGACTCCGGATCAGTCTCTAACCTCTCCGACTCCGGATCAGTCTCTAACCTCTCCGACTCTAGATCAGTCTCTAACCTCTCCGACTCTGGATCAGTCTCTAACCTCTGACTCTGGATCAGTCTCTAACCTCTGACTCTGGATCAGTCTCTAACCTCTCTGACTCTGGATCAGTCTCTAACCTCTCCGACTCTGGATCAGTCTCTAACCTCTCCGACTCTGGATCAGTCTCTAACTCTAGATCAGTCTCTAAACTCTCTGACTCTGGATCAGTCTCTAACCTCTCTGACTCTAGATCAGTCTCTAACCTCCGACTCTAGATCAGTCTCTAACCTCTCCGACTCTGGATCAGTCTCTAATCTCTCCGACTCTGGATCAGTCTCTAACCTCTCCGACTCTAGATCAGTCTCTAACCTCTCCGACTCTAGATCAGTCTCTAACCTCTGACTCTGGATCAGTCTCTAACCTCTCTGACTCTGGATCAGTCTCTAACCTCTCCGACTCTGGATCAGTCTCTAACCTCTCCGACTCTGGATCAGTCTCTAACCTCTCCGACTCTGGATCAGTCTCTAACCTCTCCGACTCTAGATCAGTCTCTAACCTCTCCGACTCTGGATCAGTCTCTAACCTCTGACTCTAGATCAGTCTCTAACCTCTCCGACTCTGGATCAGTCTCTAACCTCTCCGACTCTGGATCAGTCTCTAACCTCTCCGACTCTGGATCAGTCTCTAACCTCTCCGACTCTGGATCAGTCTCTAACCTCTCCGACTCTGGATCAGTCTCTAACCTCTCCGACTCTGGATCAGTCTCTAACCTCTCCGACTCTGGATCAGTCTCTAACCTCTCCGACTCTGGATCAGTCTCTAACCTCTCTAACTCTGGATCAGTCTCTAACCTCTGACTCTGGATCAGTCGCTAACCTCTGACTCTGGATCAGTCGCTAACCTCTGACTCTGGATCAGTCGCTAACCTCTGACTCTGGATCAGTCTCTAACCTCTGACTCTAGATCAGTCTCTAACCTCTCCGACTCTAGATCAGTCTCTAACCTCTCCGACTCTGGATCAGTCTCTAACCTCTGACTCTGGATCAGTCTCTAACCTCTGACTCTGGATCAGTCGCTAACCTCTGACTCTGGATCAGTCTCTAACCTCTGACTCTAGATCAGTCTCTAACCAATCCGACTCTAGATCAGTCTCTAACCTCTCCGACTCTGGATCAGTCTCTAACCTCTCCGACTCTGGATCAGTCTCTAACCTCTCCGACTCTGGATCAGTCTCTAACCTCTCCGACTCTGGATCAGTCTCTGACCTCTCCGACTCTGGATCAGTCTCTGACCTCTCCGACTCTGGATCAGTCTCTGACCTCTCCGACTCTGGATCAGTCTCTGACCTCTCCGACTCTGGATCAGTCTCTAACTTCTCCGACTCTGGATCAGTCTCTAACCTCTCCGACTCTGGATCAGTCTCTAACCTCTCCGACTCTGGATCAGTCTCTAACCTCTCCGACTCTGGATCAGTCTCTAACCTCTCCGACTCTGGATCAGTCTCTAACCTCTCCGACTCTAGATCAGTCTCTAACCTCTCCGACTCTAGATCAGTCTCTAACCTCTGACTCTGGATCAGTCTCTAACCTCTCTGACTCCGGATCAGTCTCTAACCTCTCTGACTCCGGATCAGTCTCTAACCTCTCCGACTCCGGATCAGTCTCTAACCTCTCCGACTCCGGATCAGTCTCTAACCTCTCCGACTCCGGATCAGTCTCTAACCTCTCCGACTCCAGATCAGTCTCTAACCTCTCCGACTCTAGATCAGTCTCTAACCTCTGACTCTGGATCAGTCTCTAACCTCTGACTCTGGATCAGTCTCTAACCTCTGACTCTGGATCAGTCTCTAACCTCTCCGACTCTGGATCAGTCTCTAACCTCTCCGACTCTGGATCAGTCTCTAACCTCTCCGACTCTGGATCAGTCTCTGACCTCTCCGACTCTGGATCAGTCTCTGACCTCTCCGACTCTGGATCAGTCTCTGACCTCTCCGACTCTGGATCAGTCTCTAACTTCTCCGACTCTGGATCAGTCTCTAACCTCTCCGACTCTGGATCGGTCTCTAACCTCTCCGACTCTGGATCGGTCTCTAACCTCTCCGACTCTGGATCGGTCTCTAACTTCTCCGACTCTGGATCGGTCTCTAACCTCTCCGACTCTGGATCGGTCTCTAACCTCTCCGACTCTGGATCGGTCTCTAACCTCTCCGACTCTGGATCGGTCTCTAACCCTCTAACCTCTCCGACTCTAGATCAGTCTCTAACCTCTCCGACTCCGGATCAGTCTCTAACCTCTCCGACTCCGGATCAGTCTCTAACCTCTCCGACTCCGGATCAGTCTCTAACCTCTCCGACTCCGGATCAGTCTCTAACCTCTCCGACTCCGGATCAGTCTCTAACCTCTCCGACTCCGGATCAGTCTCTAACCTCTCCGACTCCGGATCAGTCTCTAACCTCTCCGACTCCGGATCAGTCTCTAACCTCTCCGACTCCGGATCAGTCTCTAACCTCTCCGACTCTAGATCAGTCTCTAACCTCTCCGACTCTGGATCAGTCTCTAACCTCTGACTCTGGATCAGTCTCTAACCTCTGACTCTGGATCAGTCTCTAACCTCTGACTCTGGATCAGTCTCTAACCTCTCTGACTCTGGATCAGTCTCTAACCTCTCCGACTCTGGATCAGTCTCTAACCTCTCCGACTCTGGATCAGTCTCTAACTCTAGATCAGTCTCTAAACTCTCTGACTCTGGATCAGTCTCTAACCTCTCTGACTCTAGATCAGTCTCTAACCTCCGACTCTAGATCAGTCTCTAACCTCTCCGACTCTGGATCAGTCTCTAACCTCTCCGACTCTGGATCAGTCTCTAACCTCTCCGACTCTAGATCAGTCTCTAACCTCTCCGACTCTAGATCAGTCTCTAACCTCTGACTCTGGATCAGTCTCTAACCTCTCTGACTCTGGATCAGTCTCTAACCTCTCCGACTCTGGATCAGTCTCTAACCTCTCCGACTCTGGATCAGTCTCTAACCTCTCCGACTCTAGATCAGTCTCTAACCTCTCCGACTCTGGATCAGTCTCTAACCTCTCCGACTCTGGATCAGTCTCTAACCTCTCCGACTCTGGATCAGTCTCTAACTCTAGATCAGTCTCTAAACTCTCTGACTCTGGATCAGTCTCTAACCTCTCTGACTCTAGATCAGTCTCTAACCTCTCTGACTCTAGATCAGTCTCTAACCTCTGACTCTAGATCAGTCTCTAACCTCTCCGACTCTGGATCAGTCTCTAACCTCTCCGACTCTGGATCAGTCTCTAACCTCTCCGACTCTGGATCAGTCTCTAACCTCTCCGACTCTGGATCAGTCTCTAACCTCTCCGACTCTGGATCAGTCTCTAACCTCTCCGACTCTGGATCAGTCTCTAACCTCTCCGACTCTGGATCAGTCTCTAACCTCTCCGACTCTGGATCAGTCTCTAACCTCTCCGACTCTGGATCAGTCTCTAACCTCTCCGACTCTGGATCAGTCTCTAACCTCTCTAACTCTGGATCAGTCTCTAACCTCTGACTCTGGATCAGTCGCTAACCTCTGACTCTGGATCAGTCGCTAACCTCTGACTCTGGATCAGTCGCTAACCTCTGACTCTGGATCAGTCTCTAACCTCTGACTCTAGATCAGTCTCTAACCTCTCCGACTCTAGATCAGTCTCTAACCTCTCCGACTCTGGATCAGTCTCTAACCTCTGACTCTGGATCAGTCTCTAACCTCTGACTCTGGATCAGTCGCTAACCTCTGACTCTGGATCAGTCTCTAACCTCTGACTCTAGATCAGTCTCTAACCAATCCGACTCTAGATCAGTCTCTAACCTCTCCGACTCTGGATCAGTCTCTAACCTCTCCGACTCTGGATCAGTCTCTAACCTCTCCGACTCTGGATCAGTCTCTGACCTCTCCGACTCTGGATCAGTCTCTGACCTCTCCGACTCTGGATCAGTCTCTGACCTCTCCGACTCTGGATCAGTCTCTAACTTCTCCGACTCTGGATCAGTCTCTAACCTCTCCGACTCTGGATCAGTCTCTAACCTCTCCGACTCTGGATCAGTCTCTAACCTCTCCAACTCTGGATCAGTCTCTAACCTCTCCGACTCTGGATCAGTCTCTAACCTCTCCGACTCTAGATCAGTCTCTAACCTCTCCGACTCTAGATCAGTCTCTAACCTCTGACTCTGGATCAGTCTCTAACCTCTGACTCTGGATCAGTCTCTAACCTCTGACTCTGGATCAGTCTCTAACCTCTGACTCTGGATCAGTCGCTAACCTCTGACTCTGGATCAGTCGCTAACCTCTGACTCTGGATCAGTCTCTAACCTCTGACTCTAGATCAGTCTCTAACCAATCCGACTCTAGATCAGTCTCTAACCTCTCCGACTCTGGATCAGTCTCTAACCTCTCCGACTCTGGATCAGTCTCTAACCTCTCCGACTCTGGATCAGTCTCTAACCTCTCCGACTCTGGATCAGTCTCTGACCTCTCCGACTCTGGATCAGTCTCTGACCTCTCCGACTCTGGATCAGTCTCTGACCTCTCCGACTCTGGATCAGTCTCTAACTTCTCCGACTCTGGATCAGTCTCTAACCTCTCCGACTCTGGATCAGTCTCTAACCTCTCCGACTCTGGATCAGTCTCTAACCTCTCCGACTCTGGATCAGTCTCTAACCTCTCCGACTCTGGATCAGTCTCTAACCTCTCCGACTCTAGATCAGTCTCTAACCTCTCCGACTCTAGATCAGTCTCTAACCTCTGACTCTGGATCAGTCTCTAACCTCTGACTCTGGATCAGTCTCTAACCTCTGACTCTGGATCAGTCTCTAACCTCTGACTCTGGATCAGTCGCTAACCTCTGACTCTGGATCAGTCGCTAACCTCTGACTCTGGATCAGTCTCTAACCTCTGACTCTAGATCAGTCTCTAACCTCTCTGACTCTGGATCAGTCTCTAACCTCTGACTCTGGATCAGTCGCTAACCTCTGACTCTGGATCAGTCTCTAACCTCTGACTCTAGATCAGTCTCTAACCTCTCCGACTCTAGATCAGTCTCTAACCTCTCCGACTCTGGATCAGTCTCTAACCTCTCCGACTCTGGATCAGTCTCTGACCTCTCCGACTCTGGATCAGTCTCTGACCTCTCCGACTCTGGATCAGTCTCTGACCTCTCCGACTCTGGATCAGTCTCTGACCTCTCCGACTCTGGATCAGTCTCTAACTTCTCCGACTCTGGATCAGTCTCTAACCTCTCCGACTCTGGATCGGTCTCTAACCTCTCCGACTCTGGATCGGTCTCTAACCTCTCCGACTCTGGATCGGTCTCTAACTTCTCCGACTCTGGATCGGTCTCTAACCTCTCCGACTCTGGATCGGTCTCTAACCTCTCCGACTCTGGATCGGTCTCTAACCTCTCCGACTCTGGATCGGTCTCTAACCTCTCCGACTCTGGATCAGTCTCTAACCTCTCCGACTCCAGATCAGTCTCTAACCTCTCCGACTCCGGATCAGTCTCTAACCTCTCCGACTCCGGATCAGTCTCTAACCTCTCCGACTCCGGATCAGTCTCTAACCTCTCCGACTCCGGATCAGTCTCTAACCTCTCCGACTCCGGATCAGTCTCTAACCTCTCCGACTCCGGATCAGTCTCTAACCTCTCCGACTCCGGATCAGTCTCTAACCTCTCCGACTCCGGATCAGTCTCTAACCTCTCCGACTCTAGATCAGTCTCTAACCTCTCCGACTCTGGATCAGTCTCTAACCTCTGACTCTGGATCAGTCTCTAACCTCTGACTCTGGATCAGTCTCTAACCTCTCTGACTCTGGATCAGTCTCTAACCTCTCCGACTCTGGATCAGTCTCTAACCTCTCCGACTCTGGATCAGTCTCTAACTCTAGATCAGTCTCTAAACTCTCTGACTCTGGATCAGTCTCTAACCTCTCTGACTCTAGATCAGTCTCTAACCTCCGACTCTAGATCAGTCTCTAACCTCTCCGACTCTGGATCAGTCTCTAATCTCTCCGACTCTGGATCAGTCTCTAACCTCTCCGACTCTAGATCAGTCTCTAACCTCTCCGACTCTAGATCAGTCTCTAACCTCTGACTCTGGATCAGTCTCTAACCTCTCTGACTCTGGATCAGTCTCTAACCTCTCCGACTCTGGATCAGTCTCTAACCTCTCCGACTCTGGATCAGTCTCTAACCTCTCCGACTCTGGATCAGTCTCTAACCTCTCCGACTCTAGATCAGTCTCTAACCTCTCCGACTCTGGATCAGTCTCTAACCTCTGACTCTAGATCAGTCTCTAACCTCTCCGACTCTGGATCAGTCTCTAACCTCTCCGACTCTGGATCAGTCTCTAACCTCTCCGACTCTGGATCAGTCTCTAACCTCTCCGACTCTGGATCAGTCTCTAACCTCTCCGACTCTGGATCAGTCTCTAACCTCTCCGACTCTGGATCAGTCTCTAACCTCTCCGACTCTGGATCAGTCTCTAACCTCTCCGACTCTGGATCAGTCTCTAACCTCTCTAACTCTGGATCAGTCTCTAACCTCTGACTCTGGATCAGTCGCTAACCTCTGACTCTGGATCAGTCGCTAACCTCTGACTCTGGATCAGTCGCTAACCTCTGACTCTGGATCAGTCTCTAACCTCTGACTCTAGATCAGTCTCTAACCTCTCCGACTCTAGATCAGTCTCTAACCTCTCCGACTCTGGATCAGTCTCTAACCTCTGACTCTGGATCAGTCTCTAACCTCTGACTCTGGATCAGTCGCTAACCTCTGACTCTGGATCAGTCTCTAACCTCTGACTCTAGATCAGTCTCTAACCAATCCGACTCTAGATCAGTCTCTAACCTCTCCGACTCTGGATCAGTCTCTAACCTCTCCGACTCTGGATCAGTCTCTAACCTCTCCGACTCTGGATCAGTCTCTAACCTCTCCGACTCTGGATCAGTCTCTGACCTCTCCGACTCTGGATCAGTCTCTGACCTCTCCGACTCTGGATCAGTCTCTGACCTCTCCGACTCTGGATCAGTCTCTGACCTCTCCGACTCTGGATCAGTCTCTAACTTCTCCGACTCTGGATCAGTCTCTAACCTCTCCGACTCTGGATCAGTCTCTAACCTCTCCGACTCTGGATCAGTCTCTAACCTCTCCGACTCTGGATCAGTCTCTAACCTCTCCGACTCTGGATCAGTCTCTAACCTCTCCGACTCTAGATCAGTCTCTAACCTCTCCGACTCTAGATCAGTCTCTAACCTCTGACTCTGGATCAGTCTCTAACCTCTGACTCTGGATCAGTCTCTAACCTCTGACTCTGGATCAGTCTCTAACCTCTCTGACTCTGGATCAGTCTCTAACCTCTCCGACTCTGGATCAGTCTCTAACCTCTCCGACTCTGGATCAGTCTCTAACTCTAGATCAGTCTCTAAACTCTCTGACTCTGGATCAGTCTCTAACCTCTCTGACTCTAGATCAGTCTCTAACCTCCGACTCTAGATCAGTCTCTAACCTCTCCGACTCTGGATCAGTCTCTAACCTCTCCGACTCTGGATCAGTCTCTAACCTCTCCGACTCTAGATCAGTCTCTAACCTCTCCGACTCTAGATCAGTCTCTAACCTCTGACTCTGGATCAGTCTCTAACCTCTGACTCTGGATCAGTCTCTAACCTCTCTGACTCTGGATCAGTCTCTAACCTCTCTGACTCTGGATCAGTCTCTAACCTCTCCGACTCTGGATCAGTCTCTAACCTCTCCGACTCTGGATCAGTCTCTAACCTCTCCGACTCTAGATCAGTCTCTAACCTCTCCGACTCTGGATCAGTCTCTAACCTCTCCGACTCTGGATCAGTCTCTAACCTCTCCGACTCTGGATCAGTCTCTAACCTCTCCGACTCTGGATCAGTCTCTAACCTCTCCGACTCTGGATCAGTCTCTAACCTCTCCGACTCTGGATCAGTCTCTAACCTCTCCGACTCTAGATCAGTCTCTAACCTCTCCGACTCTAGATCAGTCTCTAACCTCTCAGACTCTGGATCAGTCTCTAACCTCTCTGACTCTGGATCAGTCTCTAACCTCTCTAACTCTAGATCAGTCTCTAACCTCTGACTCTGGATCAGTCTCTAACCTCTGACTCTGGATCAGTCGCTAACCTCTGACTCTGGATCAGTCGCTAACCTCTGACTCTAGATCAGTCTCTAACCTCTGACTCTAGATCAGTCTCTAACCTCTGACTCTGGATCAGTCTCTAACCTCTGACTCTAGATCAGTCTCTAACCTCTCCGACTCTGGATCAGTCTCTAACCTCTCCGACTCTGGATCAGTCTCTAACCTCTCCGACTCTGGATCAGTCTCTAACCTCTCCGACTCTGGATCAGTCTCTGACCTCTCCGACTCTGGATCAGTCTCTGACCTCTCCGACTCTGGATCAGTCTCTAACTTCTCCGACTCTGGATCAGTCTCTAACCTCTCCGACTCTGGATCAGTCTCTAACCTCTCCGACTCTGGATCAGTCTCTAACCTCTCCGACTCTGGATCAGTCTCTAACCTCTCCGACTCTGGATCAGTCTCTAACCTCTCCGACTCTGGATCAGTCTCTAACCTCTCCGACTCTAGATCAGTCTCTAACCTCTCCGACTCTGGATCAGTCTCTAACCTCTCTGACTCTGGATCAGTCTCTTTCCCAGCTCCAGGGTAACGAAGGCGGTCCCGTTCAGGACGATGTCCGTGATGCTCTTCCAGGCGTTTGGAGACAGACGTTCTGACGGACAGACGAAGTTTCCTGCTGCATTGTTGATGATCACCTGACCCAATAAGGAGGTCAACGAGGGTCCTCACGAGTACAGAAAAACAGACGTGTGTGTGTGTGTTCTTACATCAGGAAGTCCCGTCAGAGACTCCACCTGGTCCACACAACGAGAGACCGCCTCAGGATCTCTGACATCAAGCTGAACCACATGGACCTGAGAGAGAGAGGGTGGACCAGTTCAGACCAGTTCAGAATAGTTCAGATCAGTTCAATGTCCCCTTTATAAATCACAATCAAAAGCCTATTGATCTACAAGTTGTTCCTGTTCATGAAGTCAGTTCTGATCAAGAAGTGACTGAAGGTTTGAACAAGAGGAGCTGCCGACTGAATCTGGACTGACTGTCCGGTGAGGGATCGTGTTCTGGGTCAGTCTGGTTCAGGTTCTGGTTGGCTACCTTGTTTCCAGTCTGGCTGCTGATCTCCTCAGCTGTTTTCTGCAGGACGTCCAACTTCCTGAACCACAAACACAAGAGAACGTTAGCACAGCATTACCTAGCTTTAGCATTGCTATGCTACACTAGCTATGCTATGTTAGCGACTGAATGTGTTTAATGATTGTGTTGCTCCTTCATGTCAGCTGATGTGCCGGTTTCACTTTTATCTTTTGAACGAATACGTTGACTCTTCTGTCTGCTGCTCACTCCAATGTTTAATTATGGGGTGTCATTAGTGACATGGTCTCCATGGTAACGTGACAGGGGGCGTGGCTTAGCCAGGGGTCAGGCATCACTCTTCTATTCAGTCTACGTCTGTTTTGGTGCCGTGTAGTTGTGTAGCGGTGTAGTTGTGTAGCAGTGTAGTTGTGTAGCAGCGTAGTTGTGTAGCTGTATAGCCGTGTAGTTGCGTAGTTGTGTAGTTGCGTAGCGGTGTAGTTGTGTAGCGGTGTAGTTGTGTAGCAGCGTAGTTGTGTAGCTGTGTAGTTGTGTAGCCGTGTAGTTGCGTAGCGGTGTAGTTGTGTAGCCGTGTAGCGGTGTAGTTGTGTAGCGGTGTAGTTGTGTAGCAGCGTAGTTGTGTAGCTGTGTAGTTGTGTAGTCGTGTAGTTGCGTAGCCGTGTAGTTGTGTAGTTGTGTAGCGGTGTAGTTGTGTAGCGGTGTAGTTGTGTAGCCGTGTAGTTGTTTAGCCATGTAGTTGTGTAGCGGTGTAGTTGTGTAGCAGCGTAGTTATGTAGTTGCGTAGCCGTATAGTTGCGTAGCGGCGTAGTTGTGTAGCTACGTAGCTAACAGTGATTCATAACTTAACCTCTGACCTGCTGGCGATGACACACTGAGCTCCCAGCTGAGACAGAGTCGTGGTCATAGCTCGGCCCAGACCCGTCCCCCCCCCCGTGATGAACGCCACGCGGTCCTTGAAGCTTCCTGTCGGCAGCATGACACCTTCAACCGGCGGGAAGAACTTCGCCTGAGGAAGAGGAGGAGCAGCCGAACCGTGGCGCCATGACTGAAACCAGAACAGAGATCCACCATTTAATAAAGTGACCAATCAGAGCAGAGATAAACAACGTGGACCCGCTTCTACTGATGAACTGGGTTCTTTACTCTGGTTCTACTGATGAACCTAGACTCGTACTGATCTTTTTTTTTCCATCAAATAAAAAATAAATTTTTTTTTTTTTTTTAAATACATTTTTTATTGAAAGACACGAGACAATATTAAGACAAAACATAGACATAAGAGGATGACAAGAACAGTGTAAAAAGAAAGCAAACATCCTGTAGTGTGTGATGTGTGTGTTATGCAGTGGTGTATAAAGTACTCAAAAGCCATACTTGAGTAAAAGTAAAGATACCTCACTGGAAAACTACTCCAGTAAAAGTAAAAAGTCACCTATTAGAATACTACTTGAGTAAAAGTCTTAAAGTATCTGATATTTATTGTACTTAAGTATCAAAAGTAATTTTCTGATATTAAATGTACATCATAACCTGAACATTAAATGAACATCATAACCTGTTCATTGAAGGTAAAAGTAAATGCTGTTCATAAAAAGCAGAGGGTCAGATTGTGAGGATGATGAAGTTTATTCTTTTAAGGTCTGTGGCTCCATGACCAGCACATGAGCTGTGTAGAACATAACTGGGTTGTCTGATCCATCAGGAGCAACGATGTTCAACATCACATATTGTACATGAGTATACTTTTGCATCTACTATGAACGTATCATCATCATTCTCTGAACAGCAACATGCCACTATGAAGGAGTTGTAACAGCGTTCATAAGTCTGCTCATCAGACGAGAGGATGTAGAGGCCAATGCATCACATCATGTTCAGCAGAACAAATCCACGTGATGCATCAGGTCAGTGTTCAGAGGAAGGAGCTGCCTTGTGAACTCCTGTGGGCTGATTTGAACACAAAGGTTTGTCTCAAGCTGGATCTGCAGTTGGGCGACTGCTGCCATCATAACTCCATCTGATCATCCACAACATGACTCAGATATCAAAACATGATCAATACTAAAGCAGCAACCCAGTCATTACTGGAACCTGAAACATGTTCATCTTCAGAAGAAGTTGGTTTTCATAATTGCGAGAATTCCGTCTCGCTCTTGTTGGGCTGAAGACTCGTCCTGCGATGCTAAACAGCCTTTCACAGCCGCTGAGGCAGGTAGAGGTGAGTTCAGCGTCACAGACAGCTGGCTCACAGCTGCGAAGGATTTCCCTAATGCTAACCTTAATGCTAACGCTAATGCTGCGCTCTCTCGGCTCCCGTCAATCCTAAGGTGTGGTGGCTAGCGTTAGCCTACTAGTGCTGCACAACTGTCAACACTTCCTCAGCTCACTAACTCGCCAGCGATCCACGGGTGTTGGTCTTCGTCACCGGTCTTCGTGTCGGGAGTAGCAGGTGCTTCCATTTCTGCTTCCATCATGAAATCAGTCATCGTAGAGTGAATTATACTCAGGTAGTCGCCCGCTAGCTTATAGCATGTAGCATCCTGGGAATCAAAACGCCGCGGCTTTGAGAGCACTTGTTTGCAATTGTGCATTAACGTGACTAACCAATGATGTAACTCGCTGCTAGCACCTCTGATTCACAAACCTGCTGCTTGCAGTCTGTGTTCCACCACAGACGCTGCTCTCATGATTCATGTGTTTCTGAAGATAGATTTGATTTTGTAGCGAGTAACGAAGGTTTCAGGGTAAATGTATCGGAGTAAAAGTATCAGTTTTCTTTGCAAAATGTAGTGAAGTAAAAGTAAAAGTCAACAGAAATATAAGTAGTAAAGTACAGATACCCAAAAAAATGACTTAAGTACAGTAACAAAGTATTTCTACTTCGTTACTGTACACCACTGGTGTTATTCCTTGAGTTCCAGGTCAGGATCGTGTTCTTGGCGATAGTTAGGAATCAGCGGTTTGTTTTACTCCGATGTATCGGTGAGATGTCTCGTCAGCACAGTGAAGGGGACAAAGGGACGAGGCAGCAGGAGGACAGACAGGGACTCACTTATGTCCTCCTGAAGTGATGAACTGTGTGCAGTGCAGGTGGCGTGAACAAAGCTGTCCGGCTGTCTGAGTGCAATGTGCACAGATATCTGACGTGAACCCATTTGAAACATGTTTTGCCCGTGTCATGAACTCTGAAGTATTTTACACTGGATTAGTTGTAAATTGGCATTTTTAGTCATGAAGTAGAAGTTATTGCAGATTTGGTTCCAGAAACCAGCATCAGGAGTGATGGACGGGTCTGATTCACATCTTCTTGATGCTGTGGATGATGTTTTGTCAGACTGTGATATTACTCGACATATTTTGGAGATGAACTTGTTTGAAGAGGGGATATTGATTCATTCTGAGGTTGAGGGGGTAGTTCTAGGTTAGTGGCCTTAGTGGTAAGTTTGGATTGAACGGAGGATTTGAGTTGCAGATATTCCAAACATTGATTGCTCCTGATGCCGTACTTCTGAACCAAGTGAGGGAATGAAGCCATGGTGTCATTATTGAAGATGTGTTTCAGATGAGTGAGGCCTTTAGCGGACCATGTGTGGAGATGTAGAGGTGTCTTGTGACTTAGAAATCAGGATTGTCCATATGGGAGTAAAATATGAAGGTGCAAAAGTGATGTCAGTGATTTTGTGGAGTTTCCAGCAGGCTGTCAGAGGTTCTGATGTTGTTAGTATATTGAAACAAGGATGGCGTTTGATGGATTGGCTTAAAAATGGTAAGTCAGAAATCTGAATGTCCTCACAAACTGTCTGTTCTATATCTAACCATGTGTTGTCTGATTGGCTGGGTGGATCCATTTAAGAATGTACTGAAGTTTATTTGCTAGAGAGTAGTCAAGTCCTCCTTGTGTTTTTGGTTTTTGTAGAGCGGCCAGTTTAATTCTTGGTGTTTTATTTTTCCAGTAGAATTGAGTAACGATTGAGTCCAGCGACTTGAAGCAGGAGTGGGCGGTTGAGATGGTATCATTGTGAATAGCTCATTTATTTTAGGAAGTATTGTCATTTTAACTGTAGCTATTCTGCCCATGAGTGATAGTGGTCGGTTCATCCAGCGGAGGAGGTCGTCATTGATTGTTTTAAGTAATGGAGTGAAGTTGAGTGTGAACAGCTCTGACAGCCTGGGGGAAATATGTATTCCCAAACACGTGATGGCACCTGTGCAGAAAGGGATAGGTGGTGTATGGGCTGCCCCATCCCAACTGTTACTATCTCATGGAAGGATGGAGGATTTACTCCAGTTAATGGAGTAGTCGGAGATATTGGAGAATGATTCCATGACTAATAGTTTCCTGTAGTGATGAGTAGGGGTTTTGTAGGAAGAGCAATACATCATCTGCATAGAGACTGATCTTGTGATGGGTGTTGAGTGTTTGAATTCCTTTTATGTAGATGTTCTGACGAATGGCTGCAGCTAACGGTTCAATGGAAATGGTGAAAAGTGAGGGAGAGAGTGGGCATCCTTGCCTCGTGCCCCTGTGCAGAGTGAAGCTTTGTCCATTAGTGCTGACGGTGAAGTATACAGAATCTTAACCCAGTTAATAAATGATTCCCCAAATCTCTGTAATGTGCTTGTGAGAAATGTCCAGTTTACTGTCGAAGGCTTTTTCTGCATCCAAGGAGGCTATGATGGTACCGGCTGGTTGTAATGATGAGTAATTGATTAAATGAAACAGTCTGTGTGTGTTAGTGGATGAATGTCTACCTTTGATAAAGCCGGTTTGATCTGGATGAATTATGGATGGAGTGACTGTCTAATCTGTGAGTTAGTGCCTTAGTGATGATTTTAATATCTACATGGAGAAGAGAAATGGGACGTAACGGAAGGAAGAGTTGGATCTTTGTTTGGTTCGAGGAGGAGTGATATACTGGCTGTGTTCATGTTGGCTGGAAATTGCAAATTTTGTTTTATTTCAGTTATCATTTTGTTAAAGAGTGGCGCTAGAATGAACCAGAAGTGTTTCTTTAACTCAGCTGGGAAGCCATCGGGACCTGGTGCTTTGTTATTGGCCATCAGATTGAGGGCAGTCAAAGGTTTGTCCTGTGTTAATGGTGAGTCAAGTATGTTGGTTTGTTCTTTGTTCAGCTGTGGTAAATCGATGCTGTTGAGAGTGTTGAGAGAAGGAGGATATGCGAAATCGTAAAACCTTGACACGGCCATGTCCTGGTTATCAGGAGTTAAAACAAGTCTCGTATAAGAGTGTACCTGTTAAACAGACAGGATTCTGTTGTCAAAAACCCCTGGTGCACGGATGTGTACGGGTGGGCGACCACACACACACACCCCCAGGCTGGCTTCTTAGTTCAGTCTGAGGCCAATGCTGAGCTCGCAAGTTCAAACAGAGTGCGAAGATGGAGGTGGCGGAGGCACTGGAACACGTGGGGGCCAGGAAGGTAGTTAATCATGATTCTAGATAGTGGTAGAAGACTTCAAGACAAAGCAACTAGTCAGCAGTATTAGGAAGTCTGTAGGACGTTGAGGTCACTAGGTAGGCCCCAGGGCACATATGAACAAAACATACCCTAGACATTAAGGTCAGTAAGTATGCTGACGGGTACATATAGTAACAAAGGCATACCCGGGATTCAAAGAGAAATGCTGGAGTAAGGGTTTTTTTGTATAATTGTATCATCAATCAAGTCATGTTTAAGGCTATGTTTGAAATTCTGTTTGAAGATATGTGTGAAGTAGTCAGTAGATCTAAGCCCCGGACGAGTATAAATAGGGGCAGTTTTTAACAGAAGACAGTTGTGTGGGGGGACCGGTGAGCGGTGAAAGTTAAGGGTTAAACCTTTTTTTCTCCGTACAATTGGACTCTGTCTGAAAACTGCTCAGAAGGGGTTTTTTAAACACTTTGGTGATTTTTCTTATATTTTTTAGTTAACATTTTTTCTCTGTATTTTGGACCAAGAGATTATACTTTGATTTGAGTACAAATAAATACGTAACGAATTAGTTCCTTTGCCCGTGTCCATTTCTTCAATTTTTCTTGAGAAGCCAACCCAAGGAAGTGGTCACACCTCGTCGGATCATCCTGTGCCCCTGAGGTAAGTTTGAGCGTCTTCCAGCACGGCACACTACTGATGCACTCTTGATATGCAAAACCCACACTGATAAAGATTCGACCTAATTTCGCTCTAATTTAAACAGGACCACCGGGAGCGACCCGCTTACGGTTAAGAGAGCTTTATAACTATTTGGGCTCTAAAGTCGGGTCCTATCAATTTAGAAAGGGTTAAGGACAAACCTATACTAAAAGCAAAAAGTTAATACAGGACTTTTATAAAACCGATTGCCAGTCTGACCGACTGACTACACTATAAATGTGAGTTACTGTGGATCGATTCAGATAAGACAACGGGCACGCCGTCGACCAGGCGGTTAGTCGGCAATTAATGAATATTCGGTACAAAATTAGATCCCGGTAAAGGACACTCTTAAAGTACAGCAGTGCGCGAGGCAAAATAGGGATAAGAATTGGGGAACCCTGTCTCCCCAAAATCTCCCGTACAGTCAGGTGAGCAAATCATATAGAGAATGAACTGAAAAGCTCTTCTCGTCCTTCTCGCCACCTCTCCAGGCACTAGGACTGCTCATAGGGAGGGAGCCAACGCAGGGTAGACAATAGTCCGGTGGTGTCGGGGTCCCTCTGGTGGATCGCAAGGGTTGATCCATCGCTAAGTAGGCCCCCCGTTCGGTGTGTGCATCAATCACTGAACGGCCGGTGTTCTGCTAATCTTTTGTTCGTTTCAAACAAAAGGCCTCCTATTTGCTTATTGCTAATTATTTCCTGATAAATTGAGAAACATTTTGATATAGTGGAATATAGTTTAATAACACAAATAGAAATAATAAAGAAAAATAAATTATTAATTTATTAATTAAAAAAAAAAAAATTTGTATTAATCCTTAAAAATCGTGCGGGGTCAACCCCATATGTACGTAACAAGAGAAATGAGTTGATGTCGTCTTGAGTTGGGTTCTTTTTAGATGAATATAGATTGCCATGAAAACTTCTGAAGAGTTTATTTCTTTCATCGGGTGAATTTGTGGGCTTCCCTGCAGAGTCCTTGATGATTGAGATTGTTGTTTTTTCTTTATTTCGTTTAATTTGATTTGCCAGATATTTACCGGATTTATTGCTATGGTGAAAATGTTCTTGTCTAAGTCTGTGTATGAGGACTTGAGTTGTATTATTTATAATTTCATTTATTTGGAATTTGTACTTTCTTAATTCGTTCTGGGTTTCCGCTGTTGGGTTTCCTGCATTAATGCTTTCGAGTCGGTTGATTTGTTGTTCCAGTTCAGCTTCTTGTTGTTTTTCTTTCTTTTTTTTGTAAACGGAGAATGAGATGATTATTCCTCTAAAAACTGCTTTCCATGTTTCATATTTCAAAACATATTTAATAAAGTGACCAATCAGAGCAGAGATGAACACAGCAGGACTGGATTTGCCTGCCTGCCTGCCGCCCCCCCCCCCTGGAGGCACAAGGAACTGGGTGAAAGGTCAAACTCTAGAAAAGTTCATGTGTTCAAATGTTTCATTTAAACCGCCTTTAATTAATATTATATGACGTCATCTTTACTGTAAAACTCAGATTTTTGATGATTATTGATTTTATAAATGTTGACTTTTTTTTCATCTTGTCTCTGACGTCACAGTCCACACCTGTAAACACTTTATCTTCATATTATTATGTTAATAATTAAAGTATTTAAATGTTTCTCACCGAGTGAACTGAAGTCCTGACGGACCGGAGAAGTTCAGCTCTCCTGAACATAGAGGCGGCCATGTTGTTAGGGACCGGACCAGACCAACACGGAGGAGAAGGGGGGGGGGGGTACATCCGGGTAACTTCTCATTAGAAACACAGCTCACAGCTGTACACAGAAATAAAAACAATAGAAATATTCAGAAGTAATAAAAGAGACAGAAATAAATAGTTTATCACAATAATAACAATTATAATTGTATTTAAATGTTTAGAGTCAATATTTTATTATTACATATTATATTATATACTATAGTATCATAGAATATTTTAAGAACTCATATATTTAGTTGTATAAACAGGAAACATTTGATCAAATTATCAAAAATAATTAATCTCCACATTGAACCCCCTCTCTCCTGAGACCGATGGTTCAGTCTAGAATGTGACGACGATCACGTGTTACCGTAATGTGTCTAAATTGACGTCACTTAAGAAAAATTCGCCTGTTTATTTTTCAGATTTTCTCCACAAACAAACTTCCCGCGTGGACGTGATCACTATCTGATCAGCCTCATATCGATTACTGACCGGATGAACCCTCCGGAAGTTCTAAAGATCAGGCGGGCGGTACTTTTATATTGAAGTACTTCCTGTTTGCTCTGACAGTTACGGTAATGGAGCGGCGTGGTCCGACCGTCTGAACACGGAGCAGCTCGAGAGGAACCAGCAGCTGATCGATCAGCAACAGATACCTGATCAATGATGGAGGACCGGGTCTCTGGACCCAGACTGGTTCTGGTCTTCAGCGGGAAACGGAAGTCTGGAAAAGATTACGTCACGGACCTGATCCACAACCGGTAAACTGGTTTATTATTGACTATTGATCAACGAGGCTGATGGAAAAAATGATTAATTATGTTTTTGACAAACTGAAGTAACTGTTACACTGCAATACTCTGTTTTACTGCAGTATCTCACATGTTTCTTCTTCTTCTGTAGTTTAGGCTCTGATGTTTGCTGCGTCCTGCGTCTGTCTGGACCTCTGAAGCAGCAATACGCTGACGTGAGACGCACGCGCACGCGCGCACACACACACACACACACACACACACACACACACACACACACACACACACCTGAGTCATGCTGGTTCTGGTGGTTCTACAGGAACACTGTCTGGACCTGGACCAGCTGCTGGGTCCTGGTCTTTATAAGGAGCGGTATCGAGCAGACATGATTCTTTGGGGAGAAAGCCGGCGACGCCAGGACCCCGGATTCTTCTGTCGCCTAGCAACCAGAGGGGTGCGGCAACCCGTGTGGGTACGTTACCATGGGGACCGCAGTGTGTCGTTAGCAACGTAGGGGGCTAACGATCTGTGACCGGTGTAGCATTAAAGCAACGGCGGCGTTAGCTAGGTAGCTGGTTTCCACCATGCTATAATGCTACACTGGTTACTGTGTTGAGCACCGTGATGTAAAACGGGTCAACGTGATGTCAATCTACCAGGAAACAGTAGAAGAAGAGGCCAATCCAGGCACTACATGGAGGTCTTCAGGAATCTTTCTGAATTGTTGCTTCATGTCAGCTGTTGGTCAGGAGACAAAGACAATATAAATATCTGTGGTTACAGCTGAAGGCTAACAAGCCTTCCACTTAAAAGCTCTACAACGTGTTGGCTGACATCGTACAGATAGTTTAGAACATTAAAACAACCAGGATCTACAAAGGTCAGCGTAGAATGTGGAGAAAACTGGATACAAACGATAGAAAGGGGAGCGGAGAAGCTGCTCTCTGGTCAGGTGGTGGGTGATGCTCTCTCTGCTCTCTGATTGGTCAGGTGGTGGGTGATGCTCTCTCTGCTCTCTGATTGGTCAGGTGGTGAGTGATGCTCGGAGGCTGTCAGACCTTCAGTGGTTCTGGTCTGAGTTTCCCCGACAGTCTCAAAGTGTCAGAGTTCAAAGCTCAGAAGAAACACGCAAACAGAGGGGGTGGAGCTTCTCTGCAGGTAAGATCACCCGTTTGTCTGTTCACCTGTACGTCTGTCACTCTGCCTGTTTACCCGTCTCTCTGTTCACCTGTCTGTCTCTCAGGTGTGGACGATGCAGAGTCAGAGTGCGGGTTGGACAGCGGGGTTGACTTCGATTGGATCGTCACTAACGAGACCGACGCCCCCTCGTTAGAAGAGCAGCTGCAACCAATCCTGAAGCTGGCTGAGGACGCAGCGTCATCACTCTGATGTCACGGATCAATTAATGTACTGATGAATGTGGAGCCGTTTCTATCTGGTCAATAAAGTTCTGAGTCTCAGGTTGTTTCCATCATCACTCAAAGCAAAGGCTCATGGGAGATGCTCACCTGTCAAGACACTGATAATAAAGAAGTAATCTGATTGATCAATGAAGCGAAACTAGACGTACATGCTTGATTCAGAGCAGATCTACGATTGAGGGATTGACTCCACGCGGCTCTCAACATGGCGGCGGCTAGCAGCTAACAGTGTTTACCTTTTATCAGCTGTTCAGTGTTTATTTGAACTGAAATAAAAGCTCAGAGTCAGTTTGGATCTACAAACCAGTGACGGTGCTTTTATTTTATAAAATCCTGTCTCGTGATTTATTACAATGAGCTGTGACATCATCACCTCTCCAGGTAAAAACAAACTTTATTCATTCACGTCATCGGGTCAAAGGTCACCTGTGGCAGTGGAATGCCTCGTGGTGATTGGCTACCTTAAACCCCAAGAACAAAAACAATAATAACTCATTGGCTCTAATCGATTATTAGTTAATGTGGCAAAAGAAAACAAACCGTTAAGACAAACATGTAATTAGTCCTTGATTAGTTCTGAACGAGGAAACGAATGCAAGTCTGTTAAAGTCCCTTATAGACAAAGCATATCAAGCAGCTCCTTCACTTAATACTGGGGGGGGGGCAAGGAGCTCATTAAAGCAACACTCCCAATATGTGACTTTATGAATCAGAAGGAATGTGTGACAGCAGGAATCATGTAGAGAGGAGGGGGGGTGAAGGGAGGAAAGGTGTAGGGGGGAGGAATGTTTCAGCCAAGGAGCTGGACCCTGTCCTCCAACATAAGGAGGAGAGAGAGAGAGAAGGTGGGAGGAATGTTTTGGCCACGCAGCTTTGCCGTCCACCTGTCTGGGGGGGGGCGTTCAGCAGGAGTTGAGCTCCTCCATGGTCTGATTCAGAGTCGCCTGAAGCTCCATGTTGGCGTTTCTGGCTGAAGTCAAAGCATCTGGAACCAAATGAGTCACAGAATAAAGCTTCCACGAGCATCAAATACACGTCTCCAGGTTTCATCATTATTCTAACAAGAAGGAGAAGAAGCCGTCTCACCCTCCAGGCCGTCGATGGTTTTCTCCAGCTTGGCCACTGAACGCTCTGCAGCTTCAGCTCTGCTCTCAGCCTGCAAACAGGAAGTGACCCGGTTGGTTTCTCTCAAACATATTTACATTAGACAGAAAGGTTCCGGTTGATACAGAATATTAAATAAGTGTCTCACCTCCTTGAGTTTGTTGCTCAGGTTCTTGATCTCCTCTTCATACCTGTCTTCCTTATGAGAGTACTGAGAGACAGACAGACAATCAGAGAACCAGGTGTACGGACAACAGCAGGTAACACGACACCTCTGATTGCGTCCTTCCTCCCTCACACCTTCAGGTCTGCAAGTCACTCCTCACTGACACAATGTAACAGAGCTCAGCTAACCGGCTAACCGGCGTAAAGAGCTCAGCTAACCGGCGTAAAGAGCTCAGCTAACAGGCTAACCGGTGTAAAGAGGTCAGCTAACCGGCTAACCGGTGTAAAGAGCTCAGCTAACAGGCTAACCGGTGTAAAGAGGTCAGCTAACAGGCTAACCGGTGTAAAGAGGTCAGCTAACAGGCTAACCGGTGTAAAGAGGTCAGCTAACCGGCTAACCGGTGTAAAGAGCTCAGCTAACCGGCTAACCGGTGTAAAGAGCTCAGCTAACAGGCTAACCGGTGTAAAGAGCTCAGCTAACCGGCTAACCGGTGTAAAGAGCTCAGCTAACAGGCTAACCGGTGTAAAGAGCTCAGCTAACAGGCTAACCGGTGTAAAGAGGTCAGCCAACAGGCTAACCGGTGTAAAGAGCTCAGCCAACAGGCTAACCGGTGTAAAGAGGTCAGCTAACAGGCTAACCGGTGTAAAGAGCTCAGCTAACAGGCTAACCGGTGTAAAGAGGTCAGCTAACAGGCTAACCGGTGTAAAGAGGTCAGCTAACAGGCTAACCGGTGTAAAGAGGTCAGCTAACAGGCTAACAGGTGTACCACACACACACAGAATGAGTAGAACGGACATCTCACTGTGTGCCGTGGTCATGTGACCAGTGTTTAAGGACCTCCTCCTCCTCCTCCTCCTACCTTCTCAGTCTGGGCCTCCAGAGACTTTGAACTAGTGAAGACTGATTTCAGCTCCTCCTCCAACCCTCGACTCTTACTGCAGGTCAAACGGGTGAGGTGTTATTTTGTGTCTGTTTCAGAGAGTTCAGAGGTCATGAGGAGCAGCAGGTTAAAGTCATGCAGAGAGCAGCAGGAGCAGCAACTAGAGGTCAGGGGTCATAGGAGGTCAGGAGGAGGAGCTCCTCTGGTTTGATTGACAGCAGGTGGGGGGGGGGGTACCTTGTCCTCAGACGCCTGAAGGCTCTTCAGTGATTGGTCGAAACTCCTCAACTGCTCCTCCAACCTCCGAACCTTACTGTTAGAGACACGTGGGTGCATGGGACAGGAAGACAGGAGGACAGGAGGACAGACAGGCAGCAGCAGCAGCAGCGACATGTTTCCATGTAAACACAGGAAGAGAAAGACGGATGCAGTTGAGGTTAGAGGGTCGTTAGTGAAGCAGTGAGACATCGGTCTGATGGTGACGTCACACTGATGAAGAACAAGAACTAACTGAAGTTATTATTAGACAGAACTAATAAATGTACACGTTATATTATTATACATCAGAATATATTTCATGACACCCGAGTGTAGAACTGAAACTAAGCAGCGTCATGCTGTAAGCAGCTGTTAGACATGCACGGGGTGTGTGTGTGTGTGTGTGTTATAGACCTCTCTCCCTGCTCAGCTCTGTCTTCAGCTCGTTCCAGTTCACCTTCCACCATCACCAGTTTACGAGCCACCTGTCAATCAAACAGAAGTTTTACAGCATAAGCAGTATATGTATAACTACATAAGCATAAGTATATAAATACAACACCATCGACGAAGCTACCGAGGCAACACTACAGGCTAGCTAGCTAGTGGGGGGGGGGGGGGGGCGGGTATTTGCATCGATACACGGAAGCCAAGTATCGATCTTTAATAAAATTTCCCCTTGGGGATGAATAAAGTACATTTCTATTCTAAATCAATTGCTCTTTCAGTCCACTAGATGGTGCCGAGTTGTTTTCTGGTGAGGTCAGCAGTAGGGTTGGGTACCGAAACTCGGTCCAACATGGAACCGGTTCCTATACGTCCGGCGTCTACCGGACCCAAACGCAACGCAGATTTCGGTGCTTCCTTTCGGTGGCTGAGCCGATTGAAATACTTTTGTGACACTCTGATGACTCCGTCCTGGCAGCAGGACTCGGTCCTCCGCTCCTCACTCACAGTATTATTACAACGGGTACTGAGCGCTGCCGCTCATGAGCACAACAACACAGGCACGCCAAAGCTTCTTCTTCTCCTCCTTTGAGGTGTAGTGGCGGTTGGCAAACGACGAATTGGCGCATTACCTCCACCAACTGGTAAAATAAAATAAAAGTCATGAGACGTGTTGTATTTTGCCAGAGAAGGAAAATATGCTCATATTTCTGCAAAATAATTGCTGAGGGTTGAAGCTGCAGTGTTTTGTATTGATAGTAAACTTTAACAGTTAATATATTGTTCAATTTGAAGAAAAAAAGTATCGGTTCAGACACCGTTTAGGCACCGGTATCGGAAAAAACCCAAACGATACCCATCCCTAGTGAGCAGAGGTGCCGGGTCAGCGTGATTGGTCGGAAGTTGGTCAAAACAAAGAGACATCGGAGAAAGAAATCAGAAACGCACCGTCTGCGTTTAAACCAGACGTCTGCACTTATTTAGATTTTTTTAACAAGGAAGGGAAGGACATGGATGTGACGAGGGCTGCAACTAACGATTATTTTAATAATCGATTAATGGGGTGATTCTTTTTTTGATTAATCGGATAAAGTTTTTTTTTTTTAAAGCATTAATTTCCAACCCTTTATTCAAAAACAGAAGTGATCTTCAGAAAGTGCACAAACAGGTTGCTCCTTGAACACCCTGAGCTGTTCAAGTAATAATTAAAAAACAAAAGGACGAACACAAAAACACATGTGAACAAAAATGAATATTTTAGTTTAAAGGGACCTGAGCTGTCAGAACAATAAATAATTCATAAAAAATACAAATCAGAAAACTGAACAGGATTAGTTTGAACGTGAGAACTTGTTGTCTGCACTCACTGAATCATCACGTGGTGCTGCGTGACATATCATGTCTCTGCTGCATATCTTGCAATGAACACTTTAATGTATTACGTGTGAGACGCTCCCACACCGTGGACCACTGAGGTCTCCTGAGGCCTCCGCCATGTTTCAGAACAACGTTACGGGCCGATGCTCTTTCCTCTGTTGTAAATAGTTTGGTCGCATGTTTACTTTTATTGTGAAGAGCACGAACACGGAAGTGATTTTACTGTGAAGAGACAGGAAGTAGCTGCGCTGTGCTCCGCTCTTTTTTTCTTCTCAAACATCTCTGCGACTCATTGAGTGGCGTAATAATCGCGCGACACAACGAATCGATAATGAAAACTATTTTAATAATCGATTATTATCGATTCGTTGTTGCAGCCCGAGATGTGACACATGGATATGCTAGCTAGCTAATTAGCCTGCTCTGGAGGTGGACAAGCTAGCCACCGTGTCACCTAGCCACCTCAAACACGTTCATAGAACCAGGTCAACACGTCTACTGAGA
The DNA here is from genome assembly GCA_028022725.1 of Lycodopsis pacificus. NCBI lineage: Eukaryota > Metazoa > Chordata > Actinopteri > Perciformes > Zoarcidae > Lycodopsis > Lycodopsis pacificus. Next base: position 29,220,203 of record CM051695.1, read on the forward strand.
GAACCGGTCGCCATAACGTCGCTCGTGTTGTTTTCGTACCTCTTCATATTTCCGGTCGGCCTCCTCAGCGATCAGCTTGGCTTCTCTCAGCTGAACCTCCAGCTGCTCCATCTTCTCTTCATCCTTCAGAGCTCTGTTCTCGATCACCTTCATACCTCTGAGAGGGAGACGGGCAGACAGATGAAGAGGTATTGATGAATTTGTCTCCCCTCGTTTGAGGACTAAAACCTCCAGGTGTGCGTCTGACCTCTCGCTCTCGTCGGCAGACTTCTCCGTCTCGTCCAGCTTGTGGAGGGTGGTGGACAGTCTCTCCTGGACTCGCTCCAGATTGTCCTCGCTGAGCTGCAGACGGCGGCCCAGAGCCGTCACCTCCGCCTCCGCCTGCAAGACACACAGCAGGGAGGAGACAGCCCACCGGTCAGGTTCACCTGTCTCAGGTGTGTGTGTTTTAACTAAAAACACCTCACATTCCTCTTTCAACACAGGCATGTACGGCATGTGACACACCCTGACAGACGAGCGTAAAGGGGGTGTGTATGTGTGTGCACCTCCTCTCTGCTCCTCTTCTCCTTCTCCACCTCCTTCTCCAGTCTGACGGCTCGGTCCTCCGCCTCCTCCGCCTGCTCCTGCAGCACTTTGATCTTCTTCTTCACGGCATCGATGCTGTTCAGTCCTCCACTCATCTTCTTCTACTTCTAAGGAACCAGGAAGGCTAAATTAATATTTAGAACAGCTGCAGACTGATTGATCAATGAATACATATTAATTCATAAATATAATAAAGAATGTACACAACATTTGAATGTTTAAAGAATTTAAGGATCAAACATAAAGCAATTATTCTAAATTAATTATCCAACTAGTTTATTAATCATGAACTGGATACAACTACTAAAACACTAAATAATTAACTATCTCAAGGATTCAACATGTTTTTAGGGCTGTAATCAGATTAACTGACTCAGCGTAGATTCACCGTCAATACATTTATTTTATTCCTCAAGTTTTATTTATCATAAATTATATTAATAAAAACATAAAATACAACACTGAATGAACTGATCATAGTAAAACAGTCAAATATTAGTCTAATTATATAGTACATTTAAGTTAACAGTACATGAATAAATACTCAGTACCTCATCATATTAAACTATACGGGTTCAATCCGTTATTTTATTATCCCGTATATTACATATATATTTATTGTATATTATATTATATATTTATTGACGTGTTGTTGATCTGTAACTAGCGCGTTAGCTCCGGATGCTAACAGCGGACCACCGCCCTTGTTAGCATGCTAACATGTTAGCTTAGCGTTCAGAGCTCGTGGTAAACCAGGTGAGATGTAACGTTTCTGGTTCTTCTTACCTGTCCGAGTCCTCTGAAGAAAACACACCTGCGGCTCGAGCCCGACTTCACCTGTCACCGTCACTTCCCTGTTAGCAGGTGGGCTAACTATCTGTTTGCTGTTAGCAGGCTAACGGAGCTGCTAGCTCACTTTTGTAAACCGAGAGAAGAAGAAACTGCGGCTCGGTGTCGGTCTGAAGCGCCACAAGGACTCGGGTCTCTGGGTCCAACGGTTCTGGTTCTGGTCGCTGTCTGTGCTGGTGCTGGTGCTGGTGCTGGTCCTGGTCCTGGTCCTGGTCCTGGTCCTGATTCTGAGCCTCTTCCTCGTCCGGCCAACTTAACGTTAACTCCCAACTGACGACTACACCCGTTTCCGGGTTAAATTCCCTCCACAGGAAGTGACGATGGAGGTCCTTCCAGATTAAAAGTGATTAAGAAATCTGCTCTTAAAAGATAAACTTTTTGTTTTTTTAATGGATACAAAACTCAGTTTTTCAAAACAACTGTTATCATTTTTTAGCAAATTCCAGAAAAAAGAAACGGAATAATAGAAAACTAAACTTTACCTTATTTCTAATTGATATTAACTTCTGTTACAAGTGTTGAGAATTCCAGTATTAAACGCATTATAAGTAAGATTAAATAACCCCCCTAGTGATGAGTAGAAGTGTTATAATAATTATAATAATAATAATTTAGTCACAATATGTTTACAATATTCTTGCATATAGAAGATATTATGTGTTACAGTATATTAACTAATTGAATGTATTAAATCATAAAAGTATAGTCACTAAAGGTATTAAAACACTGTAAGAATACGTTAAAGGGTCAGACATGCAGCAGAGTGGAGGATGGGATCAGTGGCCAGGACAACTGACCAGAGGTGGAGTCAAGACAGATGTTTTGCAAGGAGCAAAGCTGTTTCGCTCAGGAATCGATCCAGGGAGGAGACAGAATTCAAATGGAGCCAGTCACGGATGGCCACGGAGGGTCAGTCCGATGAGTTATGACTGTTTGGACATATAAGACACTGTTCTGAGAGAATTCCTCAGACCACATCCGCCCTCGCTTTTCAGAAGTGGGATGCGTGCGTGTGGTCTCTATTCTCGAGAATATTACTATTGATAGTTAATGCAGCTTATAAGTGAATTTCATGTAGTACATTAAATATTGTTATTCATTTTTGAACCGGTTCCAGCTCATTTTTCCACTGTGTGCGCACTGTAAGAAGTTCGCAGCAGAGGGGAGGTCCTGCGGCCTCGCAGCGCTTCATCCTTTGTTTCCAGACCCAACACAAGCAACAACAAATATATATATATATTTATACATATGTATATATATATATTTATAAATGTATTTATATACATATATATTTATGTATATTTTAAATATAGAAAATATGTATAGATGTTATAAGGAATATAGTGATTGGTCAGATAGTTTTGAAGAAGCTAAAATAATTTTGCATCCTTTAATTTATATAAGAAATAAAACAATCTGGAGATTAAAAGTATTTCATGACTTTAACCTCCAGAAATGAAAACATCAACATCACATGTTCTCCAGCTGATTAGATTTATAAAGAGCACACAAACAATACACTTACAGCAAAAATCGTTTTGTCTTCTGATGAAATCTTTGTACAAACACTTTCCTTCATTAGAACGATTCTGACTCCAGATCAGAATCACCTGAACGAGTCTTCAGAAGTCAGACGTCATGATAAAAAGCTTCAGTTTCCTTCTGATGAGCTCGGATCACATGATACCAAAACACCTGAAACATAGAAATGTGCTAAAAGAGATTTGTACTTTTAATAAACATGATGAAATGTGTAAATAACACAACTTGGCATCTTATTAAGAGATTACTATTCATTCATTTTATGTTCGTTCCTCCTTTGAACCGTCTGTGTGTATTATTAGAAATGTTTAAATGTGTTCCAGAGAACGATGAAGATCATTTTTATGTTTTTCTATCATGTGATCTTTAACACTTAACATTCTTATTCCTTCACGTGAACCATCGTTAAATATCTTCAGTCTGTGGTTCATGTCTCATGCTTTAAACCCTGATGAGAGTGAGACAGTCCACCTGTCGTCGTTCACACTGAGATCATTTTGATTTAAACTCATCAGAATGATTAAACTCCTTCATTCTTTTTTTAAATCTATAATGAAATGTTTGTAAAAATCTGCGGATGTATAAACGTCCACACGCTGTTCTCCAACATGTGGACTGAGATGACCCGTCATCAGTAAACACTGTGAATGAAGTTCAATAAAGACAGCTTTTTGGTTAAAGGGTAAAACTCTCCAGTCAGTGTTGATGGTACATGTAGTTCATGGAGGCAGTCCTCAGTGCTGCTGTCATGTGACTAAAGGCGAGATAGAGGAAGAACTACAGACTGTTTCAGCTTGTAGTCCTCCACACAGCCAGAGGGCGCTGTGCTCTACATGGAGCTCACAAACAACTACTGTGTTCTCTTTGCTTGTATTGCTAACAGTGATGATGGCATCCCATAATATCAGGTCAGAGGACGCTCTGGACGAGGACATCTCGAGTGTTCAGCTGTATTTATTGGATCCATAGATGCAGCAGAGACGCTGCGGCTGCAGTAGTGTCGAGGACATGACCGTCAGAAGCTTGAGTGCAATGCATCCTGGTACATGTAGGCACAGCCGGCTCTGCAGCAGGAGGATTCAGCACTCTGGGTCAAAACAGCAGGTCTGAGGAAGTTCTCTTAAATAAACTACATTCACGATCAACACTGACTGGACGTCCATCTTTAACATCTTCACCTTATCTCAATAAAAACTTCCTCAAACAAGCCGATTGGTTAAAACCAACCAATCAATGAGACAATATATGATCAGGTTCTATACAAGTATAAAAAAACAGCCATGCTAACATGCTAACAGGCAGCAGTGATGTCATGTTTCAGTCAGACAGCAAACATCTTCCTGTTTTTTTTAAAAACACCACCAATCTACGACTCAACAGTCTACCCCCCCCCTCCCCTTCCTGAAACAAACTAAACTTTCTGAGATTCTTTAAAAAATGTTTCACTCTGGAGGGATTTCTGTAAACTTATAAATTCTGGCTTGACATTGTTGTTCCTAAATTTAATTATTTTCTCTTTTTTTTGCTTTCACAAATGACAGAAACAGATTTTAGTCTCTCGGACTATTTGATCGTAAAATTCTACATAATGGTTCCAATGTTAAACTACGTTTAGCTTTAAATTACCATATAAATACAGTTTACACTGTTTGATTCTCACAAGAAGAAACATTATAATCCAGCTGAACACAGCAGGTTGTGACTCAAGTTGTTGATATCCAAAGGCATTCTGGGTAGTGTAGTGTGGTGACCATTAATGTGTCGCATCTTTGAGTCATATGACACTGTATAAACCCCGCCCTCCCAATAAGAAAGCTCCGCCCACTCCAACGTGTCTGGGCGGGGCTACAGCTGACGTGATGATGTAAACAGGTCACATGGTTATACTTCCTGTTTCTAAACCTAACAGCAACATTCAGAAAACACTTCAGGACGCTTCTGTGAAACAGGAAATGACATCATCTCCAGCTTTCACAATAAAAGTCTGACAGCGACGGGTGATCACGGTGACATCACGGTGACATCAGCAGGTCCCTGAGGTCATACAGCTGAGATGTTAACTGGGATCGGCTCCACACTCGCTCTCCTCTGGGATGTCCTGCAGGTCTGAGGGGTCAGAGGTCACAGGTTACTATCAACATAATGTGTAACAACGATCGACAACAGTTATTGACGTGTAATAACGATCGATAACAGTTATTGACGTGTAATAACGATCGATAAGTTATTGACGTGTAATAACGATCTATAACAGGTATTGACGTGTAATAACGATCGATAACAGGTATTGATGTGTATCGATAACAGTTATTGACGTGTAATAACGATCAATAACAGTTATTGACGTGTAATAACGATCAATAACATTATTGATGTGTATCGATAACAGTTATTGATGTGTAATAACGATCGATAACAGGTATTGATGTGTATCGATAACAGTTATTGATGTGTAATAACGATCGATAACAGTTATTGATGTGTATCGATAACAGTTATTGACGTGTAATAACGATCGATAACAGGTATTGATGTGTATCGATAACAGTTATTGATGTGTAATAACGATCGATAACAGGCATCGATGTGTATCGATAACAGGCATCGATGTGTAATAACGATCGATAACAGGCATCGATGTGTAATAACGATCGATAACAGGCATCGATGTGTAATAACGATCGATAACAGGCATCGATGTGTAATAACGATCGATAACAGGCATCGATGTGTAATAACGATCGATAACAGGCATCGATGTGTAATAACGATCGATAACAGGCATCGATGTGTAATAACGATCGATAACAGGCATCGATGTGTAATAACGATCGATAACAGGCATCGATGTGTAATAACGATCGATAACAGGCATCGATGTGTAATAACGATCGATAACAGGCATCGATGTGTAATAACGATCGATAACACGCATCGATGTGTAATAACGATCGATAACAGGCATCGATGTGTAATAACGATCGATAACAGGCATCGATGTGTAATAACGATCGATAACAGGCATCGATGTGTAATAACAGGTATTGATGTGTAAGAATGATCGATAACAGTTATTGACGTGTAATAACGATCGATAACAGTTATTGACGTGTAACAACGATCGATAAGTTATTGACGTGTAACAACGATCTATAACAGGTATTGATGTGTAATAACGATCGATAACAGGTATTGACGCGTATCGATAACAGTTATTGATGTGTAATAACGATCGATAACATGTATTGATGTGTATCGATAACAGTTATTGACGTGTAATAACGATCAATAACAGTTATAAGATAAGATAAGATAAGATAATCCTTTATTAGTCCCTCAGTGGGGAAATTACAGGATTACAGCAGCATCGCTCACAAGTAATAAATGAAGATAAAAAATCAAGTAGTATAAATAGACTAAACAGTAAACAGTAGTAAAAAATGACAGTAAAGAAGAATACAAAATATACCAGTATGTACAGACGGAGTAAAAATGTGAAATGTAAGATAATTATTGACGTGTAATAGCGATCGATAACAGTTATTGACGTGTAATAACGATCGATAACAGGTATCGATGTGTATCGATAACAGGCATCGATGTGTAATAACGATCGATAACAGGCATCGATGTGTAATAACGATCGATAACAGGCATCGATGTGTAATAACGATCGATAACAGGCATCGATGTGTAATAACGATCGATAACAGGCATCGATGTGTAATAACGATCGATAACAGGCATCGATGTGTAATAACGATCGATAACAGGCATCGATGTGTAATAACGATCGATAACAGGCATCGATGTGTAATAACGATCGATAACAGGCATCGATGTGTAATAACGATCGATAACAGGCATCGATGTGTAATAACGATCGATAACAGGCATCGATGTGTAATAACGATCGATAACAGGTATCGATGTGTAATAACGATCGATAACAGGTATCGATGTGTAATAACGATCGATAACAGGTATTGATGTGTAATAACGATCGATAACAGGTATTGATGTGTAATAACGATCGATAACAGGTATTGATGTGTAATAACGATCGATAACAGGTATTGATGTGTAATAACGATCGATAACAGGTATTGATGTGTAATAACGATCGATAACAGGTATTGATGTGTAATAACGATCGATAACAGGTATTGATGTGTA
>CM051695.1:29237527-29287527 GCA_028022725.1 Lycodopsis pacificus
GTACTACTACTGCAGTATATAAGTACAAATACTAATACACAGTTTATGGTACAACTGTGTATTAGTATTTGTACTATAAACTGTGTATTAGTACTTGTGCTTTAAACTGTGTATTAGTATTTGTACTATAAACTGTGTATTAGTATTTGTACTTTAAACTGTGTATTAGTATTTGTACTATAAACTGTGTATTAGTACTTGTGCTTTAAACTGTGTATTAGTATTTGTACTATAAACTGTGTATTAGTATTTGTACTATAAACTGAGTATTAGTACTTGTACTTTAAACTGAGTATTAGTATTTGTTTCTTCTCCTTTAAGATAACTTTCCCTTTAACTCACCTGGTGACCACACCTGAGATCTACTTCCGGAAGTGTTTCACAACAAAAAGAACGAAAACAACAGAAGAACAAAAACAACAGAAGAAGAAGAAGAAAAGACAAAGAAGGAGAAAAGAAGAAGTAAAAAGAAGAGGAGGGAAACGAAGAAGAAGAGGAGGATCAGATCGACGCGGTGAGTTTAGTTCTGTTTATTTTTTGTTAGCTTGTTAGCATGTTAGCTTTTTAGCATGTTAGCTCTTTAGCATGTTAGCTCTTTAGCATGTTAGCTCTTTAGCATGTTAGTACGGAGCTGTTGCCTCTTTGTGAATATTGATGGATTCTCTCTGATCAGTGACGCACAGTCAGTGCTGATCGATCATTTTGATCTCCAACGTGTTTTGATTTGGCTGAAGTTTAATCTGATCAACATCACCACCGACGTCACTGTGGGCGGGGCTAACGTCACCTGCAGGCTCACCTTCAGCAGTTGTTCTGTTTAGATATTTATAATACATAAAATATATTGTAGATTATAAAAAATACTATATAGATTCATATTTCAAACAGTATTGTTATGAAGGTGAGTCATGTGATCAGAGCTGCAGGTGAAACTTTATCAATATTATAAATACAGAATCTGATCAGAAATCACAGATCAATAAACTGATAACCTGTCTACTGCTCTCTGACAGACAGACATGTCTCTGCTGACTGAAGACGCCCAGGGCCCAACAGGAAGTACCAAGATGGAGGACGAGGCGGTGAGGTCGGCCATGATGGAGCCGAGCACGCTGCAGTGGCCCGGAGACAGACAGACAGGTGGACAGAGAGTTCGAGGAGACAGGATGAGTGTGAGGTCAGGCGTGTCTCTTCGAGAGGCAGCGAGTTGGACAGAAAGCGAGAGAGGACTGATGGCAGAGAGGGAGGGGGCGGAACCAAAGACTCACCTGGAGGCGGAGCCTGTAGAGAACCACCTGCCGGAGAAAGCCGCTCAGGTGTTCAGCCCCGCGGTCACCGTCCTCTACTCCCCGTCCTCGCCCAGGGACAGCGAGGCATTCTGGGAAATGGAGTCGGAGAAGAGTCCCTTCCTGGGTTCCCAGGGAGTCCCGCAGGACTACAACCAAGATGGTTACCAGTACGAGTGGCCCGAGGACACGCCCCCTAACGCATGTAAATATGCCGCTTCTCTGTCTGTTTGTCTCTGTGGTCGGCAGCGTTGTTAACCTGTCTGTCTCTCTCTCAGGTGGGCGGGGCTGTCCCAGCCGTGACGTCCTGAAGGTGGGCGTATCCCTGATGACATCACTGCTGTTCTTCCCCCTCCTGGTGTGGGGGGGTTTTGTCTTCCTCCCGTTCGACGCCCCCCTGCTGGACGGCCCCGCCCTCAGACTTGTGTACACGCTGCGGTGCTCCGTGTTCGCCGCCGCGCCCGTCGTCCTCGGTGAGTACGACACCAACGAAGAAGAAGAGACTGAGACCGTTTCCATGGTAACCGTGTTTCCCCCCCCCCCTCTCTCAGGTTGGCTGGTCCTCGGCGTTAGTCGTCTCCGGGCCGGAGCGTTCCGCCCTCTGTTAGATGACGACGAGAAGGAGGCGGAGCTTCACGAGGTCGCCGTCCATCGACGCTTCGTCTCTGACTCCGCCTCCTTGTTCCTGATCTACTTCCTGCAGCTGGTCGTCATGGCGATGTACCTCAGCCAGGAACAACTGAAGCTCGTCCCTCTGTTGACGGTCGTGTTCGCCCTCGGGAGGTATTCAAACACAACTTTATTAGTCTGTTTACCTCTGATGAGAGGTATTCAAACACAACTTTATTAGTCTGTTTACCTCTGATGAGAGGTATTCAAACACAACTTTATTAGTCTGTTTACCTCTGATGAGAGGTATTCAAACACAACTTTATTAGTCTGTTTACCTCTGATGAGAGGTATTCAAACACAACTTTATTAGTCTGTTTACCTCTGATGAGAGGTGTTCAAACACAACTTTATTAGTGTGTTTACCTCTGATGAGAGGTGTTCACTTTAAATTAAAGGTGCGTTTGTTTTGTGTCTCCAGGCTGGTGTACTGGGTGGCTGCAGCGTTCAGCAGCAGTATCCGGGGCTTCGGGTTCGGACTCTCCTTCCTGCCGAGTGTCGCCATGATGGCGGCTAACTTCTACTTCATCTTCACCGTTGAGGCGTCGGGCTCCGTCTTCAGCCGCCCGTCTCCTCCCGAGGAGGTGCTGACTCCCACCGTTGGCAAACAGAGGTTCTGGGGATGAGCGCTGATCACTAGACAATAAACTTCCTCAGAATGAAATATTTCTCAACTATTTTTTTAAACTTTGAAACGGAAAAAACTAAATAAATAAAACAGTTTGTTTGTTGATAAACGTTTATTCTTATGAAATGTTTAAAGACGCATGACCCCAGCTGGTCATTGTATAGCCCCGCCCACTCGTTTCTGTTTTGTCTTTATGAAGCAGTTTGTCAGAACTTCCTGTTTGTTCACGACTTCCTGTTTATGTTCACGACTTCCTGTTTATGTTCACGACTTCCTGTTTATGTTGGTCCTTTTTTCAACATTTTGTAAAATCTGTTCATTGATCATTAAATATTTAATGCTCAACACAAAACACGTGTTTGTTTCTTAAAATCTCTCATTTCACAATAAAAGCATGTCATTTAGCTTATGGATTTAAATCATTTTTAGTTCATAAGTCTGTTAAATCTTTAAAATAAGCCTTTAGTGTTGATCAGTGATCATCAGTCTGCTCTTTAGTCACGCGACACCAAACAAAGTGACACCTGCACACCGGAAGTACCTACAAGTCTGACTTCAAAATAAAAGCATCAAGACTACTGAGCTAGTTTTAACCAGATGTTATGACGTTACTTCAGGTGTGTGAGAATCTTAAACTCAAACAAATACGAAGTTGTGAACTACTTTAAGTGAACTTTTAAGAGTTGTATATTTTCACTGAGTTCGTCTGTAAAGAGGAACTTCAGACAGGAAGTAGTGGCTGCACACGGGGCTTTTATTGTGAAGGCTCAGGTGTGTTCGGAGGTGTCAGCAGGTGGACTCTTGTGTCTGGAGGATGTCTCGTGTTAGCGGAAGTGTTCACAGACCGACGGAGCTCCTGAACATGAAGGAATAACCTGGTTCCTCCTGGTTCCTCCTGGTTTCTCCTGGTTCCTCCTGGTTCACGTTAAGCTGTTGTTCTCCGGATGGAGTCCGTGAACAGGAAGTCATGTCTGCTGAGACTCCGCGAGACCTGTCCGTTCAGGAGGCTGCGCAGACAGACATACGGTCAGTTTATGAGTGTGTCTAACGACACTTTATAATGTGTCACAAAGTATTTAAAGACACTTTAACGTCAGCCTTTAGGAACCGTTCCGGTTTTCATCTGATCCAGATCCAACAAACTGCATCTGATTGAAACTGCAGAGAAACAAAGTTTCATAACGTGTTAGTTTCAAAGCTTTGAGTCTGCAGATTCAATTCATACAATAAAATATAATCTGATTCACTCTGAGTTTAATCATAATAATATTTGCATCTGTTCAACGTGTTCATTTTTATTCTGGTTTGTTGTCAGTATTTTATTTGATGTATACGATTGATCAGCATTATAAGCATTCTTATAAGCTTTAGCTACTTTAGTTACATCAACTAATAAATTATGATTTAATATTATGAATCAAAATAAGTTCAGAATCATCAGAATCAGAACCGTTTATTGCCAATGTATGTAACATACAAGGAATTTGTCATGGCAGGTGGTGCATAACATGAGACAATACAATGAAGAATGAACAACAATCAACAGTGCAAGAAATAGAAACATACTAAACTTTACAATATAATTTAAAAGAATATAAAATAAAGTGCACAGCAAACAGATAACAGGACTGAAAACACGTGCAATGTAAAAGTGACAAGTGTTTAAATATGAAGGATGTGTGGGGGAGTGGCCGGTGGGACTTTGTCCTGGGGAGGACAGAGTCAGTGGGTCCTGGTCTCTGTTCATGAGCCCGACTGCCGACGGGAAGAAACTGTTCATGTGGCGTGAGGTCTTGGTCCTGATGGAGGTCTTGGTCCTGATGGACCTCAGCCTCCTGCCAGATGGAAGAACACCAACAGTTCATGTGCAGGGTGGGAGGGGTCGGCTACAATCCTTCTTGCTCGCTTCAGGGTCCTTGAAGAGAACAAGTCCTGGAGGGACGGCAGATTGCAGCCGATCACCTCTCAGCAGAGCGGATGATGCGCTGCAGTCTGTCCTTGTCCTTGGCAGTGGCTGCAGCGTACCAGACGGTGATGGAGGAGCAGAGGATGGACTCGATGATGGATCTGTAGAAATGCACCAACATTGTCTTTGGCCGGTATCGCAGCAGAAAACAGTATTTACAACAAAAACACAAAACAAAGAGCACCAACACACGAGGCAGCCGTCTGCAGCGCCATCTTAGAGACAAACTGACCTCCAGACAGATCTATCGATCAACACGACTATTAGTACATCGATCAATACGACGGCTCATACTCGTATGCTAAAGTACAGTCCAGATATGGTCACTTCCTGTTCACTGGTTGATAAAAAAACAGACAAAACGCCCAACCCTCAGACTACGGGAACAAAGGCTGTCTAGTTCGTAGTGCCGGTAAGCATCATAGCTCGGCTAATGTGAGCGCCATAGCTCGGCTAATGTTAGCGCCATAGCTCGGCTAATGTTAGCGCCATAGCTCGGCTAATGTTATCAACACCAAAAAAGGGGTCTATCCAATCAGAAGGCAGAGTAGGGGCGGGTTCTCTACCACATACGACCAATCACAACGTGTGACATCAATAGGTGCAGCACCCAGACGCAATGCATTGTGGAGCAGTAAAGTATGTGCAGTAAGGTCACAATTGAAACCCTGACCTTTCATCACTTCCTGTTTTGTTGTTTTACAGATGTCTCGTCAGCAAAACCCTCTCCCATTGGTTTGTACTGGAACAACAAAGAAGGCCCGCCTACCGGCGACCAGCCAATGAGCACAGTCTACACGGAGCCCCTCCCACCTCCCTCCAGGTGCCACAGTGTCCGTTCTCACCACCAATCAGAGGCAGCTGCAGGTGAGTGTCCAGTATAACCAGGAACACCGTTGCAGCTTGAACCAGACGGTTCATTCGACTGCTTTGACCTAAAGGTGTTGTCATGGAGCAGAACCAGCGGAACCAGCAGAACCCAGAGGACACAGCTGACGACTTGATGGGTGAGACAGATTGTTGACTTTCTATTTCTATCAGGTGTCCATCTTGTAAGACTACGTACCGATAAACAGAGATCTCTTTGTTTCTTCTTCTCTTCTTAGATCTGGACGACGACATCGACCCTGAAACTGGAGAGAGAGCACAGCAATGACCCCCCCCCCCCCCGGTGGTTTGGAGTCTGTAGTTTCTCTGAAGTGGTTTCATGGTTTCATGTCCCGATAGACTTTATTTGAATGAGCATCAGTTTGATGATTTTTACATCTTTAGTTTTTATATTCTCTTGTGTTTTAGGTTTTGTGGTGCTATTAAGAGTTAGTTATTCTGTGTTTGTCTTTATTGTGTCATCAGATAAACTACAAACTGTGAAACAGACTTTGATGAGAACAACTGTTTTATTGAAGAAAAGAAAACTCACCTTTTTTACAAAAACATTAAATAATCTGATATTTTCATATTTGCATTTTATTATGTACAGTAAAAGCATATGTGTGAGTCCTTTCACAATAAAAGTCCTGGGAATATCAAACAAAAAAACCTGCTAGCTCTTCTGATTGGTTAGTATCAGTCTTCTTCCTCATTGGCTGCTGTTGGCTGAGTGGGCGGAGCCTCGTCCTCGGAGCTGGTCTGTCGAGCCGCCGTCCGAAACAAACGCATTAAATCCCGAAACCGGCGAGAAACCTGCAGGTGTGAGGAAGAGTTACTGACCCGGTCAGTCAACCAATCACAGAGGACAGAAAGCAACCAATCACCTCGCTCGGAGTCTTGTTGCCGAGCAGAGTAGAGACGGCCTGGAACGTGTTCTGATTGGCTCCTTCCTGCTGACACATCGTCAGAATCACTCGATCAGCTTCTCTGAAAAGCGACGACGACAACAGGGTTAAATTCAGTCTGTTCCTCCTGCTGCTCCTCCTGAAGAGGAGGCCTGAGGAGGAGGACAGAGGAGGCCTGAGGAGGAGTCTTAAATAGACGCCCTCAAGAGGAGGTGCAGTAGAAGGTGTACCTGGTCCAGAGGATGACTTTCTCTCCGCTCGCCGTCAGGGAAATGTTCTTGGCACAGACCGGGAGGTCAGGAGGAGGACTTGGCCGAGGAGGAACAGAGGAGGAGGAGCAGACAGAGGGGGAGATGGAGGAAGTGGTAATGGAGGAGGAGCAAATAGGAGATGTGATAGAGGAGGAGGAAACAGAGGAGGTAGCTGAGGTAGAAGGGAAGATGGAGGAAGAGATCGAAGGAGTGGAAATCATGGAGGAGGTGGTGGAGGAGATCATAGAGGGGATCATGGAGGAGGTGGTGGTGGAGGAGGTCATGGAGGAGGTCATAGAGGGGGTCATGGAGGAGGTGGTAGAGGAGGAGGTCATAGAGGGGATCATGGAGGAGGTCATAGAGGGGGTCATGGAGGAGGTGGTAGAGGAGGAGGTCATAGAGGGGGTCATGGAGGAGGTGGTAGAGGAGGAGGTCATAGAGGGGGTCATGGAGGAGGTCATAGAGGGGGTCATGGAGGAGGTGGTAGAGGAGGAGGTCATAGAGGGGGTCATGGAGGAGGTGGTAGAGGAGGAGGTCATAGAGGGGGTCATGGAGGAGGTGGTGGTGGAGGAGGTGGTAGAGGAGGAGGTCATAGAGGGGGTCATGGAGGAGGTGGTAGAGGAGGTCATAGAGGGGGTCATGGAGGAGGTCATAGAGGGGATCATGAAGGAGGAGAGGATCGAGTTGAGGAGTCGGTGGAGGAGGGGGTCAGAGGAGGACGAGTGGTCATGAGGAGGTGGTCTAGGAGGAGGAGGTCATAGAGGGGGTCATGGAGGAGGTGGTGGTGGAGGAGGTCATGGAGGAGGTGGTAGAGGAGGAGGTCATAGAGGGGGTCATGGAGGAGGTGGTAGAGGAGGAGGTCATAGAGGGGGTCATGGAGGAGGTCATAGAGGAGGTGGTGGTGGAGGAGGTCATGGAGGGGGTCATGGAGGAGGTGGTAGACGAGGAGGTCATAGAGGGGGTCATGGAGGAGGTGGTAGAGGAGGGGGTCATAGAGGGGATCATGGAGGAGGTGGTGGTGGAGGGGGTCATGGAGGAGGTGGTAGAGGAGGAGGTCATAGAGGGGATCATGGAGGAGGGGTTAGAGGAGGTAACAGAGGGAGGAGTCGGGAGAATGGAGAAGGCGCTGCCATCCCCCATCACCTCCTCTCTCCTGCTCCTCTTCACCGTCGGACTCTTCTTCTTCTCGATGGTCTTCTTCTCCTCTTCATTGTCATCCTCCTCTTCCTCATCCAGCTCCTCCTCCTCCTCCTTGTCCTCCTCGTCGATGAGAGGGAACAAGCCTTCCCATGATGCACCACTTCGTTCTGTCGACAGAATCAACATATTTAGTTGTGCGTAACACGCACACATTCACCTGTCTGTGGACTGTCGTCCCCCTTCAGATCCAGGTCTTTGTTACCTGGTTCGTCGTGGGCGGAGCTTATCTGAGAGTACAGAGGGTCCAGACTCTTCATGGCTCTGGATACGCCCCCTGAGACCTGGATGGGATATTGAACAGGTGAGACAGGTCAGGTGAGGCTCTCTACCTGTCTCACATTCACACCTGTTGAAACGTGGAGGACAGACCTTGTTGCCGTGGCAGCGAGAGCATTCTTTCCTCCTGTGTCTGCGGATCTTAGCGTCGCGGCAAAGGCAGGGCCAGTCTTTATCCGACCAATCACAGTCCTGGAACACACGTAACAGTCTTTATTGAAGAAGTCCACGAGTGAAAGCCCACTAAAGGTACCCCTCCATGTGTGTTACCTTGTAGTCCCTGTGGGGGGCCATCTTCCTCCTCCGGCGCCGGCTCGTCATTGGTTGGATCTTAAGCCCCTCCTCTTCCTCTTCGAGCTCTGGGAGCGTCACTTCCTCGAAGCCGCTGCCGGCCACGCCCCCTGACACGAGGCCGACGCCCTCTCCACCGTCTGACCCGCCCCCTCCTTCATCCGGCCAATGGGCTTCTTCGAACTGCCCCGGGCCAGCAGGAGGTGGGCGGAGCTCATCAAAAAATACCCAGAATTCAGCTTGTAGATGGTTGTGGCCTTTTAGCAGCGTGGCCATTTGAACCTTTAGCTAAAGTACAATGATCAATATCATCAATAATCAGTTATCGGTTTAACTGGTGATGTATAGTTATTGATGATGTTTAACTGGTGATGTATAGTTATTGATGATGTTTAACTGGTGATGTATAGTTATTGATGATGGTTTAACTGGTGCTGTATAGTTATTAATGATGGTTTAACTGGTGATGTATAGTTATTGATGATGTTTAACTGGTGCTGTATAGTTATTGATGATGGTTTAACTGGTGATGTATAGTTATTGATGGTTTAACTGGTGCTGTATAGTTATTGATGATGGTTTAACTGGTGATGTATAGTTATTGATGATGGTTTAACTGGTGATATATAGTTATTGATGATGGTTTAACTGGTGATGTATAGTTATTGATGATGTTTAACTGGTGCTGTATAGTTATTGATGATGGTTTAACTGGTGATGTATAGTTATTGATGATGGTTTAACTGGTGATGTATAGTTATTGATGATGGTTTAACTGGTGCTGTGTAGTTATTGATGATGGTTTAACTGGTGATGTATAGTTATTGATGATGTTTAACTGGTGATGTATAGTTATTAATGATGTTTAACTGGTGATGTATAGTTATTGATGATGGTTTAACTGGTGCTGTATAGTTATTGATGATGTTTAACTGGTGATGTATAGTTATTAATGATGTTTAACTGGTGATGTATAGTTATTGATGATGGTTTAACTGGTGCTGTATAGTTATTGATGATGTTTAACTGGTGCTGTATAGTTATTAATGATGTTTAACTGGTGCTGTATAGTTATTGATGGTTTAACTGGTGATGTATAGTTATTGATGATGTTTAACTGGTGATGTATAGTTATTGATGGTTTAACTGGTGATGTATAGTTATTGATGATGTTTAACTGGTGATTTATAGTTATTGATGATGTTTAACTGGTGATGTATAGTTATTGATGATGGTTTAACTGGTGATGTATAGTTATTGATGATGTTTAACTGGTGATGTATAGTTATTGATGATGGTTTAACTGGTGATGTATAGTTATTGATGATGTTTAACTGGTGCTGTATCGTTATTGATGATGTTTAACTGGTGATTTATAGTTATTGATGATGTTTAACTGGTGATGTATAGTTATTGATGATGTTTAACTGGTGCTGTATAGTTATTGATGATGGTTTAACTGGTGATGTATAGTTATTAATAATGGTTTAACTGGTGATGTATAGTTATTGATGATGGTTTAACTGGTGATGTATAGTTATTGATGATGTTTAACTGGTGATGTATAGTTATTGATGATGTTTAACTGGTGCTGTATAGTTATTGATGATGGTTTAACTGGTGATGTATAGTTATTAATAATGGTTTAACTGGTGATGTATAGTTATTAATGATGGTTTAACTGGTGCTGTATAGTTATTGATGATGTTTAACTGGTGCTGTGTAGTTATTGATGGTTTAACTGGTGCTGTATAGTTATTGATGATGTTTAACTGGTGATGTATAGTTATTGATGATGTTTAACTGGTGATGTATAGTTATTGATGATGTTTAACTGGTGATGTATAGTTATTGATGATGTTTAACTGGTGCTGTATCGTTATTGATGATGTTTAACTGGTGATTTATAGTTATTGATGATGTTTAACTGGTGATGTATAGTTATTGATGATGTTTAACTGGTGCTGTATAGTTATTGATGATGGTTTAACTGGTGCTGTATAGTTATTGATGATGGTTTAACTGGTGATGTATAGTTATTAATAATGGTTTAACTGGTGATGTATAGTTATTGATGATGGTTTAACTGGTGATGTATAGTTATTGATGATGTTTAACTGGTGATGTATAGTTATTAATGATGGTTTAACTGGTGCTGTATAGTTATTGATGATGTTTAACTGGTGCTGTGTAGTTATTGATGGTTTAACTGGTGCTGTATAGTTATTGATGATGTTTAACTGGTGATGTATAGTTATTGATGATGTTTAACTGGTGCTGTATAGTTATTGATGATGTTTAACTGGTGATGTATAGTTATTGATGATGTTTAACTGGTGATGTATAGTTATTGATGATGTTTAACTGGTGCTGTATCGTTATTGATGATGTTTAACTGGTGATTTATAGTTATTGATGATGGTTTAACTGGTGATGTATAGTTATTAATGATGTTTAACTGGTGCTGTATAGTTATTGATGATGGTTTAACTGGTGCTGTATAGTTATTAATGATGTTTAACTGGTGCTGTATAGTTATTGATGATGGTTTAACTGGTGCTGTATAGTTATTGATGGTTTAACTGGTGCTGTATAGTTATTGATGATGTTTAACTGGTGATGTATCGTTATTGATGATGGTTTAACTGGTGATGTATAGTTATTGATGATGGTTTAACTGGTGATGTATAGTTATTAATGATGTTTAACTGGTGCTGTATAGTTATTGATGATGGTTTAACTGGTGCTGTATAGTTATTGATGGTTTAACTGGTGCTGTATAGTTATTGATGATGGTTTAACTGGTGCTGTATAGTTATTGATGGTTTAACTGGTGCTGTATAGTTATTGATGATGTTTAACTGGTGATGTATAGTTATTGATGATGTTTAACTGGTGCTGTATAGTTATTGATGATGTTTAACTGGTGATGTATAGTTATTGATGATGTTTAACTGGTGATGTATAGTTATTGATGATGTTTAACTGGTGCTGTATCGTTATTGATGATGTTTAACTGGTGATTTATCGTTATTGATGATGTTTAACTGGTGATGTATAGTTATTGATGATGGTTTAACTGGTGATGTATAGTTATTGATGATGTTTAACTGGTGATGTATAGTTATTGATGATGTTTAACTGGTGCTGTATCGTTATTGATGATGTTTAACTGGTGCTGTATCGTTATTGATGATGTTTAACTGGTGATTTATAGTTATTGATGATGTTTAACTGGTGCTGTATAGTTATTGATTATGTTTAACTGGTGATGTATAGTTATTGATGATGGTTTAACTGGTGCTGTATAGTTATTGATGATGATTTAACTGGTGATGTATAGTTATTGATGATGGTTTAACTGGTGATGTATAGTTATTGATGATGGTTTAACTGGTGCTGTATAGTTATTGATGATGGTTTAACTGGTGATGTATAGTTATTGATGATGTTTAACTGGTGCTGTATAGTTATTGATGATGTTTAACTGGTGCTGTATAGTTATTGATGATGTTTAACTGGTGCTGTATAGTTATTGATGATGGTTTAACTGGTGCTGTATAGTTATTGATGATGTTTAACTGGTGCTGTATAGTTATTGATGATGGTTTAACTGGTGATGTATAGTTATTGATGATGGTTTAACTGGTGCTGTATAGTTATTGATGATGTTTAACTGGTGCTGTATAGTTATTGATGATGTTTAACTGGTGCTGTATAGTTATTGATGATGTTTAACTGGTGCTGTATAGTTATTGATGATGGTTTAACTGGTGATGTATAGTTATTGATGATGGTTTAACTGGTGATGTACTGTGAGCGTACCTCGTCGATGCTGGTTGGACTCAGGTCTGGACCTGTCTGCAGAGCTTTGATGATCTTCTGATAATGTGAGGGATTATCTCCAAAACTAATCTCTAACTGTCGCAGGAAGCGACGGCTGCGTTCAAACGCCTGCTGCTCTTCAACCTGCAGTCGGGACAGAGTTACATCAGTGACCGCTTATAAGTAATCAATAACGCATCTATCAATTATACAGAAATAATAAAGTTATGATGTTCACTGCCTTCACAGTCAGGTTTTATTCACAGGAAACATTTCAGCAGGTTGAACCAGTTACTGTGGACATCTTACAAACACTTGCTGTGATACACCTGTATTACACCCGTGATACTCCCGTGATACAACGTATAAGGCTGTATTACACCTGCGATACACCTGCGATACACCTGCGATACACCTGTATTACACCTGCGATACACCTGTATTACACTTGTGATACACCTGTGATACACCTGTGATACACCTGTATTACACCTGTGATACACCTGTATTACACCTGTATTACACCTGTGATACACCTGTGATACACCTGTGATACACCTGTGATACACCTGTATTACACCTGTATTACACCTGTATTACACCTGTGATACACCTGTATTACACCTGTGATACACCTGTGATACACCTGTGATACACCTGTGATACACCTGTGATACACCTGTGATACACCTGTGATACACCTGTGATACATTTGTGATACACCTGTATTACACCTGTATTACATTTGTGATACACGTGTACTGCTCACCAGTCCACACTGCAGTGCCTGCTCAGGATGTAGGAATGCGGCGAAGTCCCGGAGGAGGTCTGTCCGGTCTCCCAGAATGCAGCGCAGCTTCCTGAACAACAACATCACTTCCTGTCCGTCGCCCACCTGCTCAAAATCGCTCAGCAGAGACACAAACTCCTCCACCTGCTCAGGTACGTCCTGCAGCGCGTCACGCACCTGAAGACACACAGCGAGAAAGGTTAAACTTTGTGTTTGTTTCCTTTAATATGTGATAGCGACAACCAATGAGATGGTTTGGATTCCCTCAGGGGAAAAGAAGCACAGCTGTTAGCAGCTCATGTGCTAAGCTGTTAGCAGCTCATGTGCTAAGCTGTTAGCAGCTCATGTGCTAAGCTGTTAGCAGCTCATGTGCTAAGCTGTTAGCAGCTCATGTGCTAAGCTGTTAGCTCCAACTCAACTCTGTACAAACTTTGAAGACGCTGATGATCGCAGCTCAAAGTGGCTCAAACCGAGCTACACAACACTATTCCAGCCAATCAGCTGTGAGGGTGTTTAGTTCTGGTGCATATAGAGAAATGTATAAAGATGTATGAAGAAAAGAAAGACTCCACCGTTAAGTTTAAGTCAACAACAACAACAATAGACACCATGTTCAATATAATCTGATGATGGTTTTCTTCCACTGAGATGATCCTAAAATGGCCACTTTCTACTAAAACTTGACCAAACATACAGGAAGGATGACTAAATATGATTAAAGGCTAACAGGACATTTGATTGAGGACAAAGACTTTAGGTCGCTCCACTCAAAGAACAATAATTATATATTAGTGCTGGGCAAGTTAACGCATTCATTAATTAACGCCGACAATTATATTATCGCGCGTTAACGCAGTTTTTATTTACTTATTATTAAGCGGACATTTTTAACATAAGAACCAGGCACCGAGCGGTGAACCGCTGTTTGTGTGGCGTCACTTCCTTCTCCCCCCCGGGGCCGGAACCCCTCCTACACTCCGTCACTCACTCAGCGATCGTCTCGTCACAGATCCAACGTGACTGCTGTGAAGTGGAGCACGTTACTGTCTGAACCGCAGAGTTACAGAGTTACAGTGAACACAACCGCTCTGGCACCCGACATGTGGTTTTCTACTTATCATCAACATTGTTAGCGTCAAGAACACGTATCATTCTACTTCCTGTCTCTTCAAAGTAAAAGCACTTCCGGTTTCATGCTCTTCACAATAAAAGTAAATCATGCAAACAAACAATTTACAACAGTGACAATATTAAAATACATATTGTCGAGTTTTTAAAGTGTTTTGTTTGTAATATGTATAATAAGCATCATTTAGTATCACTACTGAGAATCTAACAAACATAAAAACATGACGTAGATAGGTTTGTAGTTTTCAAGAAGTATATTTAAATATCATCTCTTACACATGAAGATGAAGTCGTGAACACCTGAATATCTCTGATCAGAATCATTATAACTGTGTTATAACTGCTGCTGTGTGAAGGGAACACTGCTGCTACAACAACCTGATGTGTGTAAAGTGTTCACACACAATGTTGTTGACCTTTAGTTCATAGAGCAGCACTTTAAAATACAAGTGCACAACACACTACTTTATAATTCATTATTGAACTTTGACATAACAATGAGATTAATCACGATTCAATATTTTAATCGTTGCCCAGCACTGGTATAAATATGTCGTGGATGGTCAACGCCACAACTATGTTGATAGCAGGTCGTCGTTAGGCTGAAGCCCCCCTAACATGTTCTTCAGCCCCCCCAAATCATTTTTTTTTTTGGTGATGTCATTAAATTAAACTATTGTTTCTCACATGGACAAGTTATTTATAACTAACATGCTACATATGTGCGTGCGTTCTGGTTTGTATGTTTTCTCTCCCTTCAAATTACAATCCTGCAGCATCATCATACTGAACAAGGTGAAGTTGACCCCGTCGGGTCCATTCTGCAGCCGTTGTGTGCGGCCCTTTAAGAGGTAGGATTTGGGATGCGGATATGAAAGCTAGTTCATCCGTCTTTCCTTTACAAGCAGGACAATTATTTCTCTTTATTTGAGGAAAGTTCATATTTGTGTTGTCAGATTTCACTATGGCCCTGACATTCTGTCTCTTGTGTGATCATATACTGCATGCAAGCAGAACTACAGAGCAGAACCACACTCGTTCTGGTTGAACCGTCTATGAACTGTTTATATCCACGGCCCCAAAACTAATTGCCGCGCTTAGCGCGCAAACATGCCACACCCCTTGGGGCTAAGCCCCCCCTTTCTGTGAATCCTAGAGACGCTCCTGGTTCATGGTGCGATTTGATGAGACTAAAGATGTTCATCATGAACTGCTTCACTGTAACTGGCGGCTGCTGACGCTGTCAGAGACAAGAGGTCTGTTTAGCTCATTGAAGCTTTTGTGCATCGTCATCGTTTGTGGCCTCACCCGGTTGAGGTAACTCTGGGCGAACGCCACGTCTTTGCTCTCTCTGTGGGGGTCGTTGTTCAGGATGTTTTCGTCGTACAGCAGCAGCAGCTTTGCAGCGTCTTTGCTGTGGCGCTCCTGACGACGTCTCCTCAGACCGCGAAGAGGTCGGCTTCGACCTGCAGAGAGAACACGGACTGTAAAAAGCACAGTAAGGAGCCATTTAGTGAAGCAGAAACGTCTACCAGACGGCTCTGACCTCGTCCTCGTCCGGGACACCTGCTTCCTCCTCCTCTGGGTGTCCCCTCCCCTGATGGTGTCTCCTCGTCTCCTCCCGCCTTACTGCTCCTCCCTTCTCCGAGCTCCTCCCCTTTAGGTCCCTCCTCCTCTTCCTCCTCCTCCTCCTCCTGGGAGCCGGGAGAGGTCGGTGAGTGGTCCTCCTCCGAGTCGCCGTCTGCACAGAGCCGCCGCTCCGCTGCCAGCCAGGTCAGCTGCTTCATAGTCTCCTAGAGAGGTCACAGGTCAGCTGCTTCATAGTCTCCTAGAGAGGTCACAGGTCAGCTGCTTCATAGTCTCCTAGAAAGGTCACAGGTCAGCTGCTTCATGGTCTCCTAGAGAGGTCACAGGTCAGCTGCTTCATAGTCTCCTAGAGAGGTCACAGGTCAGCTGCTTCATAGTCTCCTAGAGAGGTCACAGGTCAGCTGCTTCATAGTCTCCTAGAAAGGTCACAGGTCAGCTGCTTCATAGTCTCCTAGAGGTCACAGGTCAGCTGCTTCATGGTCTCCTAGAAAGGTCACAGGTCAGCTGCTTCATAGTCTCCTAGAGAGGTCACAGGTCAGCTGCTTCATAGTCTCCTAGAGGTCACAGGTCAGCTGCTTCATAGTATCCTAGAAAGGTCACAGGTCAGCTGCTTCATAGTCTCCTAGAGAGGTCACAGGTCAGCTGCTTCATAGTCTCCTAGAGGTCACAGGTCAGCTGCTTCATAGTATCCTAGAGAGGTCACAGGTCAGCTGCTTCAGTCTCCTAGAAAGGTCACAGGTCAGCTGCTTCATAGTCTCCTAGAGGTCACAGGTCAGCTGCTTCATGGTCTCCTAGAAAGGTCACAGGTCAGCTGCTTCATAGTCTCCTAGAGGTCACAGGTCAGCTGCTTCATGGTCTCCTAGAAAGGTCACAGGTCAGCTGCTTCATGGTCTCCTAGAAAGGTCACAGGTCAGCTGCTTCATAGTCTCCTAGAAAGGTCACAGGTCAGCTGCTTCATAGTCTCCTAGAAAGGTCACAGGTCAGCTGCTTCATGGTCTCCTAGAAAGGTCACAGGTCAGCTGCTTCATAGTCTCCTAGAGGTCACAGGTCAGCTGCTTCATAGTCTCCTAGAGGTCACAGGTCAGCTGCTTCATAGTCTCCTAGAAAGGTCACAGGTCAGCTGCTTCATGGTCTCCTAGAAAGGTCACAGGTCAGCTGCTTCATAGTCTCCTAGAGGTCACAGGTCAGCTGCTTCATAGTCTCCTAGAGGTCACAGGTCAGCTGCTTCATAGTCTCCTAGAGGTCACAGGTCAGCTGCTTCAGTCTCCTAGAAAGGTCACAGGTCAGCTGCTTCATAGTCTCCTAGAAAGGTCACAGGTCAGCTGCTTCATAGTCTCCTAGAGAGGTCACAGGTCAGCTGCTTCATAGTCTCCTAGAGAGGTCACAGGTCAGCTGCTTCATAGTCTCCTAGAGGTCACAGGTCAGCTGCTTCATAGTCTCCTAGAGAGGTCACAGGTCAGCTGCTTCATAGTCTCCTAGAGGTCACAGGTCAGCTGCTTCATAGTCTCCTAGAGAGGTCAGCAGGTTACCTGTAACTCAGGAACTGACAGCACCGACTCCTCTGAAGCCGATGACATCACTTCCTCCTCATCTTCATCCTGCGTGAGGTCATCAAAATCCTCCTCCTCTTCGTCCTCGCCCGGTCGGTCCTGATCTTCATCCTTCTCCCTCTCTCCATCCTCGTCCCTCTCTCCTCCTCCCCCCCCGTCCTCCATCTGTCCCTCCTCCTCCTCTCCTCCCCCGCCTGCTTCCTCTTCTCCACCTCCTCCTCCTGCACCTCCCACATCTCTCACCTCTTCCTCCTCTCCACCAGTGTTTTCTCCTCCGTTCAAACTGGCCACACCCAGAGCAGTCCAGTTCTCCTCCTCCTCGTCTCCTGCACAGGCCGACGGAGGACTCAGTGTTGATGCTGAAGCTGAACTCTCCTCCTCCACCTGTCTCTCCTCCAGTGGCCTTGTGGACGTCTGCTCCTCTTTGATTGGTCTGTAGATCTCTTGCCCCAGAGCATGCTGGGAGTTGACAGTGGGCGGAGCCTTCACCATCTGAAGTAGGAAGTACCCCGGCTTCACGGCGCCAGTGGAGCAAAGCATTGTGGGATTTGCGGTGTCCGGGTGGGCCAGGGAGGGGAGGGGGAGGAGGGGCGTCCTCCGACCAATAGGAAGGCAGGACTGGACAACGTCTACACACACTGGGTGGGCGGGGACTGCATGCACAGCAGCCAATGGGGCGGCCCCAGAGTCAGGAGGCGGAGCAACAGCGGGGGAGCCAGAGAGTAACGTCACAGCTGGAGGAGGAAGGGAGAGGAAGCCGATTGGCTGCACGTCCACCTGTCCGTCTGCTTCTGTCTTCGACTGTCTCGCTGTCTGCCTGTCCACCGGCGAGTCCACCGCATGTCTGTCTGCCGGGGCTTTGGCGAGCGGCAGCAGAGATGCATTGTGGGCTAAGGTGAAAAGACGTCTGTGTGGGGGTGGAGGCAGATGGGCCGACTTCTTGAGCCAGTGGGGGTGGAGCCTCAGGGTGCATCCAACGGGGAGGGAGGGCGGGTAATAGGTGGAGGTGTGTCGGGTCTTCTGGATGATCAGCTGACTGTTCTGCAGGTGAGAACCACAGTTAGTAAAGTCTACGGAGACGGTAGAACTGAAAATGATTCTGTCATTTTTCCAAACAAGTTGCTCTCATTCCCACAATTGTTAGTCTTCATTCACCATTTTTGGTCAAAACGTAGGAAACGTTGTGCCGGTCGCAGACATGCGTCTCTGGAATCCAACAGACTTACACATTTAGCTGAGGGAGCCTGAAAGCACCATGAACTCCAACCAACTGCTCCATTAGACTCCATGTTAAATCTGACGACTCATTTCTCAAAGAACGCAGACGGACCAGTGTACCATCCTACTCTGAAACAGAGGGTCAAAGCAACTCTGTGGTGTCGACCTGTCAATCAGCGTGTAGCCCCGCCCTAAAGCATCCCCTGCTTTATGGTCTGTGTGACTCTAAATGGACCATCATGTACTAAATGAACATCATGCTGTATTGAAGAAGACTTGAAACTAGAGATTGAGACATAAACTCATGTTTACAATGTTTACTGAGGGAATAAATCAAGAGAGAAGTAGAGTCATTTTCTATAGACTTCTATACAACCAGAGGAGTCGCCCCCTGGTGGCCACTAGATAGAATGCAGCTTTAACACTTGAATTAGAATTAGTCCGTCCAACCTTGAGCCAGTTGGGCATGTTGGCGGTGTTTCTGTCCACCGGGGGGCGCCGGTCTCCAGGCTCAACTCTGCTGCAGGCGAGCGGCAGCGGGGGGGCAAACGTCTGCGTCAGAAACCTCTGAAAAAACATGACGAGAAGACAAAACGTTTAACTCCAACTGTCCGACTGCAGAGGACACGGTCACAGCTGCTGCTGATGTCAGCCAGTGTGTGTGATGTCACAGTGATGTCACCTTGATGACGTTGCCGTGTGGTGCTCTTGGGCCGCTCATCTCTCTGATGTGTTTCCTGAAGTTCCATCGAGTCTTACAGAGCAGGTAGGAGCTGATCAGCTGGTCCGACTGGATCGTCCCCTCGAAGTGCTTCAGACCCAGAACAATCAGCCTGCACAGAGGCATGATGGGAAACGTTATTGTTAAAAAAAAAAAAATGTGTATATATATATATATATATATATATATATATATAAAGTGAATCCCTTTGCAGTTTAAGTGAATGAAGACGATATTGTTGATTGTCATAGTGTTCAACCAATCAGATCTTTAGTTTGACATGTTGGGCGTACTCTTTGAGCCTGCTAGCTGGCCTACAAGTACGTCAGCATTAACGTGTGGCGTGATTGGTCAGTGGGCTAGCGTCACTGTTGTGAAGCAGAAGCAGCTAGCAGAACTTAGTGTTAGTAGTAAGAGTTCGAGTTGAGCCAGCATTTTGCTTGGTGTAGCTTTGTTTTTTTTAACACTCAATGGCTGAAGGAGGAGAAACGGATTTGGTGGCAGAGTTACTGGCAACGCCTTTCTGGAGGACAGTTCAGGAAAAGCTGGACATCGTATCAAAGGGTCGGCCAACCCCACAGCTAGCAGCCTGACCCAGCCAGGAAAAGGATTCGTACCAACGGTATTTCTGTCTGACATCGGCGGAGAAGCGTTGCACATTTTATGGCTAAGAAAGCGTTTTATTTGCAACAGTCTTGGTGTTTGGAGCCGTTTGGAAATACGCTAACCAAGGCAGCAACACGACACCGTGGCCCGACAGGACACTAACAAGCTACGGTGCTTTTGAAAACTTTAGCTGAGACTCGAGTGGATCTACAACTCTGAAGACATTCACAGGAGAACTCTGGCTGGAACTGAACCGCACCGATGTTCTGTACGACCGTGTCATTAAACTCTTTGTAGTCAAAGAAAGGAGGATGGACTTTGTCTTTCAGTGAACAGCAGCTTTGGTAAGTGAAGTGCTTTGTTTTACACCTGCAGCAGCGTTACTACTGTGTTCATGTGTCTATGGTGTCGTTTTTATGATCTGGTTGATATTGTTCCTTCTCAATCATATTTGAATGGCTCGTGCTCTTCAGTGTGCGGATGAATACGTGTTTTAGCGCTGCAGTGTTGCTGGATTGATTTGTTGATTTGTTGTCGTATAAATATATGTGACTGGTTCTTGTGAGTTTGTTCTTGTCGTTGTGTTAATTACATTGATTCTGACTATATGCATCATTGTCCGTTAATGACACAGCATCCCGTCATGCGCGGGGTTATGGTCGGACATTTGATTCTCTGTTTGGGGTTTTGTTTTCTTTAATAAAGCAGGAATGATGGTCTGGAGCAATGGGGATTGTGTGGCGATCGCTTCAGCCCTGTTTGAATCAGTAGGAACAGCTCAACGCTGTGGGGAGAGTGTAGCGTGTTTGCTGCTGTTGTTTTCCTGCTAAGCTAGTTTAGCGTCGCATGTAGAATGTTTTTCTTCCGGGGTCGGAGTGTCAGACAGCTGTCTGTGATGTCATGTGGGTTGCCAGTTAGAGCGCAGTGGCTCCACCGAAAACATATTTCCCACAATTTAAGCTTCTCCAAATGCGCTAGTATTATTCAAACGTATTGTTCGGTTCGTAAGCCTCGTACCCAACGGTATAATACGAATACGTCTATTATTACACGCCTAGAAACAAAGCGTAGCTGTGGCGTCATAATGAGGTTATTGGGAGATGGCTCAACTGTAGTAGGACAGCACTGAAGGCCCAGGTATAAGATGCACGGCCGCCACTGGTTTACAGTACATGTGTGTACTTTGTGTTTTAGTGTACGTGTAGTGTACCCGTCCTCTCCTGCAGTGTAAACACTCCGGTGGTGTCGGGGGTGGATGGCGGGGTCCAGGCTGCAGACAGGAAGTAGTTCTGGGTACAGGAAGACGGGACGGGTGGCAAGCAGCCAGGCGGCGTCAGTGGGCAGCAGAGGGAAGGCGAGGCCTAAACAAAGCCAGAACCACAACTAGCACCAGAACCAGGAAAAGCTGCTGGAACAACCAAACATTATCAGAAACATAAGATTTCCCTCCTTACTGTTGGTAGCAGGCGTCATCCTGGGGAGCCAGCGTCTGGAGGTAGCAGGAGGAGCACAGACAGGAGGAGGAGGCTGCGCTCTCTGCTCCACCTCCTGAAGGAGATCCAGTGCCCCCTGCAGGTTACCCACTCTGAAACTGCTCAGGAGGAAAACCTCTTCCCGACGGCTGGCAAACTGCTGCAGCTCCTCCTGGAGGGACAAGAGGTGTTAGTGTTTACTAACCAAGTAGTGTTTGTGGTTACTAATCAGGTAGTGTTTGTGTTTACTAACCAGGTAGTGTTTGTGTTTACTAACCAGGTAGTGTTTGTGTTAACTAACCTGGTAGTGTTTGTGTTTACTAACCAGGTAGTGTTTGTGTTTACTAACCAGGTAGTGTTTGTGTTTACTAACCAGGTAGTGTTTGTGTTTACTAACCAAGTAGTGTTTGTGGTTACTAACCAGGTAGTGTTAGTGTTGACTAACCAGGTAGTGTTTGTGTTGACTAACCTGGTAGTGTTTGTGTTTACTAACCAGGTAGTGTTTGTGGTTACTAACCAGGTAGTGTTTGTGGTTACCAACCAGGTAGTGTTTGTGGTTACCAACCAGGTAGTGTTTGTGGTTACCAACCAGGTAGTGTTTGTGGTTACCAACCAGGTAGTGTTTGTGGTTACTAACCTGGTAGTGTTTGTGGTTACTAACCAGGTAGTGTTTGTGGTTACTAACCAGGTAGTGTTTGTGGTTACTAACCAGGTAGTGTTTGTGGTTACTAACCTGGTAGTGTTTGTGGTTACTAACCAGGTAGTGTTTGTGGTTACTAACCTGGTAGTGTTTGTGTTTACTAACCTGGTAGTGTTTGTGTTTACTAACCAGGTAGTGTTTGTGGTTTCTAACCAAGTAGTGTTTGTGGTTACTAACCAGGTAGTGTTTGTGGTTACTAACCAGGTAGTGTTTGTGGTTACTAATCAGGTAGTGTTTGTGTTTACTAACCAGGTAGTGTTTGTGGTTACTAACCTGGTAGTGTTTGTGGTTACTAACCTGGTAGTGTTTGTGTTTACTAACCTGGTAGTGTTTGTGTTTACTAACCTGGTAGTGTTTGTGTTTACTAACCAGGTAGTGTTTGTGGTTTCTAACCAAGTAGTGTTTGTGGTTACTAACCAGGTAGTGTTTGTGGTTACTAACCAGGTAGTGTTTGTGGTTACTAACCAGGTAGTGTTTGTGGTTACTAACCAAGTTGTGTTTATGTTTACTAACCAGGTAGTGTTTGTGGTTACTAACCAAGTTGTGTTTATGGTTACTAACCAGGTAGTGTTTGTGGTTACTAACCAAGTTGTGTTTATGTTTACTAACCAGGTAGTGTTTGTGGTTACTAACCAAGTTGTGTTTGTGGTTACTGACCAGGTAGTGTTCATGTTTACTAACCAAGTCGTGTTCATGTTTACTAACCAAGTCGTGTTCATGGTTACTAACCAAGTAGTGTTTGTGGTTACTAACCAAGTAGTGTTTGTGGTTACTAACCAAGTAGTGTTTGTGGTTACTAACCAGGTAGTGTTTGTGGTTACTAACCAGGTAGTGTTTGTGGCTACTAACCTGGTAGTGTTTGTGGTTACTAACCAAGTAGTGTTTGTGGTTACTAACCAGGTAGTGTTTGTGGTTACTAACCTGGTAGTGTTTGTGGTTACTAACCAGGTAGTGTTTGTGGTTACTAACCAAGTAGTGTTTGTGGTTACTAACCAGGTAGTGTTTGTGGTTACTAACCAGGTAGTGTTTGTGTTTACTAACCTGGTAGTGTTTGTGGTTACTAAGCAGGTAGTGTTTGTGGTTACTAACCAGGTAGTGTTTGTGTTTACTAACCAAGTTGTGTTTATGTTTACTAATGAGGTAGTGTTTGTGGTTACTAACCAAGTTGTGTTTGTGGTTACTAACCAGGTAGTGTTTGTGGTTACTAACCAGGTAGTGTTTGTGTTTACTAACCAGGTAGTGTTTGTGGTTACTAACCAGGTAGTGTTTGTGGTTACTAACCAAGTTGTGTTTATGGTTACTAACCAGGTAGTGTTTGTGGTTACTAACCAAGTTGTGTTCATGGTTACTAACCAGGTCGTGTTTGTGGTTACTAACCAGGTAGTGTTTATGGTTACTAACCAGGTAGTGTTTATGGTTACTAACCAGGTAGTGTTTATGGTTACTAACCAAGTTGTGTTTATGGTTACTAACCAGGTAGTGTTTGTGTTTACTAACCAAGTTGTGTTCATGGTTACTAACCAGGTCGTGTTTGTGGTTACTAACCAAGTTGTCTTTATGGTTACTAACCAGGTAGTGTTTAGTAATGCAGGTTTCGTGGTTCAGGGCGTCCACATGGCAACACAGCAGGTGAACCTGAGTCAGCAGCTGCACATGCTGGAAGAGAGAGAGACGGAATCATTCTAGTCTACAGTCAACAAAAGGCTGAAGAGAATAGAGGACACTATGTGAAACACCAGAGGACTCTATTGGGGGACACCAGAGGACAGTATGTGAGACAGTAGAGGATTCTATTGGGGGACACCAGAGGTCACTTTGTGGGACAGTAGAGGACTCTATTGGGGGACACCAGAGGTCACTTTGTCAGACAGTATAGGACTCTATTGGGGGACACCAGAGGTCACTTTGTGGGACAGTAGAGGACTCTATTGGGGGACACCAGAGGACACTTTGTGAGACAGTATAGGACTCTATTGGGGGACACCAGAGGTCACTTTGTCAGACAGTAGAGGACTCTATTGGGGGACACCAGAGGACACTATGTGAGACAGTAGAGGACTCTATTGGGGGACACCAGAGGACACTATGTGAGACAGTAGAGGACTCTATTGGGGACACCAGAGGACACTATGTGAGACAGTAGAGGACTGTGTTGGGGGACACCAGCGGACACTATGTGAGACAGTAGAGGACTCTATTGGGGGACACCAGAGGACACTATGTGAGACAGCAGAGGACTCTATTGGAGACACCAGAGGACACTATGTGAGACAGTAGAGGACTCTATTGAGGACACCAGAGGACACTATGTGAGACAGTAGAGGACTCTATTGGGGGACACCAGAGGACACTATGTGAGACAGTAGAGGACTCTATTGGGGACACCAGAGGACACTATGTGAGACAGTAGAGGACTGTGTTGGGGGACACCAGCGGACACTATGTCAGACAGTAGAGGATTCTATTGGGGGACACCAGAGGACACTTTGTGGGACAGTAGAGGGCTCTATTGGGGGACACCAGAGGTCACTTTGTGGGACAGTAGAGGACTCTATTGGGGGACACCAGAGGTCACTTTGTCAGACAGTATAGGACTCTATTGGGGGACACCAGAGGTCACTTTGCGGGACAGTATAGGACTCTATTGGGGGACACCAGAGGACACTTTGTGGGACAGTAGAGGACTCTATTGGGGGACACCAGAGGACACTTTGTGAGACAGTATAGGACTCTATTGGGGGACACCAGAGGTCACTTTGTCAGACAGTAGAGGACTCTATTGGGGGACACCAGAGGACACTATGTGAGACAGTAGAGGACTCTATTGGGGGACACCAGAGGACACTATGTGAGACAGTAGAGGACTCTATTGGGGACACCAGAGGACACTATGTGAGACAGTAGAGGACTGTGTTGGGGGACACCAGCGGACACTATGTGAGACAGTAGAGGACTCTATTGGGGGACACCAGAGGACACTATGTGAGACAGCAGAGGACTCTATTGAGGACACCAGAGGACACTATGTGAGACAGTAGAGGACTCTATTGGGGGGCACCAGAGGACACTTTGTGAGACAGTAGAGGACTGTATTGGGGGGCACCAGAGGACACTTTGTGAGACAGTAGAGGACTGTATTGGGGGGCACCAGAGGACACTTTGTGAGACAGTACACTACCTGCTGTATCTGCTGCTGCAGCTGTAGTTTCTGGGTGTAGTCCAGGTGCAGGACTTGGGGGATGCGGCTCTGCAGCACCAAGACGGGACTGATGACGTCCGGTTGTGGGCCAGGCGTGTCCTTCTGGGTCACGTTGTCACGATGATGGCTGGTCGTGTCCTGCAGGGCTCTCTTCTGCTGCAGAGCTTCGTACTGTCTCCTGACCGTTCGCCGTCGCTCCGTCAACATGTCAGCTAACGGTGCCTCAAAACTACGGAGAGCAAAAAGGGACGAAACAGCCGTCGCACAGGAAGCACTCGATAAAAACGTACGACGTGTGAAGACAGACACGGGATGTCTCCTCTCAGCTGGATTCTTCTTCGTGGGCTCTGTGTGAAGAAGAAGCAGCAGCAGAGGACGTTTCTCTTCCTCCTTACCCAAGCAGTCGCAGCACTTCTCTGCTGCACTGTCCCAAAAGGAGGATTTATGTCACGGTGTGTACGTGCTTGTGTCCATGATGAGGTTGGACCGGTGTCAAAAGTTTAAAACCAGGACTGGACCTAGGGCTGGGCGGTATACCGGTTTTAATTTCCCGTACGATATGAATTTTTCATATACCGTCATACAGCCGAAACAACTTCTGTTGCTCTTCAACAGGCAGCAAAATATATTGTTCGCCGCTAGCAGTGCTACGATCGGAGCTAGCTGTCTTAGCTGTATTGAGAGGGAACCCTAGTCATGGTCTACTTTATAACTTTATAACAACAATTACCAACTCACAACTAACGCTCTTTAACAGGCAAAACACCACGACACAACAGTTTCTGACAGATAAACAATTTGTAGCACAAATAATTGTGCATTTATAAAATTTCACCGCCGAACTGCATGCTGGGTAAAGCTCGCTAACAGTCTGCTAACAGCTGTGAGAGGCTCTGTCGCGGCAGTAAGGTTACATTAAAGAACAGAACAGAGCGATGCAGGATGAACACAGACTGAACAACAGAAGGTCAGACACATAACGCTGATCACCGTAATACGTGAGGTATTTGTTATAAATGTACATAGACGTTGTAAGAAGCTGTACATGGAGGCACTTCTTCTTCTTCTTTAAATTCCATTGGCGGATGGCAACCAACTTGCATAGGTGCATACTAGTGGTGTCACGGATCACGGATCGATCCGTGATCCGTTCGGATCAGCCCTCACGGTTCGGATCACTTGTGAACTGCGGATCAATCGAGTATTTTTTTTTTTTTTACAGCGTAATCATCACAGTGTGTAATAAAGTTCTACTGCTGCTGTTCCTTTTCAAGTAACAAGTCCCCGAATATCAGTGCAGAGTGTCAGTGAACACATATACAGCAGGAGTGTGTTCAGTGAACGGAGCAGCTCAGAAGCATTTAACGGTGACGTCATGGCGAGCGGAGGAACGTGAGAAGCCGCGGCGTCATTTAAGTCGCAAGTTTGGGACATTTTGTCTTCTCTGTAACGTATAATGACGGATGAGGGTGGTGGACAAAGCGTTACGGTATGTAGGCGTTATTTAAAGAGAGACACGACAACGGCAAAACATCGGCATGTCCACACATGAAGAGACACCATCCCGTCTGTCAGCGACGGGGACACTCCGGTGTAGAAAACAAAGGATTTATAAATCTGGTTAAAATGCTTGAGCCACGCTACGAAGTCCACTCACGCACCCACTTCAGTGTGAAGCTGTTCCAGACCTCTACGAGAAGGAAAAGACCAGAGACCGCTTTCACCACGGAGGAGTGATTGTTAGCCCGGCGCTGTAGACACGCCCCCTCTGTGAGCGTCACACACACACACACCTGGTTCAGGTGCTGTAGACACGCCCCCTCTGTGAGCGTCACACACACACACACCTGGTTCAGGTGCTGTAGACACGCCCCCTCTGTGAGCATCACACACACACACACCTGGTTCAGGTGCTGTAGACACGCCCCCTCTGTGAGCGTCACACACACACACACACCTGGTTCAGGTGCTGTAGACACGCCCCCTCTGTGAGCGTCACACACACACACACACCTGGTTCAGGTGCTGTAGACACGCCCCCTCTGTGAGCGTCACACACACACACACACCTGGTTCAGGTGCTGTAGACACGCCCCCTCTGTGAGCGTCACACACACACACACACCTGGTTCAGGTGCTGTAGACACGCCCCCTCTGTGAGCGTCACACACACACACACCTGGTTCAGGTGCTGTAGACACGCCCCCTCTGTGAGCGTCACACACACACACACCTGGTTCAGGTGCTGTAGACACGCCCCCTCTATGAGCATCACACACACACACACCTGGTTCAGGTGCTGTAGACACGCCCCCTCTGTGAGCGTCACACACACACACACCTGGTTCAGGTGCTGTAGACACGCCCCCTCTGTGAGCGTCACACACACACACACACACCTGGTTCAGGTGCTGTAGACACGCCCCCTCTGTGAGAGTCACACACACACACACACACCTGGTTCAGGTGCTGTAGACACGCCCCCTCTGTGAGCGTCACACACACACACCTGGTTCAGGTGCTGACAGAAGCATCAGAGTGAAGCTGGACAGGCCCAATAATATTCCAGTCACCACAGAAAGGTCGAGCCTCTCCCCAGACGATGGAGATATTCTCATCTTTTTGAAAGTAATGTCACAGTAATGTAACATTATTGTGTATTTGAATGGCATCACCTGACAGGAAGTAAACATCGACCCAAGCTGTTGCTGAGCAGTTCAGTTGAGTGTAAACAGTGGAAGCTCACTGGCTGTTTCTTTCTTTCAGTATTGATGAAAGGACGAGGATATCAGAATTGAGTATTCTTGAATGTTTTATTTTTATTTATTTATTTCATTTTGTTTCAAATTGGACATCTTCAATATTTGTGTTTTCATGTAAGACTATAGGCCAAAGTTCTTTGCTTTAAGTGTTCTTGAAGTTCTTTAATTAATAAATGGAAAGCAAAGTTATATTTGGCTCCTCCCCTTTTCTTTGTTGATCCGAAAAATGATCCGAACCGTGACTCCTGAACCGTGATCCGAACCGTGATGTTTGTGATACGTGACACCCCTAGTGCATACCGCCACCTACTGTACCGGAGTGTTTCAGGGAAACCTTTTCTTCACTGTTCTGATAATAAAATAAAATGAGACTGAGGGCCTTTCTCAAACCCCTTCACTGTCTAAACCCTCCACTCAGTGAGAGCTTCCACATGGAGAGTCCACCGTATAGTGTATGTAAACTGATGTTTTTGAAGCACCTAGTTCATCGTTTTGTCCGTCGCCATCTTGTTTTTTTATCAACCAGTGAACAGGAAGTGACCATATCTGGCCTGAGGAGACGTAGAGACGCCGTATACGTCTCTGGTGTCGACCTGTCAATCAGCGTGTAGCCCCGCCCTAAAGCATCCCCTGCTTTATGGTCTGTGTGACTCTAAATGGACCATCATGTACTAAATGAACATCATGCTGTATTGAAGAAGACTTGAAACTGGAGATTGAGACATAAACTCATGTTTACAATGTTTACTGAGGGAATAAATCAAGAGAGAAGTAGAGTCATTTTCTATAGACTTCTATACAACCAGAGGAGTCGCCCCCTGGTGGACACTAGAGAGAATGCAGCAACAGAATGTGCAACAGCGTTTTGTGTTCGTCACGCTACGTACAGAACATGTAGTTCTGTGAGACTACCTGTACAAACATTTAATGTCAGCCACACGTTAACAACTCAAATGTTAAATTCTATTCAGGATCAAATATCTGGTTTAGAAACGCGCGACGTGTTCATTCGATTGTTGGGTGTTGTATATATTTACAGGGAAAACCAAGCAGGAGTTAAAAACGAGATGTTTACAAAAAGACAAATGCCACCAAAGAAGCATGGGAGTAAGTTTTATTTCATATTTTTCACTTTCTCTGTATTGTATATCATTTTATTCTTAATACTGTAAACCTTCCTGCCAAGCTTTCATTCTGAACCGATACATTGTATGCAGTTTTTAAATAGAAATATTTTGTATATGTATTTTATATGATCATAGTACTTTGTTTCTGTTCTATATCCGTTTCTTGTTTATGCACCAAAGCACATTCTCCATAACGAGGCCTATTTGATGGTGAATCTACCACCTTCCTGTTACTTGTGTAGCTTACTGTTAGGCCTATGTTTAACAGTTCCTTCTTCACACGAAACGTTATGACACTTCCTGTTTCCAACAGAGAGAGGGAAGTTTCATGCAGCTATGAGAGTTCAGTCCGTCACATAGTGGGGAGGGTCCGGTTTGAGAAAGACCCTGAGACTCCAGTCCACTTGGTGGCAGCCATGCACCTCGAAGCCAATAAACACGAAATAAGAAGTCTAAGTCTATTCAATTTATAAACAAACTTAATATCATACTAATCATGTTGTCATATTGATTTTTATTAATGCAACACAAGCTGGATTTAGTGCCGTGACGCCGTCGGTCCAGGCTGCTGATGTAAGGTACTTTTTAATTAGCTAGAACCCGTCATGATGATGAATGCTGGTTCAGCAGACCAGACCAGATCAGCAAAACCAGATATCAACAGAACTGTGATGATGTGTTTGTGTATGTATGACCTCCCATCATGCATCAGGACTCTTACCGTAAAGCCTGGGGGATGTTGAATTTGGGTCCAGTCTGTGATGGCACCTCCTCCTCAGCTGCCACATCCTCCTGCTCCTCTTCCTGCTCCTCCTCCTCCTCAGCTGCCACATCCTCTTCCTGCTCCTCCTCCTCCTCCTCCTCCTCAGCTGCCACCTCCTCCTCCTGGAGCTGTACATATAACTGACGTCAGTGTCACAGTAAACGACCTTGTTGAACTAAAACCAGACTCCTTGTTTGAGTTTAAACTAAGCAGGAGAAATGTAACAGACATTTGAAGGAAACAGTTTCTGTGTTTGAGAGGAAACATGAAAAAGACTTGTTTATAAATTAACCCGAACAATTGTGTGAACACCGCCAAGTGTAAAAAGAACTCTCAAAGAAACAGGAGACATTTTCAGTTTCTCTCATTCACTCAAATGTTGTTCTGAAACTTCACTTCAGTCACAAAGTCACGAAACATCACGAGGCCCCGACTCGTCCCAAGTCCCGACTCTTAACCAAGTCCTGACTTGTCCTTAGGTCCCGACTCTTAACCAAGTCCTGACTTGTCCTTAGGTCCCGACTCTTAACCAAGTCCTGACTTGTCCTTAGGTCCCGACTCTTAACCAAGTCCTGACTTGTCCTTAGGTCCCGACTCTTAACCAAGTCCTGACTTGTCCTTAGGTCCCGACTCTTAACCAAGTCCTGACTTGTCCTTAGGCCCGACTCTTAACCAAGTCCTGACTTGTCCTTAGGTCCCGACTCTTAACCAAGTCCTGACTTGTCCTTAGGTCCCGACTCTTAACCAAGTCCTGACTTGTCCTTAGGTCCCGACTCTTAACCAAGTCCTGACTTGTCCTTAGGTCCCGACTCTTAACCAAGTCCTGACTTGTCCTTAGGTCCCGACTCTTAACCAAGTCCTGACTCGTCCCAAGTCCCGACTCTTAACCAAGTCCTGACTTGTCCTTAGGTCCCGACTCTTAACCAAGTCCTGACTTGTCCTTAGGTCCCGACTCTTAACCAAGTCCTGACTTGTCCTTAGGTCCCGACTCTTAACCAAGTCCTGACTTGTCCTTAGGTCCCGACTCTTAACCAAGTCCTGACTTGTCCTTAGGTCCCGACTCTTAACCAAGTCCTGACTTGTCCTTAGGTCCCGACTCTTAACCAAGTCCTGACTTGTCCTTAGGTCCCGACTCTTAACCAAGTCCTGACTTGTCCTTAGGTCCCGACTCTTAACTAAGTCCTGACTTGTCCTTAGGTCCCGACTCTTAACCAAGTCCTGACTTGTTCTTAGGTCCCGACTCTTAACCAAGTCCTGACTTGTCCTTAGGTCCCGACTCTTAACCAAGTCCTGACTTGTCATGAAGTCTTGATTCACCACCATGAATCATTAGTAGAAATCATTAGAAACACAAGCTGGTAAAAATCAACTCACTGTATCAAAGAGCTCCTCCAGCAGCTCATTCACTTCCTTCTCTGAAAAAGAAGAAGTGTTAACACAGAGGGGAGGACAAAACAAAACACACAGGGTCTGTGGACCCCGAAAAACTCCTCCGGGCCTTGACCCAGTCTACAATACATACTGGTGATCTGGACTGCACGGTCCGTCCTGTAGTCCTCCAGATCGGGTTCATCTTGGTCATCCAGGAAGTTGTACTCTGGGTCGTCATCGTCATCAGCTTCCTCTGACAAAAACAAGCAGATTCAATAAAGCCTTCTGAGGCAAATTTGTGATTTTGGGCTAAACAAAAACAAAATAAATTGAATTGCAAAATCAGCTGTCTGCATCTAAACAACAAAGACTGTCTCAGATGTCTTGTTGTGAAAGCTGTAACTGGGAACTTCTTTTAGTTCCAGTATCAGAAACTGTCTCCGGCTGACAACGAGCAACGAGCACAACCCATAGTGTGCTCGTTGCTCGTTGTCAGCCGGAGACCACCACAGCTGGAAGATCATATAAATAACAGTATTAACAGCTCAGAGGCACATGTGAAGGGATGAATCCTGATTCATAATTAAACCTGAGAGTGTACTGAAGCCTCAGTGCTGCACTGTGAATCAAACTCAATGCTTACACTTTTTACACTTAGACCGGAATGTATTTACATCTGACCTTCACTGTCGGGGGCCATGAGGCCCTGCAGCCACTTCGTCCAGTGACGGTCCTCCTCCCGCTGGGCGGCACTGTGACCGTACATGTCAGCAGTGATGTCCGGGGCCAGAAGCGCCGCCTCCAGCTGACCCAGAGGAACGTTAACCAGACGAAGTTTGGAGCGTGTACGGTACGCCAAACAGCTGGAGCCTTCATGACTACCATCATCATCAGCTTTTCTGTCCAGAGGCTGAGAGACAGACAGTAGAGAGAGACAGGTAGTCAATCAGACAGACAGGTGCACAGAGGTGGGCGGATGCTGGGGAGTGGGGGGTGGTTGGGTTACTTGGTTATAGGTGTATGCAGGGCTGCAGTCAAGCTCCTCCTCCACAGCATTCAGTCTCTCCAGAAAGGAAGACTCCAGAGCAGTGAGGAGGTGATGAGGAGCAGAGGTCATCAACTGTTCCCTCAGGCGTTCTGGAGATCTCTATAAAACAGGTCAGAGGTCAGGGTTCCCACAGGGGGTCGGGTACCTGTAGGAGGTCAGGGTACCAGTAGGGGGTCGGGTACCTGTAGGAGGTCAGGGGTCGGGTACCTGCAGGAGGTCAGGGTACATGCAGGAGGTCGGGGTACCTGTAGGGGGGGGTCGGGGTACCTGTAGGGGGTCGGGGTACATGCAGGAGGTCGGGGTACCTGTAGGAGGTCGGGGTACATGCAGGAGGTCGGGGTACCTGTAGGGGGTCGGGGTACCTGCAGGAGGTCGGGGTACATGCAGGAGGTCGGGGTACCTGTAGGAGGTCAGGGTACCAGTAGGGGGTCGGGGTACATGCAGGAGGTCGGGGTACCAGTAGGGGGTCGGGGTACCTGCAGGAGGTCGGGGTACCTGCAGGAGGTCGGGGTACCTGTAGGGGGTCGGGGTACATGCAGGAGGTCGGGGTACCTGTAGGGGGTCGGGGTACATGCAGGAGGTCGGGGTACCTGTAGGAGGTCAGGGTACCAGTAGGGGGTCGGGGTACATGCAGGAGGTCGGGGTACCAGTAGGGGGTCGGGGTACCTGCAGGAGGTCGGGGTACCTGCAGGAGGTCGGGGTACCTGTAGGGGGTCGGGGTACATGCAGGAGGTCGGGGTACCTGTAGGGGGTCGGGGTACATGCAGGAGGTCGGGGTACCTGCAGGAGGTCGGGGTACCTGCAGGAGGTCGGGGTACCTGTAGGGGGTCGGGGTACATGCAGGAGGTCGGGGTACCTGCAGGAGGTCGGGGTACCTGTAGGGGGTTGGGGTACATGCAGGAGGTCAGGGTGTCGGTTACCTGTCGGGTTTCATCTGTCCTCTGATCTGCCAGAAGTTTGGGTTGAGAGCCCTGATGCTTTTTGAGAGGTGAAGCCAAGCTGTCTGCATCACTGAAGAAGGTCTGCACGCACACACACACACACACACACACACACACACACACACACACACACACACACACACACAGTACTTTACATAATCTGAACAGTCTGAATGTAAAACAGACACTAAAAGGTCAAAGAATGACCCACCTCTTCTGCCGTGTCTTCCTCCTCCTCTTCCTCATCGGGACAATACTCTTCATCTGACGAGTCTTCATCCTCCTCAAGATCAATGTCAATAAACTGAGGAGGCTGCAGGAGAGACAGACAGTCAGACAGTCAGATAGACAGGCAGTCAGAGAGACAGGCAGTCAGAGAGACAGGCAGTCAGAGGGTCAGGCAGTCAGAGGGACAGGCAGTCAGATGGACAGGCAGTCAGAGGGACAGGCAGTCAGATGGACAGACAGTCAGAGGGACAGACAGTCAGAGGGACAGGCAGTCAGAGAGACAGGCAGTCAGATAGACAGGCAGTCAGAGGGACAGACAGTCAGAGGGACAGGCAGTCAGAGGGACAGGCAGTCAGATGGACAGGCAGTCAGACACAACAAAATAAGTTATTACTTAATAATATGTATTTTATCTTTGGCCATAATGTAACCTGAACATTAATGCCAATAAAGTTTATTTGAATTGAACGGACAGACCTTGACCGTGGCTGCGTTCAATGCTGACAGACTCCAGTTCAGTGGCTGTAAGCAGACAGACAGACAGACAGACAGACGGATAAAGGACAACCAGATTAAACAGACTTGGTTTGAAAGTATCAGAGAGGATTGTGGGAGATTGAGTTCACCTGTCCCTGCTGAACGGCCTGTTTCAGTCTGGATCGAGTCATTTTTGGCTCCTGATGGAAGAAAGAAAACATGATTTATAGAGAACAGAGTACCTGAACAGGTAGAGAACAGAGTACCTGAACAGGTAGAGAACAGAGTACCTGAACAGGTAGAGAACAGAGTACCTGAACAGGTAGAGAACAGAGTACCTGAACAGGTAGAGAACAGAGTACCTGAACAGGTAGTGAACAGAGTACCTGAACAGGTAGAGAACAGAGTACATGAACAGGTAGAGAACAGAGTACCTGAACAGGTAGAGAACAGAGTACCTGAACAGGTAGTGAACAGAGTACCTGAACAGGTAGAGAACAGAGTACATGAACAGGTAGAGAACAGAGTACCTGAACAGGTAGAGAACAGAGCTGCAGGACAAAGACAACATGGACACTTACAAACATCGGCAGGTTCTGAGTGTCTCTGATGGCAGCTTTCATCATGGCCACCACACGCTCATGGGTTATCACCTCCTGACAGGGGACACACAACATGTGACATGTCACACACAACGTGTGCGTGTGTGTGTGTGTGTGTATATATGTATATATATATATACACACACACACATGTATATGTGTGTGTGTGTGTGTGTGTGAGACTCACGTGCAGGATGGCGCGCACGTTGCTGGACGTCAGGTTGTGTTGTTTGGACTTCCTGTCCAGGTCGATGTCCAGTCGTCCCAGTTCGTCCTCGCTGG
Source organism: Lycodopsis pacificus (assembly GCA_028022725.1). Taxonomy (NCBI): domain Eukaryota; kingdom Metazoa; phylum Chordata; class Actinopteri; order Perciformes; family Zoarcidae; genus Lycodopsis; species Lycodopsis pacificus. The sequence goes on from CM051695.1 coordinate 29,272,267, forward strand.
CCTCGCCGGTGACCGCGTCGACGGGTGGATTCAACCAAACTTTATTTAAACAGGATCCCACGTGTTCGCGTGTCATTGTGATGTCACAGTTTACTACTTCTGTGTCACCTGAGACAGGTGTTCTCTCCTCTTCCTGTCTGGAACTTCCTGTGCGAGACATCGGAGACTTCCTGTCTAGTTTGAAGACAACGGTCTCTCCGTCCATCCTCAAAGATTTAGACTGCAGAGGACAAACGTCCTCTTGGGCTGGACGCCTCCTCTCCATCTGCTGGAAGACACAACCCATCAATACAAGTACTACATGTACCTCTGAGATGTAGTACAGTATAAAGTACATGTACCTCTGAGATGTAGTACAGTATAAAGTACATGTACCTCTGAGGTGTAGTACAGTATAAAGTACTATATGTACCTCTGAGGTGTAGTACAGTATAAAGTACTATATGTACCTCTGAGATGTAGTACAGTATAAAGTACAACATGTCCCTCTGAGATGTAGTACAGTATAAAGTACTATATGTACCTCTGAGATGTAGTACAGTATAAAGTACAACATGTCCCTCTGAGATGTAGTACAGTATAAAGTACTATATGTACCTCTGAGATATAGTACAGTATAAAGTACTATTTACGCTCTAACTCTAGTTTAGCTTTAGCGCTAATGCTATGTTTATGCTACTTAAGAACCATAACAGAGGAAACACTCCTCATTTGTCTCTCTGTTGGTACAAACATAACTCAGTCAGCTCAAAGCTTTACAAAGACTTAATAATAATAATAGCAGTTAAGTTAGCAGCTAACAGTAGCTAAGCTAACACACAACTGAGCATGCGCAGTGGCTGTTCCGTGTTTTTCATGTTAGAGGCGCCAAGTTTCAGCCATAATAATAATAATAGTAACAACAATAACACAGAACCTGAAGCATCGAATAACAGAATCTGTTATTTGTAATAAAACTGAAATGTTTACCTTGAGACTGCCGTCAGTAGCCATCAGCTACTCCGTCATGTTAGCTGTGTTAGCTGCGTTAGCTCCTGCTAGCTCAGTTAGCCTCTGTTCCGCCAACAACAAATAAGGCTTCCGGCGGGAGTCCTTCAGAATAAAAGCGGAGCGTCTCACTGTGAAAGATGCACAGCGCCTCCTGCTGTGCTATCATCCTTATGTAGAGTTTATATTCTAGATATTATAATGTGTGATCTTCTTTACAATTCACCCATTCACAAATTATATGTTGAAATTATTTATAGATGTATATATACATATTATAAATATGTATATATAAGTTAATAATTAAAATGATGTATATCTATTATAAATATGTGTATACATGTATATTTATAATATATATATATATATATATTCATAATATATGTATATTTATAATATTTATAATATATATTATATATAAGTGTGTGTATTGTGATGTCTTGAGAGGTCGGGATTGGCTTGTGAGGCGCGGGTGCACAAATGTACAAACTGGATTCAGATTATTTTATTAAAAGGTCAACTTAATTCCAGAAGAAAGCCGTTACAAAAAACAAACATAAGTATCTTCAGTTTACTTCTGGTTCATTTAACACAAACTCTTTCTCTCTTCGTCTTCTCCCGTCCTTCCTTCTCTTTCCAAATGTTTTCTCCTTTGTTCCCCACACCAGCTCCTCCCTCTCTTTCAGCCTTGGCCCCGGCTGCCCTGCTGCCTATGGGCCGATGGTTCACCAGATGCCATGATGGGTTGTCTCTGCTGCAACCACTGGGAGGGGATGTATCACAATGTATATATAATATTATATCATATTCTTCTTCTTGTGATGTTTCTGAGGAGCAAACCTGGTTATTAAATCATTATATAAGTTATTATATTATATAATAATATATATGAGTATCATGAAGCCCAGAAAACAAAACCTGGACTCTGGTTCATGATTGTGAACTCTTTATGTGACCTCAGTCAACACATGTCATCAGAACACGAGAGGGACAACAGTTCACATCACACTTACCTGAGGGGGAGGGGCGTGGCCGGTTAGAGGCGGGGTTTAGTTTGAGTGGGCGGGGCGTCAGTCCTCAGCAGAATGAGGTCACTGCGGTGCAGTTTCCCTCCTTCTGATAACTCCATGATGGAGGAGAGATGGAGTTCTGCAGAGTCCACAGCCTACATGAAACCGTCTCATACTGCGTTATAAACACTTTGTTAATGGTTTCTATATTTATCCAAGATAAAGTGGAGGAGCGTTCAATCTCTCAGTCTTTGTTTAATCAGGGTCTTCAGTTTTTAAAAATACATTTTTATTTTAAAGTTAACGGTGAAAGACAACAGCAGTATGAAGTTACAACACAGAGGTTAAAATCTCACTTCAGTTTAACACAACAGAACATGTACAGTCAGATATTACACCGTGTTGTAGATGTTGTTCTGCTGGTCTGTCAGGGTGTTGTTGATGTGTCCTTGTTGTGTCTGTCTTGATGTTTTGTGTCTGTGTTGTTGTGTTGGTGTTGTTGTGTCTGTGTTGTTGTGTCTGTGTTGGTGTTGTTGTGTCTGTGTTGTTGTGTCTGTGTTGGTGTTGTTGTGTCTGTGTTGTGTCTGTGTTGGTGTTGTTGTGTCTGTGTTGGTGTTGTTGTGTTGATGTTGTTGTGTCTGTGTTGGTGTTGTTGTGTTGGTGTTGTTGTGTCTGTGTTAGTGTTGTTGTGTTGGTGTTGTTGTGTCGGTGTTGGTGTTGTTGTTTCGGTGTTGTTGTGTTGGTGTTGTTGTGTCTGTGTTGTTGTGTCTGTGTTGTTGTGTCTGTGTTAGTGTTGTTGTGTTGGTGTTGTTGTGTCTGTGTTGGTGTTGTTGTGTCTGTGTTGGTGTTGTTGTGTTGATGTTGTTGTGTCTGTGTTGGTGTTGTTGTGTTGATATTGTTTTGTCTGTGTTAGTGTTGTTGTGTCGGTGTTGTTGTGTCTGTGTTGGTGTTGTTGCGTCGGTGTTGTTGTGTCTGTGTTGGTGTTGTTGTGTCTGTGTTGATGTTGTTGTGTCTGTGTCTGTGTTGTTGTGTCTGTGTTGTTGTGTCTGTGTTGGTGTTGTTGTTTCGGTGTTGTTGTGTTGGTGTTGTTGTGTCTGTGTTGTTGTGTCTGTGTTGGTGTTGTTGTGTCTGTGTTGTTGTGTCTGTGTTGTTGTGTCTGTGTTGGTGTTGTTGTGTCTGTGTTAGTGTTGTTGTGTTGGTGTTGTTGTGTCTGTGTTAGTGTTGTTGTGTTGGTGTTGTTGTGTCGGTGTTGGTGTTGTTGTTTCGGTGTTGTTGTGTTGGTGTTGGTGTGTCTGTGTTGTTGTGTCTGTGTTGTTGTGTCTGTGTTAGTGTTGTTGTGTTGGTGTTGTTGTGTCTGTGTTGGTGTTGGTGTTGTTGTTTCGGTGTTGTTGTGTCTGTGTTGTTGTGTCTGTGTTGTTGTGTCTGTGTTGGTGTTGTTGTGTTGATGTTGTTGTGTTGATATTGTTGTGTCTGTGTTGGTGTTGTTGTGTCGGTGTTGTTGTGTCTGTGTTGGTGTTGTTGTGTTGATGTTGTTGCGTCGGTGTTGTTGTGTCTGTGTTGGTGTTGTTGTGTCTGTGTTGTGTCTGTGTTGGTGTTGTTGTGTCTGTGTTAGTGTTGTTGTGTTGGTGTTGTTGTGTCTGTGTTGGTGTTGTTGTGTTGATATTGTTGTGTCTGTGTTGGTGTGTCGGTGTTGTTGTGTCTGTGTTGGTGTTGTTGTGTTGGTGTTGTGTTGATGTTGTTGCGTCTGTGTTGGTGTTGTTGTGTCTGTGTTGATGTTGTTGTGTCTGTGTCTGTGTTGTTGTGTCTGTGTTGGTGTTGTTGTGTCTGTGTTGTTGTGTCTGTGTTGGTGTTGTTGTGTCTGTGTTGTTGTGTCTGTGTTGGTGTTGTTGTGTCAGTGTTGTTGTGTCTGTGTTGTTGTGTCTGTGTTGGTGTTGTTGTGTCTGTGTTGATGTTGTTGTGTCTGTGTTGGTGTTGTTGTGTCAGTGTTGTGTCTGTGTTGTTGTGTCTGTGTTGTTGTGTTGATTTTGTTGATGTTGTTGCGTCGGTGTTGTTGTGTCTGTGTTGGTGTTGTTGTGTTGGTGTTGTTGTGTAGATGTTGTTGCGCCGGTGTTGTTGTGTCTGTGTTGGTGTTGTTGTGTCTGTGTTGATGTTGTTGTGTCTGTGTTGGTGTGTCTGTGTTGTTGTGTCTGTGTTGGTGTTGTTGTGTCTGTGTTGTTGTGTCTGTGTTGTTGTGTCTGTGTTGTTGTGTTGATGTTGTTGCGTCGGTGTTGTTGCGTCGGTGTTGTTGTGTCGGTGTTGTTGTGTCTGTGTCGGTGTTGTTGTGTCTGTGTTTTTGTGTCAGCGTTTTTGTGTCAGTGGGTGTTGATGCTCTGCTGCTGGCAGCGGGAGATCAACATGGTGACCAGTTTCTGCAGAACCTCGGCCCTCATTTTACTGATCTGAAGAACCTCCTCGTGGTTCACCTTCTCCTCCCTACTGTAGTCCAGAGACACCTGCAGCACCAAGAAAAGGTCTGTCAACGCCGTCACACTGCCACTGTACATCCATCAGTAATCATTTTCAATAACTGACCATGTTGGTGATGAGGGACAGACCAAGAACTCTGAGTCCACAGTGCTTTGCCACTGTCACTTCAGGGACTGTACTCATACCTGAGGAGGAGAGAGTCACAGATCAAGGTTTAAAACCTTCACCTTTATTGCAATTTGCTGAACTTTTCTGAGCAAACAGATCTGGCAGTTTAACAGAGAGAATGTTCAATTCCTGAAGCCACATTGATAAAGGTTTATCTGGTTCTACCTCAATATTTACCACCTGATTTACCACCTGATCAAAGCAGGTATGTAAACTGGTTCCAGCAGGTGAGAACAGAGCTCTGCTGGTATATCAACAGTCAGTGTAAACACACCAGGAGACATCATGCTTGTTTGTTGAGCTGCAGGGTTTCGCTCTGTCTCGTTAATATTTAACTAGCCGACATATTTAATGAGAACCTGCTGATGTTCTGGTTCCTGCTGAAACAAAGGACATGAGATTTTACTGTCCACTATCTACTCCCAAGGACGCTTGACTGGTATTATAGAACCTTCTACAGAAACCCTAACTTCTCTTCAAATCTCATTCTGAACCTAGCTTGACTTCTCAAGGACACATAGACCCTTTTAAAGGAACCATAGAACCTTCTTAATCCCTTCTAGATACTCATCAAGGAACCATAAATGATCTACCTAGATATTCCTTAAGATTAGACTCTTCTAAAGAACATATAGATCCTCATTACATTACATGACATTACAGTAATTTAGCAGACACTTTTATCCAAAGTGACTTACAGTAGGTGTATTCAACTTCGGTATTCAAGAGAACTACTAGTTACCAGAAGTCATAAGTGCATCTCCTTTAAACGAGCATCAGCGAGCATCAACCAGAGCAGACGTACAGAAACACACTAGCATGAACACAGTACGTGGTGAGTGAAGGCTCAGGTAGTGCTTCTTGAGGAGGTGAGTCTTCAGGTAGTGCTTCTTGAGGAGGTGAGTCTTCAGGTAGTGCTCCTTGAGGAGGTGAGTCTTCAGGTAGTGCTTCTTGAGGAGGTGAGTCTTCAGGTAGTGCTTCTTGAGGAGGTGAGTCTTCAGGTAGTGTTTCTTGAGGAGGTGAGTCTTCAGGTAGTGCTTCTTGAGGAGGTGAGTCTTCAGCCTGATGAAAGATGGGCAGTGACTCTGCTGTCCTGAGGTCAGTGGGGAGTTCATTCCACCACTGAGGGGTCAGGACAGGAAACACGTGACCGGGTCGATCGGCCGCAGGAACCTCTGAGCGACGGGGGAACCGATCGCCCCGAGGCAGCAGAGCCAAGAGGTCGGGGGGGGGGGGGTGTAGGGCTGGACCGTGGCCTGGAGATAGGAAGGAGCTGTTCCCTTCACTGCCCTGTAGGCACCAGAGTCTCACTGGATGCTCTTACAGGAGCCAGTGCAGAGAACGGAGAAGGCAAGTTGTGTGGGAGAACTTGGGGCGATTGAAATCCTCCTCCACAATGTGCCCAATGTACCCTATCTCAAGGTACCTTAGAAACTCCTAAAGGACCCTTAGAAACTTCCCACGACCCAAGGCTGCTCTTCACGGTTGCCTAGTGTTGCATAAACCATGGATCTCTGTTAAGGAACTCCAGAACCTCCTCCAGAGGCCCCAGAAACTCCTCAAGGATCATTGACGCTGCTAAAAGACAGATAGAACCTACTCCAGAAACCGTATAATTTAATCTAGAACCCATAAGAATTATACATCCTTCTCAAGGAACTGCAGAACCTTTTCCAGGGCCCCTAGAAACGTCTGAAGAAAGGCACATGTAGATGCCCCATTTGGCTCTAACAAAAATTCCTAGAACCTCCTCACGGATCTCTAGAACCTTATTAAGAACCTCTGGAACTTCCTGAACGATCCACTGAAACTTCTCCAGAACCTTCAGAACAAGTTACAGGACCCCTAGAAAGTGCTCGCAGACCCACGTTCCTAAACGTAGACGGCAAACTGAAGACCGTTTACAACCAGGAGACCGAATGAGACCCTTCAGGTTTCTACGCTACAACTCCCAGAAGCCCCTGCTGCACTGCTGTCACTGGTTATCAAAGAATAAACACTAAGGTGAATACTCTCTGGATCTGATCTCTGGTCCGATCAACGCTACACCGATCTTCACGCAGAGAGCCAATCACTGCTCTCCCTGCCGACGACTCACTAATGAGCTTGTTAAGACTCATTCATTGTTAACAAGCTCACTAAGGGAGGCCAATAACAGAAGACAGCCTGTCTGTCTCTCTTCCTGTCTTACCCACAGAGTCGCAGCCCAGGATCAGCAGCATTCTGGCCTCGGCGATGGTTTCGAAGTTGGGTCCGCTCACCATGCAGTAAACTCCCTCTCTGACGAAGTCGCTGCAGCCGAGCTCATTGACCACGTCCAGCGTGAGTCGCCTGAGATCCTTCGAGTACGCATCGGACATACAGGGGAACCGGATCCCAAAACTAAAGAACACAGACAGGAAGTCATGATGTGAGACAGGAAGAGACAGACAGGAAGTCATGACGTGAGATTATCTGTCTGTCTGTCTCCTGTCTGTCTCTTGCTGTCTGTCTCTTTTGTCCCTGAACACACAGACAGGAAGAGACAGACAGGAAGAGACAGACAGGTAGGGACAGACAGGAAGGGACAGACGGGAAGACACAGACAGTCCTGTCTGTCCTCCAGGTCTCACCGCTCGTCGTTGGGTCCACATAGCGGATGTTGTCCGGCGAACCCCGGCAGGTTGATGTGGTCTTTGATGATCATGATGTCGCCGACTTTGAAGTCCGGACAGATTCCTCCGGAGGCGTTCGTCACCAGCACAGACTCCACCCCCATGAGCTTAAAGATCCTCACTGGGAACGTCACCTGAGACAGGTAGAGAGACAGACAGGTAGACGGACTGGTGAACGACAACTTCCAGTTCTTTAAAGTGAAGCCAAAGCTTCACGTGTTAAAGTTGCATTCTCTGTAGTGGCCACCAGGGGGCGACTCCTCTGGTTGTATAGAAGTCTATAGAAAATGACTCTACTTCTCTCTTGATTTATTCCCTCAGTAAACATTGTAAACATGAGTTTATGTCTCAATCTCTAGTTTCAAGTCTTCTTCAATACAGCATGATGTTCATTTAGTACATGATGGTCCATTTAGAGTCACACAGACCATAAAGCAGGGGATGCTTTAGGGCGGGGCTACACGCTGATTGACAGGTCTCTACCAGAGACGTATACGGCGTCTCTACGTCTCCTCCTCAGTCCAGATATGGTCACTTCCTGTTCACTGGTTGTGTCTGTTAACAGTCAAAGAGACAAGAGGACACCGGAAGACACGACGAGGACTCACCTGACAGAGAGAATAACCTTCGTACAGGTGGAAGTGACCCTGCATGAAGACACAGGAAGTGTCCTCAATCGTCCCAAACACCAGACAGCCTTCATGACCTGCCACTGAGGGGGAGACAGAGAGACAGACGGACAGACAGAGAGAGAGACAAATAGAGACAATTAAAAGCAAGATATATATATTATTATATATTGAATAAGAACCAATGATGCCACAGAAAGAAGAAGAAATAAAGGAAGGAGGAAAGACAAGCTGAAGCCCCACCCCTTCAGCATGCAGTGGGCAGGGCCTACTCACCTGTGCTGAGGGGGAAGTTGGGGATGTCCTGGTACCTGAAGGTCTCTTTGTTAGCGGCCCCGTCAGCTAGCAGACCGAGTCCTGATCCACAGATCACTGCCAGCTTAGGACGGTGACTGGTGTGGTTCAGGAGCCACTCAGTGGTCAGTTTGTAGTCCTCAAAGGAGCAGCAGCTGGATCAGAATCAGAACCAGAACCGTTCATTTGTATATTAGTATGTTGCACATACAAGGATATTTACCTGGTGGAAGGTTCATAACGGGAAACAATCAACACACTGCAAAATACAAGACATGATTTAAACATAGAAACATGTTGAAAGTTACAATAAAATATAGAAATATGGTGAATAACAAACAAATAAGAGTTTATTCAACAAGTATGTTCTTAAAGTGTCAAGAGTATATTAATAGGGAAAGAAGAACTCGTCCTGTGGGTGTCAGCGTCAGAGTCAGAGGGGGTCCTGGTCTTTGTTGATGAGCCCAACTGGAAACTGTTGATGTGGCCTGAGGTCCTGATGGAGGTCCTGGTCCCGATGGACCTCAGCCTCCTACCAGATGGAAGGGGCTCCAACAGTTTGTGTCCAGGGTGAGAGGGGTCAGCTACAATCCTTCTCTCTCGCTTCAGGGTCCTTGAAGCGACTCCCACAGGGAGATAGAGGGAGTCACACAGAGTGATAGAGGGAGTCACACAGGGAGATAGAGGGAGTCACACAGAGTGATAGAGGGAGTCACACAGGGAGATAGAGGGAGTCACACAGAGTGATAGAGGGAGTCACACAGGGAGATAGAGGGAGTCACACAGAGTGATAGAGGGAGTCACACAGAGTGATAGAGGGAGTCACACAGGGAGATAGAGGGAGTCACACAGAGTGATAGAGGGAGTCACACAGAGTGATAGAGGGAGTCACACAGGGAGATAGAGGGAGTCACACAGAGTGATAGAGGGAGTCACACAGAGTGATAGAGGGAGTCACACAGGGAGATAGAGGGAGTCACACAGAGTGATAGAGGGAGTCACACAGAGTGATAGAGGGAGTCACACAGGGAGATAGAGGGAGTCACACAGAGTGATAGAGGGAGTCACACAGAGTGATAGAGGGAGTCACACAGGGAGATAGAGGGAGTCACACAGAGTGATAGGGGGAGTCACACAGAGTGATAGAGGGAGTCACACAGAGTGATAGAGGGAGTCACACAGGGAGATAGAGGGAGTCACACAGAGTGACAGAGGGAGTCACACAGAGTGATAGAGGGAGTCACACAGGGAGATAGAGGGAGTCACACAGGGAGATAGAGGGAGTCACACAGAGTGATAGAGGGAGTCACACAGAGTGATAGAGGGAGTCACACAGGGAGATAGAGGGAGTCACACAGAGTGACAGAGGGAGTCACACAGGGAGATAGAGGGAGTCACACAGGGTGATAGAGGGAGTCACACAGGGAGATAGAGGGAGTCACACAGAGTGATAGAGGGAGTCACACAGAGTGATAGAGGGAGTCACACAGGGAGATAGAGGGAGTCACACAGGCAGATAGAGGGAGTCACACAGAGTGATAGGGGGAGTCACACAGGGACATAGGGGGAGTCACACAGGGAGATAGAGGGAGTCACACAGGGAGATCGAGGGAGTCATACAGGGTGATAGGGGGAGTCACACAGGGAGATAGAGGGAGTCACACAGGGACATAGGGGGAGTCACACAGGGAGATAGGGGGAGTCACACAGGGACATAGGGGGAGTCACACAGGGAGATAGAGGGAGTCACACAGGGTGATAGGGGGAGTCACACAGGGTGATAGAGGGAGTCACACAGGGACATAGGGGGAGTCACACAGGGAGATAGAGGGAGTCACACAGGGTGATAGGGGGAGTCACACAGGGAGATAGAGGGAGTCACACAGGGACATAGGGGGAGTCACACAGGGAGATAGAGGGAGTCACACAGGGACATAGGGGGAGTCACACAGGGAGATAGAGGGAGTCACACAGGGACATAGGGGGAGTCACACAGGGAGATAGAGGGAGTCACACAGGGAGCTAGAGGGAGTCACACAGGGTGATAGGGGGAGTCACACAGGGAGATAGAGGGAGTCACACAGAGTTGAAGGCAGAGCTGAAGTCCACAAACAGGATCCTGGTGTAGGTTCCTGGGGAGTCCAGATGCTGGAGGATGAAGTGATGGGCCATGTTGACTGCGTCGTCTACAGACCTGTTGGCTCTGTAAGGGAGTGCAGGGGGTCCAGGAGTGGGTCGTGAGGCTTTTTAGGTGGGACAGGACGAGGCGCTCAAAAGACTTCATGACCACAGAGGTCAGGGCGACGGGCCTGTAGTCGTTGAGTCCTGTGATCCTTGGTTTTTTGGGGACGGGGATGATGGTGGAGGCCTTGAAGCAGGCTGGAACGTCTCCAGGGAGGTGTTGAAGATGTTCGTGCTACTGAGGGGGAGGAGAGGCGGCAGTAGAGTCTGGTGTAATAACACCTCTTCATTTGCTTCATTTTTTACAGTGTAGAAAGATGAATTCACTGTAAAAAGTCTTCTTCTTCTTCTTCTTCTCTGGTTTGAAGACGTAACACTTTGTGACCTTTGAGGTTTGATCTGAGGATCATTGACAGAAACATGAAGAAAAGGAGCGACAGCAGATTCCCCTGAAGGAGTCAAAGAGGAGTTCAGGTTCAAAGATCTAAAGTTGGAGATTACAACGCTGATAAAAAACGGTGGAGTATAAAAGATATGTTATCACATGGACGTCGACGAGTTCAACAAAGACACAACAATAAAAAGTTTAATGTAAATAAAACTTATTATGGGATATATTTATATATCTACTGAGCTCTACTGTCCGTCTCTACTGAGCTCTACTGTCCGTCTCTACTGAACTCTACTGTCCGTCTCTACTGAGCTCTACTGTCCGTCTCTACTGAACTCTACTGTCTGTCTCTACTGAGCTCTACTGTCCGTCTCTACTGAACTCTACTGTCTGTCTCTACTGAACTCTACTGTCTGTCTCTACTGAGCTCTACTGTCTGTCTCTACTGAACTCTACAGTTAAAAAAAATAAAGTGTGGGGGGGCCTTACCAGGAGCTCCCTTTGGTGTGCATGGTCCCACTGCAGAAGAAGAAGAAGGAGAAGAAGGAGAAGGAGACGAGCAGTCAGACTGTGAGCATGTGCTCTGCTCTGATTGGCTCAATCACAGCCTGTAGAAACACTCGGGGTCATTGACTCTGTGACTGTGACCTCTGAAAACTACAAAATATATCAAACATCATGTATTAAATATACATAAAAAACTATAATCCTAATAATAACTTATTCTAATATATAAATACTCATTATAAAAGTTAAAAAAGTTTCTCTAAACGTGTGTGTGAGAGAGTGTGTGTGTGTGTGTGTGTGGCGCCACCTGCTGGCAGCAGGGCAGAACTACTACAAACTCCTGAGATTCCACCAGAACCTTTTTAGGTCTGGTGGAGGACGAGGGATGTCTGATGGAGGACTAGAGAAGTCTGGTGGAGGACGAGGGATGTCTGATGGAGGACTAGAGAGGTCTGATGGAGGACTAGAGAGGTCTGATGGAGGATGAGGGATGTCTGATGGAGGACTAGATATGTCTGGTGGAGGACTAGAGATGTCTGGTGGAGGATTAGAGAGGTCTGGTGGAGGACTAGAGATGTCTGGTGGAGGACGAGGGATGTCTGGTGGAGGACGAGGGATGTCTGATGGAGGACTAGAGAGGTCTGATGGAGGACTAGAGAGGTCTGATGGACACGAGAAGTCTGGTGGAGGATGAGGGATGTCTGATGGAGGACTAGAGATGTCTGGTGGAGGACTAGAGATGTCTGGTGGAGGATTAGAGAGGTCTGGTGGAGGACTAGAGATGTCTGGTGGAGGACGAGGGATGTCTGATGGAGGACTAGAGAGGTCTGATGGAGGACTAGAGAGGTCTGATGGACACGAGAAGTCTGGTGGAGGATGAGGGATGTCTGATGGAGGACTAGAGATGTCTGGTGGAGGACTAGAGATGTCTGGTGGAGGATTAGAGAGGTCTGGTGGAGGACTAGAGATGTCTGGTGGAGGACGAGGGATGTCTGATGGAGGACTAGAGAGGTCTGATGGAGGACTAGAGAAGTCTGGTGGAGGACGAGGGATGTCTGATGGAGGACTAGAGAGGTCTGATGGAGGACTAGAGAGGTCTGATGGAGGACTAGAGAAGTCTGGTGGAGGACGAGGGATGTCTGATGGAGGACTAGATATGTCTGGTGGAGGACTAGAGATGTCTGGTGGAGGATTAGAGAGGTCTGGTGGAGGACTAGAGATGTCTGGTGGAGGACTATAGATGTCTGATGGAGGACTAGAGAGGTCTGATGGATTAGAGAAGTCTGGTGGAGGACGAGGGATGTCTGATGGAGGACTAGATATGTCTGGTGGAGGACTAGAGATGTCTGATGGAGGACTAGAGAGGTCTGATGGAGGACTAGAGAAGTCTGGTGGAGGACGAGGGATGTCTGATGGAGGACTAGAGAGGTCTGATGGAGGACTAGAGAGGTCTGATGGAGGACTAGAAAAGTCTGGTGGAGGACGAGGGATGTCTGATGGAGGACTAGAGAGGTCTGATGGAGGACTAGAGAGGTCTGATGGACTAGAGAAGTCTGGTGGAGGATGAGGGATGTCTGATGGAGGACTAGATATGTCTGGTGGAGGACTAGAGATGTCTGGTGGATGACTAGAGATGTCTGGTGGAGGACTATAGATGTCTGGTGGAGGATTAGAGAGGTCTGGTGGAGGACTAGAGATGTCTGGTGGAGGACAAGGGATGTCTGGTGGAGGACGAGGGATGTCTGATGGAGGACTAGAGAGGTCTGATGGAGGACTAGAGAGGTCTGATGGACTAGAGAAGTCTGGTGGAGGACGAGGGATGTCTGATGGAGGACTAGATATGTCTGGTTGAGGACTAGAGATGTCTGATGGAGGACTAGAGAGGTCTGATGGAGGACTAGAGAAGTCTGGTGGAGGACGAGGGATGTCTGATGGAGGACTAGAGAGGTCTGATGGAGGACTAGAGAGGTCTGATGGAGGACTAGAGAAGTCTGGTGGAGGACGAGGGATGTCTGATGGAGGACTAGAGAGGTCTGATGGAGGACTAGAGAGGTCTGATGGAGGACTAGAGAAGTCTGGTGGAGGACGAGGGATGTCTGATGGAGGACTAGAGAGGTCTGATGGAGGACTAGAGAGGTCTGATGGAGGACTAGAGAAGTCTGGTGGAGGACGAGGGATGTCTGATGGAGGACTAGAGAGGTCTGATGGAGGACTAGAGAGGTCTGATGGACTAGAGAAGTCTGGTGGAGGATGAGGGATGTCTGATGGAGGACTAGATATGTCTGGTGGAGGACTAGAGATGTCTGGTGGATGACTAGAGATGTCTGGTGGAGGACTATAGATGTCTGGTGGAGGATTAGAGAGGTCTGGTGGAGGACTAGAGATGTCTGGTGGAGGACAAGGGATGTCCGGTGGAGGACGAGGGATGTCTGATGGAGGACTAGAGAGGTCTGATGGAGGACTAGAGAGGTCTGATGGAGGACTAGAGAGGTCTGATGGACTAGAGAAGTCTGGTGGAGGACGAGGGATGTCTGATGGAGGACTAGATATGTCTGGTTGAGGACTAGAGATGTCTGATGGAGGACTAGAGAGGTCTGATGGAGGACGAGAGAAGTCTGGTGGAGGACGAGGGATGTCTGATGGAGGACTAGAGAGGTCTGATGGAGGACTAGAGAGGTCTGATGGAGGACTAGAGAAGTCTGGTGGAGGACGAGGGATGTCTGATGGAGGACTAGAGAGGTCTGATGGAGGACTAGAGAGGTCTGATGGACTAGAGAAGTCTGGTGGAGGATGAGGGATGTCTGATGGAGGACTAGATATGTCTGGTGGAGGACTAGAGATGTCTGGTGGAGGACTATAGATGTCTGGTGGAGGATTAGAGAGGTCTGGTGGAGGACTAGAGATGTCTGGTGGAGGACAAGGGATGTCTGGTGGAGGACAAGGGATGTCTGATGGAGGACTAGAGAGGTCTGATGGAGGACTAGAGAGGTCTGATGGAGGACTAGAGAGGTCTGATGGACTAGAGAAGTCTGGTGGAGGACGAGGGATGTCTGATGGAGGACTAGATATGTCTGGTGGAGGACTAGAGATGTCTGGTGGAGGACTATAGATGTCTGGTGGATGACTAGAGGTTAGATATGTCTGGTGGAGGACTAGATAGGTCTGGTGGAGGACTAGAGAAGTATGGTGGAGGACTAGAGGGGTTAGATATGTCTGGTGGAGGACTAGAGAAGTCTGGTGGAGGACTAGAGAGGTTAGAGATGTCTGGTGGAGGACTAAATAGGTCTGTTGGAGGACTAGAGATGTCTGGTGGAGGACTAGATATGTCTGTTGGAGGACTAGAGAGGTCTGGTGGAGGACTAGAGAAGTCTGGTGGAGGACTAGAGAGGTTAGATATGTCTGGTGGAGGACTAGATAGGTCTGTTGGAGGACTAGAGAGGTCTGGTGGAGGACTAGAGATGTCTGATGGAGGACTAGAGAGGTTAGAGATGTCTGGTGGAGGACTAGATAGGTCTGTTGGAGGACTAGAGAGGTCTGGTGGAGGACTAGAGATGTCTGATGGAGGACTAGAGAGGTTAGAGATGTCTGGTGGACGAGAGATGTCTGGTGGAGGAGTAGAGATGTCTGGTGGAGGACTAGATATGTCTGGTGGAGGACTAGAGAAGTCTGGTGGAGGACTAGAGAAGTCTGGTGGAGGACTAGAGGAATTGCCCCCTCAGCGCATTTTGGTCACTTAGACAGACAATGTCCCCAACAGCAACGTTTCTCTCTGCAGGGTGCCACTTGTTTCTTACAAATAGGTCGGGACCAGCGAGTCGGGACCAACGAGCCGGGACCAGCGAGCCGGGACCAGCGAGCCGGGACCAGCGAGCCGGGACCAACGAGCCGGGACCAGCGAGCCGGGACCAGCGAGTCGGGACCAGCGAGTTGGCTCCAATGCTTCCAGAACTTGGTCGTCCTTTGTAGCGGTATGT
>CM051695.1:29292527-29340027 GCA_028022725.1 Lycodopsis pacificus
ATATATGAAATATATGGTTATATATATATGAAATAGATGGTTATATATGTATGAAATATATGGTTATATATATATGAAATAGATGGTTATATATATATGAAATACATGGTTATATATGTATTAAATAGATGGTTATATATATATATGAAATAGATGGTTATATATATATATGAAATAGTTGGTTACATATGTATGAAATAGATGGTTATATATACATGAAATAGATGGTTATATATATATGAAATAGATGGTTATATATATATGAAATAGTTGGTTATATATGTATGAAATAGATGGTTATATATATATGAAATAAATGGTTATATATATATGAAATAGATGGTTATATATGTATGAAATAGATGGTTATATATGTATTAAATAGATGGTTATATATGTGTGAAATACATGGTTATATATGTATTAAATAGATGGTTATATATATATATGAAATAGATGGTTATAGATATATGAAATATCTGGTTATATATATATGAAATAGGTGGTTATATATATGAAATAGATGGTTATATATATATATGAAATGGATGGTTATATATATATGTGAAATAGATGGTTATATATATGAAATGGATGGTTATATATATGAAATAGATGGTTATATGTATGAAATAGATGGTTATATATATATGAAATAGATGGTTATATTTGTATTAAATAGATGGTTATATATATGAAATAGTTGGTTATATATATATGAAATAGATGGTTATATATATATGAAATAGATGGTTATATATATGAAATGGATGGTTATATATAAATGAAATAGATGGTTATATATATGAAATAGATGGTTATATATATGAAATGGATGGTTATATATAAATGAAATAGATGGTTATATATATGAAATAGATGGTTATATATATGAAATAGATGGTTATATATGTATGAAATAGATGGTTATATATGTATGAAATAGATGGTTATATATGTATGAAATAGATGGTTATATATATATATGAAAGAGATGGTTATATATATATATGAAATATATGGTTATATATATGAAATAGATGGTTATATGTAATAAAAAGTTGGTGATATATGTATTAAATAGTTGGTTATATATGTATTAAATAGTTGGTTATATATGCATTAAATGGATGGTTATATATGTATTAAATAGTTGGTTGTAAATATAAAATAATATAAATATATGTATATATACATATATAAATATATATATTGTGTGTATATGAGCTGTGAATTGACACATTCTACTTCCTGTTTACAGATCAGCTGATAGTGACGATGTTTCTAAGGTGTAAATGAGTCAGCAAGGTGAAAACACAGTGATGAGTCTCTTCTAGTGTGAAACGTTGAATCAGCAGGAAAGAGTCCTTCACGTTAGAAAGTCAAACCCTCGACAATTAAAAGTTAAAAAGTGAAAATTAAAAAAGAAAAAATTCATAAATACTGTGAAGTTTGTGAATTAACCTGCTGCATCTTTGGGTATCGTTAGTTCTATCAATTCTCTGATCAATACTATAACTCTTATCAATACTCTTATCAATACTAGGACTCTTATCAATGCTCTAATCAATACTAGGACTATTATCAATACTCTTATCAATACTAGAACTATTATCAATACTAGAAGTTGTATCAATACTCTAATCAATACTAGGAGTCTTATCAATACTCAAACTCTTATCAATACTATAACTCTTATCAATACTCTAATCAATATTAGGACTCTTATCAATACTCTAATCAATACTCGAACTCTTATCAATACTAGGACTCTTATCAATAATACTATAACTCTTATCAATACTAGGACTCTTATCAATACTATAATCAATACTAGGACTCTTATCAATACTAGAACTCTTATCAATAATAGGACTCTTATCAATACTAGAACTCTTATCAATAGTAGGATTCTTATCAATACTATAATCAATACTAGGACTCTTATCAATACTATAACTCTTATCAATACTAGGACTCTTATCAATACTATAATCAATACTAGGACTCTTATCAATACTAGGACTCTTATCAATACTATAATCAATACTCGGACTCTTATCAATACTAGGACTATTATCAATACTATAATCAATACTCGGACTCTTATCAATACTGTAACTCTTATCAATACTCGGACTCTTATTAATACTATAACTCTTATCAACACTAGGACTCTTATCAATACTCTAATCAATACTAGGACTCTTATCAATACTCTATTCAATACTAGAACTCTTATCAATACTCTAATCAATACTATAACTCTTATCAATACTATAATCAATACTAGAACTCTTATCAATACTATAATCAATACTAGGACTCTTATCAATACTCTAATCAATACTGGAACTCTTATCAATACTATAATCAATACTAGGACTCTTATCAATACTTATCAATACTAGGACCCTTATCAATACTAGGACTCTTATCAATAATACTATAACTCTTATCAATACTAGGACTCTTATCAATACTATAATCAATACTCGGACTCTTATCAATACTGTAACTCTTATCAATACTAGGACTCTTATTAATACTATAACTCTTATCAATACTAGGACTCTTATCAATACTCTAATCAATACTAGGACTCTTATCAATACTCTAATCAATACTAGAACTCCTATCAATACTATAATCAATACTATAACTCTTTTCAATACTAGGACTCTTATCAATACTCTATTCAATACTCGGACTCTTATCAATACTCTTATCAATACTAGGACTCTTATCAATACTCTAATCAATACTAGAACTCCTATCAATACTATAATCAATACTATAACTCTTTTCAATACTAGGACTCTTATCAATACTCTATTCAATACTAGGACTCTTATCAATACTCTAATCAATACTGGAACTCCTATCAATACTATAATCAATACTATAACTCTTTTCAATACTAGGACTCTTATCAATACTCTATTCAATACTAGGACTCTTATCAATACTCTAATCAATACTAGACCTCTTATCAATACTATAATCAATACTAGAACTCTTATCAATACTATAATCAATACTAGAACTCTTATCAATACTTATCAATACTAGGACTCTTATCAATACTAGGACTCTTATCAATAATACTATAACTCTTATCAATACTAGGACTCTTATCAATACTATAATCAATACTAGGACTCTTATCAATACTATAACTCTTATCAATACTCAAACTCTTATCAATACTAGGACTCTTATCAATACTATAACTCTTATCAATACTATAATCAATACTAGCACTCTTATCAATACTCTAATCAACACTATAACTATTATCAATACTATAATCAATACTAGGACTCTTATCAATACTCGGACTCTTATCAATACTCTATTCAATACTAGGACTCTTATCAATACTCTAATCAACACTATAACTATTATCAATACTGGAACTCTTATCAATACTAGGACTCTTATCAATACTCTAATCAAGACTAGAACTATTATCAATACTATAACTCTTATCAATACTAGAACTCGTATCAATACTATAACTCTTATCAATACTAGGACTCTTATCAATACTCTTATCAATACTAGAACGCTTATCAATACTAGGACTCTTATCAATACTATAATCAATACTAGCACTCTTATCAATACTGGAACTCATACCAATACTATAACTCTTATCAATACTATAACTCTTATCAATACTATAATCAATACTAGAACTCTTATCAATACTAGAAGTTTTATCAATACTCTAATCAATACTAGGAGTCTTATCAATACTCAAACTCTTATCAATACTGGAACTCTTATCCATACTCTCATCAATACTAGAACTCTTTTCAATACTAGGACTCTTATCAATACTATAACTCTTATCAATACTATAATCAATACTAGAACTCATATCAATACTATAATCAATACTATAAGTCTTATCAATACTAGGACTCTTATCAATATTATAATCAATACTAGAACTCTTATCAATACTATAATCAATACTAGAACTCTTATCAATACTATAATCAATACTAGGACTCTTATCAATACTAGGACTCTTATCAATACTCTATTCAATACTAGGACTCTTATCAATACTCTAATCAACACTATAACTATTATCAATACTAGAACTCTTATCAATACTAGGACTCTTATCAATACTCAAATCAATACTAGAACTCTTATCAATACTATAATCAATACTATAATTCTTATCAATACTAGGAGTCTTATCAATACTCAAACTCTTATCAATACTGGGACTCTTATCAATCCTATAACTCTTATCAATACTATAATCAATACTAGCACTCTTATCAATACTGGAACTCATATCAATACTATAACTCTTATCAATACTATAACTCTTATCAATACTATAACTCTTATCAATACTATAATCAATACTAGAACTCATATCAATACTATAATCAATACTATAACTCTTATCAATACTAGAAGTTTTATCAATACTCTAATCAATACTAGGAGTCTTATCAATACTCAAACTCATATCAATGCTAGAACTCTTATCAATACTATAATCAATACTAGAACTCATATCAATACTAGAACTCTTATCAATACTAGAACTCATATCAGTACTATAATCAATACTAGAACTCTTATCAATACTTGGACTCATATTGTTTTTTTTGATTATTTTGTTATTATTAAAAAAATCCACTTTATTCAGAAAATAATCCACATTGTTTGATTATTCTTGTATGTAAACAAATCGTCTTTATCGAGCAGCAACAGTAGCAAACCAGAAATAGGAAGAAACACAACGCAAGTTCTAAAATCTTTAAACTACATTCTCATCCAATCAATAATCCCAGTGATTTTCTTTCATTGATGATCCTGTTTTTCTGATTAAACTCCATATGACATCACTAATGTATGACATCACCACCGTTACCTGATGGCTGCTCCACAAACAGGTTGATTTTCTGCTTATTGGTCACTTGTTGTGATAAACTTACTTGTGAGGTGTGTTGCTGAACTCACCTGGTGTGTTTTCTTTCTCCTGCAGGTCACGTGAGTTCTCGTGGAGGCGGGGTTTGTTCCAGCGGTCAGGAGGTCTGAGGAAGAGGTCGAAGGTGATCATGGGAGATGGAGGACCCCTGCAGACTGAGGGTAACGCCCTCCTCAAGGCCGTCTTCCAGGGAAAGCTGCGGTTGACCCGCCTGCTGCTAGAGGGCGGAGCTTACATCAACGAGGGCAACGAGCGCGGAGAGACGCCGGTGTCCTCCGCCTGCCTGGCGGCCTACGACGACACGCAGACCCGGCAGAGGATGGTGAGGTACCTGCTGGAGAAAGGCGCCGACCCCAACATCCCCGACAAGAGCGGCAGGACGGCGCTGATGCACGCCTGCGCCGAACAGGCGGGGATGGAGGTGGTATCGCTCCTGCTGGAGAACGGAGCCGACCCGAGCCTCAAGGACTACTCTGGCTCCTCCGCCCTCGTCCACGCCATCAACAAGGGGGACCGCGACACCCTGCAGGTGCTGCTGGACGCCTGCAAGGCCAAAGGCAAGGAGGTGATCATCATCACCACCGACACGTCTCCCTCCGGTACCAAGAAGACCAAGCAGTACCTCAACGCACCCCCGTCGCCGTGCATCGTGGACAAACTGTCCCCGGCTTGCATGTCCCCTTCCGAGGTGGAGCTCGGCACCTCCTCCTCACCGGCGGAAGACCCGAGCAAAAACCAGGTGGAGGGGATCTTCAACTTCGCACTCACCTCGGCTTTGCCATTACCTTCGGCTCGACCTCCGGGAGAAAAGAGGCCGCCGCCGCGCAAGCTCCTGAAGAGGCTGAACTCTGAGCCATGGGGCCTGGTGGCGCCCTCGGTCCTGAGCGGCGTCCCTCAGGAGAGGGTGGATGCTGGTCTACAGGAGGAGGGGGGATGGGACCTGAGCAGGACCATCGCCGAGATCAACGGCCTGTCCATCGCCGAGCAGCAAGGGAGACCTCTGTTGTCGCGGCGACACAGCATCGAGACCCACGACCCTTGCTCCCCAAAACTAATTGACCGGTCCTGCTCCGAGGACTACGCGGCACTCTCTGGTTCCTCCTGGGCCGACAAAGTCCAGCAGCATCAGATCCTGTACCGCAGGAACACAGCGCCGGAGTCCCACGAGAACGCCGGGGCGGTCGCGGCTCGCGCCCTGTCTCACCCGAAACTGACCCGGATGGAGCACTACGAGTCGGACACTCACCTTTGCCCGGAGTCCATCCCCGGTTCTCCGGACTCTGGTCGGGTGTCCGTGGAGCGGAGGAGGTACAACGCCTCCCCCTTGTCCCTGGTCACCAGCTCCTCCAGGGAGTCTCTGGAGAATATCCCCAACTCGGTGTCCCCCATCACGGTGCGCAGGCGACCCCCAGGGCTGCTGGAGCGCAGGGGGTCCGGGACCCTCCTCCTGGACCACATCTCCCACACCAGACCCGGCTTCCTGCCACCGCTCAACATCAACCCCCAGAGACCCATACCCGACATTCGGGCCAACGGCAAGCCCACGTCGCCCGTCCACAAGATCCTGGTCCCGGTGGCCCCCACCTCGCCCAAACGGGGCCCCGACTTCAAGACGAAGAAGAAGCTGATGAGGAGGCACTCGATGCAGACGGAGCAGATGAAGCAGCTCTCCACCTTCCAGGAGATTCTGGCCGAGAAGGTCATGGAGTCCCACGGGGATTGATGACGGGGAGGAGCAAAGCATGATGGGATATAGCTTGCAGAGACTTTTTTTTAAGGGTGGTGATTTACTGTGAAGCGTATCCATCAGATAACAATTTTAAAAACCACGTCCTGGTCTTCATGAAGGGCTGCACCAACGAGGAGGTTATTCAAACAGAGAATAGGCTTCAATTAGAGTTTTTTAAATTTCAGTCACAATTTTAAATTAGGACCTCTGGTTCTGAGGTTAACAATCAAATATAACTGTTAAAGACTCTTCTGTCCTCTTAGAGCCCCCCAGAGACCAGACCGAACCTTTTCAGCTGACTCAGCAATTCTAGATTCTAAACGAAAACCAATCACAGCTCAAAACAACTTAAAATCAACCTTCAGAGAAGACCAACACGTCCAGCGTTTCTTTATTTCCTCTCATTTCCTAAAAAGCTGAACGTCTTTCAGATCAATAAGAGAAGTCGTTGCAGCTCTCCAGGAAGCTTCTTTTCCGGGTCAACGATCGGTTTACATAAACATTCCTGATGCTTCCTCATCATTAAACTATAACACAGAAGATATATAACCTGACTTGTTTGATGTTTACAGATGCACAATTTTGCACTGAGGTCCATTTTTTTCTCACGGTAATGAACTTTCTTCTTCTGGACCTGAAGTTCATCCTGAAGGTGGAACTCTTGAAAACAAACTGTCATCTTCTCATTAATAAAGCTAACACATTTATATTTGAATTGATAAGCTCCTGTTCTGATTGAAGAATGTGACGACGTGTGAAACTACCTACTGCGCTGTATGTGCTCTACTTACTCCACTATTTCAGTGTAAATGATGCAGAGTTCCTCTGAATGAATCCTCTTCATTCTACTGTTCAGAGGGACGTTTGAAACGTCCACCCTCATGATGTTTCCGTACTTTAACCGGGGTGATGTTTTGATCTGATTTGTTTTTGAGATGAACTTAAAATGGTTTTCTTCTTCGTGAAATTCCAAAGAAGTCGTGTGGACGATGTGAACCAAAACCTGCTGAGACTGTAAATACTGTAAAGATGAGCCTGTACTGTAATGTCAATGCTGAAGCACTTCATCTGGTTGGACTCAAGGGGGCGCCGAAGGACACTTAAAGGAACAGTCCCATGTTTTTATTTTCTGTGTCCAGAACAGAAATAATGATGTATAAAGACCTACAGGTGCTAAATACCAGAGTGGGAGTGTTTGATTTGCCTCAACATAATAACAGCGCTAACTGCTAACGCAGCTAGCAAATAGTCATAAAATAGTATATATATATATACATATGATATATATATATACATATGAACAGTTGGTTTTATATATATATATATATATATAATATATATAATATATATAATATATATATATATAATATATATATATATATTATATATACATATTAAATAGTTGGTTATATATACTGACCCTGAATCCTTCTCTCTGCTGTCCCCTGATACTGCTGCTGATCTTCTCCTCTTCTCTGGACAAACTCTGTCCCGTCACCTCCAGACCTGCACGGCCAACTCCACCTGCCCCACCTGCCCCACGGCTGCCGGACTCAGTGCGTTCTGACAGACGGAGCCTAAGAGAGGCTGAGCGTAAATGGAGAAAAGGCAAACTCCCGGAGGACCTTCTTAACTTCCAAGCTCTTCTTTCCTCCTCTCTTTCTATTGCTACCTGGTAATATACCTCCCCCTATCACCCTGTATGACTCCCTCTATCTCCCTGTGTGACTCCCTCTATCACTCTGTATGACTCCCCCTATCTCCCTGTGTGACTCCCCCTATCTCCCTGTGTGACTCCCTCTATCACTCTGTATGACTCCCCCTATCTCCCTGTGTGACTCCCCCTATCTCCCTGTGTGACTCCCTCTATCTCCCTGTGTGACTCCCTCTATCTCCCTGTGTGACTCCCTCTATCTCCCTGTGTGACTCCCCCTATCTCCCTGTGTGACTCCCCCTATCTCCCTGTGTGATTCCCTCTATCACTCTGTGTGACTCCCTCTATCTCCCTGTGTGACTCCCTCTATCTCCCTGTGTGACTGAAGAAGTTCAACCTGCCAAAGACAATGTTGGTGCATTTCTACAGATCCATCATCGAGTCCATCCTCTGCTCCTCCATCACCGTCTGGTACGCTGCAGCCACTGCCAAGGACAAGGACAGACTGCAGCGCATCATCCGCTCTGCTGAGAGGTGATCGGCTGCAATCTGCCGTCCCTCCAGGACTTGTTCTCTTCAAGGACCCTGAAGCGAGCAAGAAGGATTGTAGCCGACCCCTCCCACCCTGCACATGAACTGTTGGTGTTCTTCCATCTGGCAGGAGGCTGAGGTCCATCAGGACCAAGACCTCCATCAGGACCAAGACCTCACGCCACATGAACAGTTTCTTCCCGTCGGCAGTCGGGCTCATGAACAGAGACCAGGACCCACTGACTCTGTCCTCCCCAGGACAAAGTCCCACCGGCCACTCCCCCACACATCCTTCATATTTAAACACTTGTCACTTTTACATTGCACGTGTTTTCAGTCCTGTTATCTGTTTGCTGTGCACTTTATTTTATATTCTTTTAAATTATATTGTAAAGTTTAGTATGTTTCTATTTCTTGCACTGTTGATTGTTGTTCATTCTTCATTGTATTGTCTCATGTTATGCACCACCTGCCATGACAAATTCCTTGTATGTTACATACATTGGCAATAAACGGTTCTGATTTTGATTGTAAAGCTGCTTTCTTCTGCTCTAAAATCCAAACTTCTGCCAATCCTAAAAAAAACTTTCTCTTCACTCCTCCACCCCCCCCCCCCTCCTGCTTCCTCCCTTCTCCCTGATGATTTCGCCAACTTCTTTGACAAGAAGGTAAACGATATCAGATCCTCCTTCTCTCAGCCCCCCTCGCCCTCTCTTCCCCCTCTGCTCTCCCTCCCCTCTCCATGCCCCATCGTACCCTATCTGGCTCCCCCAACGAGGTCCTCAACCTTGTTCCTCAACCTCCTTGTTGGGGTGAATGTGGCTGGATAGCAGGGCAGTCTTTCAATCAGAGGGCCGGCGGTTCGATCCCGGGCTCCGGCTCTGCTAGTCGCATGTCGATGTGTCCTTGAGCAAAACACTTAACCCCAAAATGTCTCCCGTAGTTGTGCCTACAATGTAGAAATGTGATCGACTCTGAATTGTAAGACGCTTTGGATAAAAGCGTCTGCTACATGACTGTAATGTAATGTTACATCTAACCACCACGTGCTCTCTTGACCCAATCCCCTCTTCTTCAGTCTATTGCGATTGAACTCCTTCCTTTCCTCACATCCCTTGTTTCAGGATGCTTTCCCACGGCTTTCAAGACTGCCAGAGTCACCCCCCTTCTGAAGAGACCATCACGTGACCCCTCTGATGTCAAGAACTTCAGACCGGTTTCTCTTCTCCCCTTTCTTTCCAAAACACTTGAACGTGCTGTCTCTACTCAACTGTCTTCCTATCTCCACCAGAACAGCCTCTTGGACCACCAGTCCGGGTTTAAGGTGGGTCATTCTACCGAGACAACCCTCCCTGTGGTGACAGTCACTTCATGTTGCTCTCTGTCTCTCTGTCCTGCTAACCTCCAGTCTGCTCCTCAGTTAGCCAGCCAGCTAGCCTCCTTTGTAGACTTCTGGTCCGTATTCCTTACAGGCCTCAAGAGGGCTCTCACTCCTCGGTCCAGTCTCCTGGCCATCCACCAGAGCGATCTTGCTCTTCAGTCCTACCACCTGTCGGTCAACCGAAGTGATCTTGCTCATCAATCCTGCCTTCTAACCCATCCACCAGAGCGATCTTGCTCTTCGGTTCAGTTTGTTTGGCCACCCCCCTGAGAGATTGTGCCCATCTGCCGTGCCCCCACGCCATGCATCCGAGGTTCCCTGGCCACTTTGTCCCTGTTGGTTGCTTCCTTTTTTGTCATTTGGAGCTTCTGTGAACTGATTAAATACCTGCCTGCTCTCTGGACTCTCACTCCTGTAAGGTTATTTAAGTGTCTTCATTGCTTCAGCCTTCCCTAGAGTCTGCATTTGGGTCCTCGTCTTCAGTAGTCTTGATGTCAGCAGACGTTTTGTGGATACATGTATTTTAACATCAGTATCTTTCTTGTTTAAAAACACAAATGTGTTGTTTTTGCAGCCGTTAACCACCAACCAACTCTACGGAACTGCTTCAGTGACTGCAGAGACTCCGCCCATACATCAAACCCTGCCCACCGATGCGATGGCCCCGGCAGCATCGGAAGCAAAGGCCACGCCCCCTGATGACCACCATCACTTTGTGTGACATAATATTTAGACCACAAAATCTGATGAATGGCAATCAGGAGTTTTTAAGCCGTGTTCACACCATTAGAATTCAATTCCTGCATCGAATGGAATGATTGAAACTCTCCAAACACGTCAATGAGCGTCACGTCACTGATCTGATCTGCTTCATGACACCATTTAGTGTAATCAACACTGAACTGACCACATTCAGATATTTACAGAGAAAACTGTAAATGTGTTCAGGGGGAATTGTTTTACCTCATTTAAGTTTCTAAAACTGAGCTCAGATCAGCCGATTACCTTTTGATGTCTTTAACGTTTAACGAGGAAATACCACATACTGAATATGTAATCTGTTTATTCTTGCACCTTGATTCAACTGTGGAATAAAACATATTTGATTGTTTATCTGCAAAGAGTAAACTCTGAATCTGTTCAGTCAGGCAGAAATTATATATAGAAGAGTATATCAGAAAATACTATAAATAAATAGAAAAATATCAACATCAGCATTTAAAACATGAAAAACCATCGATCTCTTTTTCAGCAGGAGAAACAAAATCACATTTAAAGTTAAAGCGATATCTTCGAGAACATGACGTGAACAAGTGATAAGTGTGTTACAACCAGTGAACAGGAAGTGACCATATATGGACTGAGGAGGAGACGTAGAGACGCCGTATACGTCTCTGGTGTTGACCTGTCAATCAGCGTGTAGCCCCGCCCTAAAGCATCCCCTGCTTTATGGTCTGTGTGACTCTAAATGGACCATCATGTACTAAATGAACATCATGCTGTATTGAAGAAGACTTGAAACTAGAGATTGAGACATAAACTCATGTTTACAATGTTTACTGAGGGAATAAATCAAGAGAGAAGTAGAGTCATTTTCTATAGACTTCTATAAACCAGAGGAGTCGCCCCCTGGTGGACACTAGAGAGAATGCAGCTTTAACACGTGAAGCTTTGACTTCACTTAATGAACTGGAGGTTGTCTCCTGGCTAAACCAGCAGAACGACATCATCTGCATACTGATCTGAATGAGCTAATCAATGAACTAATTGATTCCAGTCAGAAACAGCTGAAGACGTTCAGATGTTTAATGAAGACAAAACAGTTTAAACAACTTTCATTTCAAATAAAACAAACAAAGTGACAGAAAATATTTAGTTGTTGATCAGTCATTGATCAGTCATCATTACTGATCAGTCATCAGTTGTTGATCAGTCATCAGTCATTGATCAGTCATCAGTTGTTGATCAGTCATCAGTTATTGATTGGTAATAATGTAATGACATTTATGTCAATATAAAGCTTATTTGACTGATGAGTAAAGAGATTATACAAAACACGATGCCTCACTCTGTAAACTTTAGTGAGATATAGACAGAGATGGGAATGACAGAAGATGCGTCACTCTGTTCTATGTATTAAAACATAACATATATATAATATATAAATGAACACACAAAGAGAGATAGGAGTGTACAGTGAATCACTTGGTTAATTTCTTGAAGAACTTCTTGTTGAGGAGGAAGATGAGCAGGTTAACGTTGACCTTCGCCTTGTCGAACATCTTCATCACCGCCACACCTTCATACTGCAGCTGCAGCAGGTCCTGTAACACACACACAGCTCGGTAGTTGGCCCGCTTTAGCTCGGTACCTGGCCCGCTTTAGCTCGGTAGCTGGCCCGCTTTAGCTCGGTAGCTGGCCCGCTTTAGCTCGGTAGCTGGCCCGCTTTAGCTCGGTAGGTGGCCCGCTTTAGCTCGGTAGGTGGCCCGCTTTAGCTCGGTACCTGGCCCGCTTTAGCTCGGTAGGTGGCCCGCTTTAGCTCGGTAGTTGGCCCGCTTTAGCTCGGTACCTGGCCCGCTTTAGCTCGGTAGGTGGCCCGCTTTAGCTCGGTAGTTGGCCCGCTTTAGCTCGGTAGCTGGCCCGCTTTAGCTCGGTAGCTGGCCCGCTTTAGCTCGGTAGCTGGCCCGCTTTAGCTCGGTAGGTGGCCCGCTTTAGCTCGGTACGTGGCCCGCTTTAGCTCGGTAGTTGGCCTGCTTTATTACCTGGTATTTAAGGAGGAACTCTTCCATTTCGACTCCGAGGAATCGAGTCTTGACGTTGAAGCTTCCTCTCTCAGGTCCAGGAACGATGTCAAAGACCACGTTCTTAAACCTGGAAGATCAGATCGCTTCATGAGAGAACATGTGTAGTGTTGTTGTGTGTCTCTGTGTGTAGTTGTGCGTCTCACTGTGTAGTTGTGTGTGTAGTTGTGCGTCTCACTGTGCAGCTGGTAGGTCCTGTATCTCTAACAGAACTCCCTTCTCCTGCAGTCGGGTGGCGCTGTAGCTCAGAGCAGGAAGCTTCTTCTTTTTGGTCGATTTACTGCAACACATAACCAATCACAACATTCACCTCTCCACCCGTCCGTCTGTCTGTCTACGTCACAATACGACGCTCGCTGATACTGATGTCATGTTTAAGTTTAAATGGTGTGTGAGTGCACCTGTTGGCGGTCAGGTTGTCCAGACAGGAAGTGATGTAATGTCTGTAGTAGTCCACCTGCTGGCTGTGGAAGCTGCTCTTTGCCTGCAGGCTGCTGAGAGTCTGACGGAGCTTCTGTAGCTCCGCCCCCCGACGCTGACGGTGCAGTCGCTGCTGACGGATGTCCTGGTGGTGGGAGTATTACATCATCATCATCATCATCATCATCAGCTAATATTTTGGTCCACGACGGAAAGAAATTAAATGGTGAGTTTCCACATTACGACTTAAAGCTCACGAGTGAGTATTTCATGTTACTGTACCTTTAACTGTGACCCGACAGGAAGTTCAGCTCACAAAGACCTGAACTTCCTGTGTGTGTGTGTGTGTGTGTGTGTGTGTGTGTGTGTGTGTGTGTGTGTGTGCTCGGTCACCTTTGCGATCATCTGCAGGATCTGGTTCTCGGTCTGAGGTGGTCTCAGGACTCCCAGACCCTCCAGACGACGAAGACACCTCAGGATCTTCCTCTTCTTCTCCTCTAAACTCAGGTTGCTGTTTGCGACCAGCGACTGGTTCCTCTTCATCCTCTCAGGTGTGCGAGCGTCTCGCTGAGCTCGCTGCTGGACCAGCCAATCGTGACACGCCTCCTGTGAGGAGGAGAGACTGAGGTTCACCTGTGTGTGTGTGTGTGTGTGTGTGTGTGTGTGTGTGTGTGTGTGTGTGTGTGTGTGTGTGTGTGTGTACCTGGTCATGTGACACAGATGCTCTCAGGATGTCACTCAGAGAGTCACCTGACTGAGTCCTGATGACATCAATGATCAGCTGCTTTGTGCTGAAAAAACAACAAAAGAACTTCAATAAACTAAAACTATTTAGTATGATTCATGAGCTGGTGAAGCTAACAGGCTAACATGCTAAGCTAGCTGAGCAAGTGAAGTTAACATGTTAAGTCACCTGAGCAGCAGTCCTCTGGCGTCTGGTTTGTCGTTGGACTCGTTGAAGATGTCAAACTTGTTGGTGAGAGTCAGAGAAACCTCCATCTTGCTGCTCTGACACAGACTGGACTCTGATCCTGGATCTGCTGATGAAGACTCCCCTGAAGAGCAGAAAGCACAGACGTCAGATCCTGGTTCTGGTGTCCACTCAGGTTTTTATGCACAAATTAAAATGTGGAGTCACATAGTACAAGTAGTACTAGCTGCAGTACCAATGAGGTCCTGCAGGGTGGGAACTGATCCGAGGTCCTTCAGCAGCAGTCTGAGAGAGTCTGAAGGGTCTGGACACAAAACCTCCTGCTGCTCCAACAACAACTACAAACACAAACACACAGAATGAAGATGCAGACGTGGTGTTCCCGGTATGATCCAGGTCTCGACTCAGGTACAGGTCCAGGTCTAGACTCCATACAGACCTGGTGAGTGTTGAGCAGCTCGCTGACGGAGATGTAGACGACGGGTTTGTTGACGATGAGCAGCTCCGAGTATTCGTCCATGTTGAATCTGTCTTCTGGTTCAGGAACGTCACAAACGCACAACAGGAACTTCCTGTCAAGTACAGACAGAAATTAAGGAAATAGTGAATAAAGTCTTGTGTGCTTGTTCTGAATCCAGAGCTCAAAAGTCGTGTCAGGACTCTGACCTGAACGTGTAGTGGGTCTGGCTGATGTACTGGTTCAGGGCTCTGACGTGGTACCCGTCTCCGTGGAAGTGTTTGTTGGCGGCAGCGTGCTGCAGCATCCGGGCGACGGAGCCCAGGATGTGACGCTGCTCCGGCTGCAGGGAC
Source organism: Lycodopsis pacificus (assembly GCA_028022725.1). Lineage (NCBI taxonomy): Eukaryota > Metazoa > Chordata > Actinopteri > Perciformes > Zoarcidae > Lycodopsis > Lycodopsis pacificus. Next base: position 29,307,748 of record CM051695.1, read on the forward strand.
GAGCCGGCGGACCGGTCCACCACGTCAAAACCGTCCGGGGCCACGATGGCCGGGTTCATGTAGCGATAGTAGACCAGGTTACCAACAATCTGAGGGACAGGAGGCAGTGAGACAACTCTGACACTGGTGGTGGATTATGGGGCTGGTACTGGTTGAGGCTCTGTCTAATTCCTGGAGCCTACCTTGTAGAGTTCGTCCTCGCTGGCTTCAGGGAACTTTGCCTTCAGAGCGTCTCTGAGAACCTTCGCTGTGTAACGTAATCCATAACTACAACAAACACAAAACACACAACATTAATGTGATGTCTGTGGAGGTAAAGGGCGGAGGCCTCCGGTAGTCTGATGAGGCCTCCGGTAGTCTGATGAGGCCTCCGGTAGTCTGATGAGGACTCCGGTAGTCTGATGAGGCCTCCGGTAGTCTGATGAGGACTCCGGTAGTCTGATGAGGACTCCGGTAGTTTCTGGAGGCCTCCGGTAGTCTGCGGAGGCCTACGGTAGTCTGATGAGGACTCCGGTAGTCTGATGAGGACTCCGGTAGTCTGATGAGGACTCCGGTAGTCTGATGAGGCCTCCGGTAGTCTGATGAGGCCTCCGGTAGTCTGATGAGGCCTCCGGTAGTTTGCGGAGGCCTACGGTAGTTTGCGGAGGCCTACGGTAGTTTGCGGAGGCCTACGGTAGTTTGCGGAGGCCTCCGGTAGTCTGATGAGGCCTCCGGTAGTTTCTGGAGGCCTCCGGTAGTCTGATGAGGCCTCCGGTAGTTTCTGGAGGCCTCCGGTAGTCTGATGAGGCCTCCGGTAGTCTGATGAGGCCTCCGGTAGTCTGATGAGGCCTCCGGTAGTCTGATGAGGCCTCCGGTAGTCTGATGAGGCCTCCGGTAGTCTGATGAGGCCTCCGGTAGTCTGATGAGGCCTCCGGTAGTCTGATGAGGCCTACGGTAGTTTCTGGAGGCCTCCGGTAGTCTGATGAGGCCTCCGGTAGTCTGATGAGGCCTCCGGTAGTCTGATGAGGCCTCCGGTAGTCTGATGAGGCCTCCGGTAGTCTGATGAGGCCTCCGGTAGTCTGATGAGGCCTCCGGTAGTCTGATGAGGCCTCCGGTAGTCTGATGAGGCCTCCGGTAGTCTGATGAGGCCTACGGTAGTCTGATGAGGCCTACGGTAGTCTGATGAGGCCTCCGGTAGTTTCTGGAGGCCTCCGGTAGTCTGATGAGGCCTCCGGTAGTTTCTGGAGGCCTCCGGTAGTCTGATGAGGCCTCCGGTAGTTTCTGGAGGCCTCCGGTAGTCTGATGAGGCCTCCGGTAGTCTGATGAGGCCTCCGGTAGTCTGATGAGGCCTCCGGTAGTCTGATGAGGCCTCCGGTAGTTTCTGGAGGCCTCCGGTAGTCTGATGAGGCCTCCGGTAGTTTCTGGAGGCCTCCGGTAGTCTGATGAGGCCTCCGGTAGTTTCTGGAGGCCTCCGGTAGTCTGATGAGGCCTCCGGTAGTTTCTGGAGGCCTCCGGTAGTCTGATGAGGCCTCCGGTAGTCTGATGAGGCCTCCGGTAGTTTCTGGAGGCCTCCGGTAGTCTGCGGAGGCCTACGGTAGTCTGACGAGGCCTACGGTAGTCTGACGAGGCCTACGGTAGTCTGACGAGGCCTACGGTAGTCTGACGAGGCCTACGGTAGTCTGACGAGGCCTACGGTAGTCTGACGAGGCCTACGGTAGTCTGACGAGGCCTACGGTAGTCTGTGGAGACCTACGGTAGTTTGTGGAGGTTGGAGGTGATGGCTTTGAAAACTCGGTCTGTCAGGTTCTTGAGGTTGATGATGGCGATGTCGATGCGTCTCTGGACTTCAGGGTGACTCAGAGCGTCTGCAGGTGAAACCTCGTACGGCAGAGAGCTGCAGGGACACAAACGGGGGAGTCGAGTAAAGAAAGATGCACTGGTCACAAAGACAGATGTCCACAGACATCTGCAGCCCTGCAGGTGAATCAGTGTCTGTTCAGACCTCTTGTGTCCGGTCTGGGTCTCCGTCTGGTTGATCCAGGTCTTGTAGACGTCCACCGGGTCGGTCCTGATGCTTAGAGTCCGGTCCAGCAGGACGTCCTGCAGAGCCGGACCCAGAGACTCCCGCAGGGCGTTCTGACCGCGAGCGTGACGGTAAAAGTTCACCAACATCTTGATGACGGTGGGATTTCCTGTGACCACGTCCTGAGGCTGCTCCACCTTCAGTCTGACACCATCACACAGGTAAAGGTTACAACACAGTCACAGTGTGTGTGTTAATGTGTGCGTGTTGTGTGTGCATCACCTGATCTCGTATCGCAGCGCCTCAGTGAACAGCTGCAGCAGCAGGAAGGCCTCTCTGCAGTCGGAGCCGTAGTTAAACAGACTGAACACAAACATCTCCATGAAGGAGGTGGAGCGACTCTGAGGCATCAGGAAGATCAGCTGAGCCAGGTAGAGAGGCTGAGTCTGAAACAACACACACTCCCTTAAGATAAGCAGGTACAACAGGTGTGTGTGTCTCACCTGCAGCAGGTACAACAGCTGATGTGTGTGTGTGTGTGTGTGTGTGTGTGTCTCACCTGCAGCAGGTAGAACAGGTGTTGGTAGGCTTCCAGTCTCTCTCTCCTCTCTCTGCTCAGAGCCTTTAGTCCTTTACTTCTCTCCAGGTCCATCATGTCTGACAGCTGCTCCTTGTTCTTCTTCGTCAGCTTCTTACAGTGAGACACCACTTCCTGTTAAAGAGAGAGCTTCGTTAACGAGGACACAACCACTAACGAGGCATGATGGGGTCTGGTTTATGTAATCTGGGTAGGAATTACCTGCAGTGTGGCTCTGTTTCGGACCAGCAGGCCGATCTTCAGGTCCATCAGGTCCAGGTCTGCCTCCAGCTGTCGGTTGAAGCGGATGCTCCTCACCACCTCCTCCCTCAGACGCAGTTGCTCCGCCTCCTCTCTGATGTCGGCGTCACCCAGGTCGAGCAGGTGAACAAACCTCCTGACCACAGACAGGGGGGGTGCGGCCGAGTGCACTGAGACAGGTGAGAGGAGGGGCCATTAATGCTCACAGCTGTTCCAATCACAGGTAACCCCTCGTTAGCGGTCCCTCATTAGTGAACTCACCCAGCATCCTGTACTGGTCTCGAGCTCTGTTGGCTCTGAAGAAGGCCTGGATCTTTACGACAGCACCCACCTGTGGGACGGACGGACGGACGGACGGGCACACACACACACACACACACACACACACACACACACACACACACACACTTCTCAGATCTGTTCCAAGTGTGGACACAGTACAGTGTGAATCTGAGAAATCAGGACGACTCACATGACTTCTGAAGAAACTCAGTCGAGCTCGATATTTCCTCCTCGCAGACCACATCTTCACAAACGACTGGATCTGTGAATAAAAAACGTTAACGTTAACCGTCAGTGTAAATAAAGTTTATCGTTAACCATCACAGTGTAAATAAAGTTTTAACGTTAAACTTTATTTACACTGTGATGGTTAACGTTAAACTTTATTTACACTCTGATGGTTAACGTTAAACTTTATTTACACTCTGATGGTTAACGTTAAACTTTATTTACACTGTGATGGTTAACGTTAAACTTTATTTACACTGTGATGGTTATCGTTAACCATCACAGTGTAAATAAAGTTGTACTGACTCAGTAGAACATGTGTTTCTAGTCTCTCATCATGTTTCATTGTAAACAACCAATCAGAGGAGAGCTAGCAACGTTAGCAGCACCGCTAACGGCTAACCAACGGAGGTTCACTTCAGCTACACTATGATGCCTTCAGGCTCTGCTCAGTGAACATGAGTACTGGCTGAAGGTTCATTATGACGTCATCATGATGTGTTCACATGTCATCTGTAAAATGTAGTTTTGGTGATGAACTAGAATGAATCCAGTAGTTTGAAGATGTTTTCACGTTAATATAAAACAGATATTAGAGATGAACTAGAAAAAGCATTTCCTGCTGAAAATGCGTTGGAATGCTGAAAACTGAAATTAATTGCAAAAACATTGCTGAAAATAGATATCCAATTCAAAAACAATTGCATAAAGCTGAATAATTCAAAAAGTTTAAAGATTACAAAGATGAAGTCATATCGCCCCTCTCCTGAAAGAGCTGAACATTTTGATATTCAAACTGTTTCTGTAGCTTAAAAGAATTCCATCGGTAGTGATATTTGTTGTAGTAGTACTAGACGTTGTAGTTGTAGTAGAAGTATTATCAATGTCATCGTGACATCATCCTACTGTTTCCTCAGCTTGAGCAGCACTCTCCATGACAAGCAACGGTATCGCCACCTTGCTGGAAACAATATAATAATGCCACAAATCGCTATGATCCAACAATGTGTGTTGTCATACACATTGCCCAAATCCATGGCCCGGACCGTGCCGTTTGTATTACAACAGCGCGCTGAAATCAGGTGTATTCTATATGGCATAATAACTGATGGATGATAGTCGTTCCTTTGCAAAGCTGAGGAGGATGAAGGTAAATGCTTGACCATCTACAGGACGTTCATGACATTCAATCCATGTAGAAGGGAGATGAACAGGGCCCATCAGGTTTTCTATTTAATGCCAACGCAGAACAATCACAGATTTAAGCAAGCTGGTATGTGAGGGCTCACTGTGGACTAATAATGGATTACCTAATGTCTCTGTATACTGAATATATAAAGTCATGTTCCTATAGGGCCTGCATTATATTAGTGGATTACTACAGAACGATACTATCAGCATTATATGAACAAAGGTTATTTGTACATTAAGGTCTCATTCAAGATCACAAAGCGTGTGTATAATCGTGTCTATTGGTCACTTTCTGTTACAGATTTACACATTGACACATAAAGTGGCCAGAATAATAATTGAACAGCTTTAGCTGCTGGTAAAACTAACAAACCGTTATAAAACACTCTGACTGTAATGTTACCACAGCAAACATATTGTTGTCAGGATAGTTTGATGAGAAAGACTCGTTTTACATTAGAAATAACCTGTTAATTAGCTTAGTGGTTTATTGTCAGTTTAATAGAGAGATGAAGTCACGCCCTTTACAGTGTCCTGTGGGACTTTACTTTATAACTCGACAGTTCGATCCTTGGCTGGGACGTGTCATGTGTTGAAGTGTCCCTGAGCAATACACTGAACCCCTAACAGCTCCCCGGGCGCCTGTCATAGTCAGCCCACTGCTCCCGATATACAGGGATGGGTCAAATGCAGAGACACATTTCCCCCTTACCGGGATCAATATAGTATAATAAATAAATAAATAAGAACGACTATGTATAGCAGCTAACGGCGAGAGATAAATGTTTATTTCATCCAGTTTGAATTGTGCTATGAATTACACATATGTTTGTGAATTTAATATTTATTTTGCAAGTCAAGAAAGTCTCAGATTGTCAGACATTTGTCGTATCGTTTAGCTTTGTGTGAAACCGATCAGTGAACTAATCTCTGGTCTAGCATCATGCACGTCAGCTGCACGGCCGTTACCTTGGCTTGCTAGCTAGCTCGCTAGGTAACTTAGCTATATCCATCCACACATGTACCTTATCATACATGATGTGTTTTATCTGCTACTGTTCTTATCAGCCGGGAAGTAGAGAACAGGCAAGGCCTGTTGTTCATGCAAGTACAGTCTTTAGAAGTATTAGACTTCAACAGTTTGACAACAAAATATTCCTTTCTTGACTTACGAATTAATATTTTAAATTGACAAACATATGATATGTGTAATTCATTCAGAAAATTCCGTAATCACGGACGCTGACAACGCATGTAATACATGACTTCATTCTTCACTCGTCTTTTTAATTCTTCACAGTTCATTTAGTTTTTTCGCCCTCTGGCGTTTCTGAGAATAATGCGCGCACAGCACATGGAGTATAATTGGCTCCGTTCATGCTACGAGCTCGCACTACAACACGAAGCGAGACTATGAACAGTTTATAGTCCCGTAGTATACCGGAAGGAGCCGTATGACGAACGTTAGCAGCTATGCTAACAACAATACAGATTTTCTTTGGTTCACCGGGAAAATGTTTACTCTTCTTGCTTATTTTGAACCCTGTTTGCGTTAGAAACCACTTGTAATGCCATTGTAAAATGTGGAAGCTTCATTTTTAAAGTTGAGTATAGAAGCACACTGTGCTACTTACCGGTCAATGACTCAGATAACAATGTGGGGAGGTCTGGTTTGTTCCGTAGTGAAGTTAAGATGAGGCGTTTAAGGGTACTCGGAAATTGACGCACTCTAAGCTGCGCAATACACACCCATTATAAAGTCAGAAAAGGGCTGAAAATCATAAAAGTTAAATTGCTGCAGTTCAAAAAGTTTAAAAGATATCAGAAAACTGTATGTTCCGGCAATAGTTCAGGGTTTTCTCAACATTTGAAAGTTGAAATGGTGTCTGCAGCTGAAAGTATGAGGAAGTTGAAGGATTTGAAAGTTGAAGCAGTTTAAGAGGATTTGAAAATCTTCTCCATAGAAACCCATTCAAAAAAAAGTTGCTAAAAGCTTAATAATTCAAAAAGTTTAAAGGTTAGAAATATGAAGAGATATAGCACCCCTCTGCTGAAAGAGCTGAACATTTTGATAGTTGAACGGTTTCTGTAGCTTAAAATATGAAGGAGAAGAAGCGTTGCGACGAAACAGGGGGACGGAAGAAATAGTGGAATAAAGATCATAATAGTTGGAATGCTTAACAGCATTCCAACTATTATGATGTTTAACTTCATAACACGAGCTCTAAGCTCATTATTATACTTCATTAATAACAATAAGGATTATAAAAATATAATCTATTATTTCCTTATTATTTGAATTGTGTGTTTTTGAAGATGAAATGTCCAGCCATTTCTTTGTGAGACCTTGGAGGCTTCAAACATCACCTGTAGTTTGAGTCATGAGGAGGCGGGCGTTACCTTGACGACAGCTCTCCAGTTCATGTAGAGAAGCTGCAGCCGGCGTCTGTACGCCTCCTGCTGGACCAACCTCCTCCAGTGAGCCTGAACACACCGCTCACACCAGTTAGTATGATCCAGCATAAACCAGTTAGCATCATGTGGAAGTACCAGCTCACCTGGATGGTGATGACAGCAGGGGTCTGACTGCTCAGGTAATGCCGTCGAGCCGCCAGCTTCTGTCTGAGCAGGAACCCTCGACTGACCGCCTGCAGACGAGCGACGAGGGCTTCGCTGCTCCTCCAGAGGACGCTGCGACTGTGCGAGTTTGAAACGCTGCTGACTACTTCCTGTAAGGAGGTCACATGACGTCACACGGTCCCCACTGCAGGTGCGACTGTACCTGCAGTAGAACCTGACCCTCAGGTGTGTGTGTGTGTGTGTCTCACCTGTATCTGGGGCCGGTCGAGGAACACACTGTTGTTGATGAAGCCGTTGGGCTCCTCCCAGGTGCCCTCCAGTCTGTTCAGGTGTAGGTAGTAAAACGAGCCGTCGTCCAGCCGGACTCGAACCCACGGACTCCTGTTGTCTCCTGAACACAAACGGACAACGTTTACAGCTCCAGATGTTTTTGTTCTCATCAGGTGAGATGAAGTGAAGCGGGCGGTCGTACCTGAGAGCATCCTGTCCGTCAGCAGGCCGTACAGCTCTCTCTGGTAATCTGCAGCACACGAGGGATCGACGCCCTGCAGCTGGACTTCAGGTAAACTCAGGACACGGAGAGTCTGGTTCACTTTGTTCTCCTTCACAGCCTGATTCACTGCAGCTACTGACAGACACACTGAGAGACACGCACACCACCATTAATAACAACAACAATACACATTCATGGAGCAACTGAATAATTACACGAAAATAATAACAACAAGCTGTGATCAATAAAGACCAGGACTCACTCTTCAGAGTTTTCTGACTCTGCTGATTGGCTCTCTTCACTGCCTCCTGGATATCAGCTAACCACAGCTCAGCTCCTGGCTCTCTGCTCACCTGATTGGAAAAAAAAGAAAAAAAAAAAAAATTCAGGTTCATTCAAATCAACTCAACGTTAAAGATCAAGTTCAAGTCGGAGATGTCGGTTTGAATCCCTGTTTAGCTGTGATTGGTCGCCTGTGATTAGCTACCTGAGCTTTGTGATGCCTGGTTCTGTTCAGCAGGCTCAGGTATCTGCAGGTGTTGGCAGGTAGAACCTCCTCCACACCACAGGAGGGCAGCAGCAGCGCAGACAGCAGCTTCTGAGCGTCTCCTCTCAGCACCGCCTCGTTCACCAGGCCGACAGACAGCAGCTCTGGAGGTCACACAGAGGTCACACAGAGGCCAGGTGGAGGTCACACAGAGGCCAGGTGGAGGTCACACAGAGGTCAGGTGGCGGTCACACAGAGGTCAGGTGGAGGTGTGTTTTGCTTACGTTGGTGTTCGTCCTGCACAGAGTTGTTGACCGAGTTGATTCCTTCCTGCAGCTGATTCCAGGTCAGCAGATCTCTGCTCACCTGCTGCTTCACAGCAACCAGACGCTCAAAGTACCTGATGATGACATCATCACCACCATCACCTTTACATTCCCGTTACGAACGTACCGGTTTACATTTTATTGATATGTATATAGGGAGGATCAGGTCGACGGAGTCGTACCCGTCCAGCAGGGCGTGGTCCACATCAGAGAGTCCTGCTGACGGACTGACCAATGACGAGCTGAACTGCTGCAGATGTCCCGCCTCCAACGCCTGATTGACAAGAGCGACGGCTGACAGCATCTCCACGGCAACAAACAGCTCCTCCTGCTGCAGCTCCCCCTGGTGGAGACAGACAGGAAACACTCATTAAAACGGCATTCATATTATTGATTATGTCTCTGGTCCAGGATCAGAACTTTGATGCTCCTGGTGGATATAAAAAATAAACTGGAGGGCTGTACCTCAGGTGTATGTCAGGTGTATGTCAGGTGTACCTCAGGTGTATGTCAGGTGTATGTCAGGTGTACCTGGGCGGTCTGTCTCTGCAGCAGCTGCAGCTCTCTGTGATAAAGAGTCGCAGCGAATGGAAACACTTCTGGAAGCTGGAGGTCAGCGGTCATCAGGCAGCTCACGGTGCGTCGGGGGTCACTGAGACGCAGCGAGGCGTTAACACTCTGCACCGCTGCATTCACTGACACACACACACACACACAGTAAGTGGTGTCAGGGTACCTGTGGTGAGTTGAAGTGGTGTTAGTCCAGTATGGACTGGGACAGACCCAGGTGTGTGACTTACTGGTTCTGGCTCTCTGGGCGTCCTGGTTGACGATGGTCACACCTTCCTGCAGCTCTTCAGGCTCCAGAGGATCCACACATCCCTCATCCTGGGGTCAGAGGTTAAACCAGATCCACTTTAATTTTGTTACCACACTGAAGTGTTTTATCCGATGAGGTTAAAATATGTTGTTGTATTTCTGTGTGTATCAGTATTTGCATGAGTACCAGGGCGTTCTGCTGGCGGTCTGCTGACAGCTGGTCCAGGTACCAGGGCCCGTTGTCAGTACGGAGGCCCCTGAGGGCCAAACATGGTAGCTGCAGAGCGGAGAGCAGAGCCAGTTCATCTGCAGAGTCCAAAGCTTCATCCACCTGCTCCACCGCAGACCGGACTGAGGGAGAGATCATCAATCTTTATCTTATAAATATATATAGGAGACGGACAGGTGAGGAGACGGGCAGGTGAGGAGACGGGCAGGTGAGGAGACGGGCAGGTGAGGAGACGGGCAGGTGAGGAGACGGGCAGGTGAGGAGACGGACAGGTGAGGAGACGGGCAGGTGAGGAGACGGACAGGTGAGGAGACGGGCAGGTGAGGAGACGGGCAGGTGAGGAGACGGGCAGGTGAGGAGACGGGCAGGTGAGGAGACGGGCAGGTGAGGAGACGGGCAGGTGAGGAGACGGGCAGGTGAGGAGACGGGCAGGTGAGGAGACGGGCAGGTGAGGAGACGGGCAGGTGAGGAGACGGGCAGGTGAGGAGACGGGCAGGTGAGGAGACGGGCAGGTGAGGAGACGGGCAGGTGAGGAGACGGGCAGGTGAGGAGACGGACAGGTGAGGAGACGGGCAGGTGAGGAGACGGGCAGGTGAGGAGACGGGCAGGTGAGGAGACGGGCAGGTGAGGAGACGGGCAGGTGAGGAGACGGGCAGGTGAGGAGACGGGCAGGTGAGGAGACGGGCAGGTGAGGAGACGGGCAGGTGAGGAGACGGACAGGTGAGGAGACGGGCAGGTGAGGAGACGGACAGGTGAGGAGACGGACAGGTGAGGAGACGGACAGGTGAGGAGACGGACAGGTGAGGAGACGGACAGGTGAGGAGACAAACTCACCGTTCACGAGGTTGATGTTGTTCTGGATTTCTCTCCGAGTCAGAAACTCTTCGTAGATATCTTTCTCCTCTTGATCTCCACACTGACACACACACACACACACACACACACACACACATTAGACACAGCTGGACTACAGACAGAGTTTCCTGATTGGTCAGAGTCTGGTCTCTCACCCTATTGGCTGCCTTCTCCTTCTTCCTGGCTTTGGCCTGCTGCAGCACCTCCTGATAGGCGCTCAGCAGCGCCTCCTGCAGGTCAGTGATCAGGGCGTTAGGGTTCCTCAGAGCCTCCTCCGTCACCTCCAGATGACCTCTGTCTACCGCCTCGTTGATGGCGATCACCGCTGCATGGCCTGATGGGAAAACAGAGTTACCGCCTCCTCCTCCACGGTGTGAGCTCACAGCCAATCACATCTTCTCTCTCTCTACCTGCAGCCTCGTCCTCTGACAGCTCATTGGCCAGAAGTCCTCCGATCTTGTTGAACGCCGGCATCTGGATTCCATATTTATCCAACTCTGACTTCATGTTGTTGATCTCCTCCTCTGAACACACACACACACACACACACACACACACACACACACACACACACACACACACACACACACACACACACACACACACACACACACACACACACACACACACACACACACACACGTTGATGCTGCGCTCCTATCGGTACTACCTGTCCGACTGCCTGCCTGTCTCTCTGTCCGTCCGTCTGTCTCTCTGTCTGTTCGTCTGTCTCTCTGTCTGTTCGTCTGTCTCTCTGTCTCTCTGTCTCTCTGTCCGTCCGTCTGTCTCTCTGACCGTCCGTCTGTCTCTCTGTCCGTCTGTCTCTCTGTCCGTCCGTCTGTCTCTCTGACCGTCTGTCTCTCTGACCGTCTGTCCGTTCGTCTGTCTCTCTGTCCGTCTGTGAGGAATCATATCCACCTGTGAACTTGACTTTTCCATCGAGGTCGTGGATCTGAGGAGCCAGACCCAGTCTGTACAGGTACAGGCTGCAGAGAGACAGGTAGAGAGAGAGACGGGCTGTTAACAGAAAGATGTGGAGACAGACAGGTGTAGAGACGGACAGGTGAGCTCACCTGAGTGCGTGGATACAGTAAACAGCTCTCGGCATGTTCTTCTTGTCGTAGACGTCTGTAGTTTCTGGATAAAAGATCTGAAAACAACAACAACCAGTGATCAATAGATCAATACTCTGATCACTGGTCAATACTCTGATCACTGACCGCTGGCAGGCCGAGTGTCGTCATGGCGATCCTCCAGTGGTTGATGTTGTCAGTGTGACGGAACTGAAGACCGACCGCCTGATGATCAATAACAGCTGATTAGTGACACGTTCACTGTGTGTGTTCACACACTGTGTGTGTAAATATTGTGTTTTAATATGTGTGTGTTATAGACCTGGTACCGGAGCTGGTCCTGGTTAGTGTGTGTGTGTTATAGACCTGGTACCAGAGCTGGTCCTGGTTAGTGTGTGTGTGTTATAGACCTGGTACCAGAGCTGGTCCTGGTTAGTGTGTGTGTGTTATAGACCTGGTACCAGAGCTGGTCCTGGTTAGTGTGTGTGTGTGTTATAGACCTGGTACCGGAGCTGGTCCGGGTCGTAGATCTTCTTCACATTGACGGCCTTCGGAGCGAATCGATGACCCAGTTTAGCCAGAACCACTCCGTTCCTCAGAGCCTCCTCCAGCTCAGTGGGAGCAGGAAGCTCCTCCCCCAGACACGCCTCCATCCACCTGAGGAAGTGATGTCATATGTGACACAACACAGTGAAACTATGCATGAGCCTCCAAAGAAGAAGAACCAGTTCAGTGTGGACCTGGACCAGGTCTGAGTGGACTTTACTGACCTCTTAGCCTCCTCCAGCCTGCAGAGGTACTGATAGGCCACATTCTGGATCCTCTGTTCATCCATCTGCTCTGCTGTCAGACGCTCATCTACACACACACACACACACACACACACACACACACACACACACACACACACACACGAAAGCTAGTTCATCCGTCTTTCCTTTACAAGCAGGACAATTATTTCTCTTTATTTGAGGAAAGTTCATATTTGTGTTGTCAGATTTCACTATGGCCCTGACATTCTGTCTCTTGTGTGATCATATACTGCATGCAAGCAGAACTACAGAGCAGAACCACACTCGTTCTGGTTGAACCGTCTGAAACAATGGATTCAAACATGACACACTCCCCTTGGGGCTCAGCCCCCTTTCTGTGGATCCTAGAGACGCCCCTGGTCTGGACAGTCTTTTTCTCAACAGGTAGATCTTGCGCGTCACCGAGGGAGAGGTCGGGCTCTTGGGCTTAAAAAGGTTGCTGACCCCTGATTTAGATGAAATACTCGGCAGTCTGAATCTGTCAGACATGAAACAGTAATATTCGGTTTTAAGTGTTTGTTGATTGTACATGAAGAATAAAGAATCCACATGTTTCTGTGATGTTTGGAATAATTCATGTTAATAAAGTGAAAACATCATCCGATCTGATCAGATCAATAAGAGCACGTGTCACGATTATTCATCGGACCATAAACAACATTAAACACGTGTTATTGTTGTTTCGGTGAAACATGAAGAAGAAGGTTTGACTCACATCGTCCGGATGAATCCGCCATGTTGTCTCCGTGTCTCCGGTGGGAGAGTTACTCCGTGAATCAGACCGACGGTAAGTTTCTCAGCCGTTAATTCAAACCGTAAAAAACGTCTCAAACTCTCCGGTTCTTCTTCCTCCCGGTTCTAACTGCTCGTAGCTGCTTCCGGTCCGCAGTTTGAAAAGCTCCCCCCGCTCTCTGATTGGCCGAACGACCAGGCCGCTCCGCCCATTGGCTTGAACGTTGTCGCGTTGGATTGTGGTCCATGTAGTTTGTGTATTTTCTGTCGTTTAAATAAACATTTATGATAACGTAAGTGTTTGTGAAACTATAACTAACATTATATATATATATTTGATGGATCATTTATTCAGTTTATTCTCCTTTTTAATTTTTAAGTTGTCTCCTTTGTATCGTCCCGTCCTCATGTTGCCATGGCAACCGAGTCAAAACAGTCATCAGTTAGCATGTAGCTAATGTAGCTAGCTGCTCCATTAAACACGTCACTTATTGAAACGTATCGATCTTACATCAGTTATTGATTTGTGAGACGTCAGTCAGAGGACGTTCACCTATCAGTAAGTGATGACTCACAGAGTGTTAGCAGTGCTAGCTAGCACTGCTAACACTCTGCCAAAGGCAGGCTAGCAGGCTAGCAGTAGCTGATGCTAACAACAACGACAACAACTGTGACGCTAAGAGTAGCAGGAAGTAAAGTTTTTGATATTCTATAAATTCACTAATGATAACAATAATAATTAGATGCTATTGTAAACATTGTATTCTTAGATATTAGATAGAAACATAAATTAACCTGTGTTAAGTTATTAATGAAGTAAATTAACAGATTTCTTGACAATACAATCTCTTGTTTAATATTCATTCTCTTAAAGTTCACATTTATTTATCAGCTTTATTTATTAATCTGTTTCTGGGGTGAAAAGTGAAGAATTCAGTTTAATGTTGATGAGCTGACTCCTCCAGCAGAGGGCGCTGTTAGCTTAGCATTAGCTTTCAGCTGAAAACAACTGGAAGAGAAAAAAATAAATGAATGAATGAATGAATGAATTTTATTTATAGAGCGCTTTTCACAGACATAACATCACAAAGTGCTTAACAGAGCAGACATTTAAAAGCATAAAAAACACAATGTGACCCTAGGGTCAATAAATTACATACACAGAGAAAAATAAAAAATAAAATAAAAATGTAAAACATATTTTAAGAGCAGGTCTAGGACATGGGTTTTACTCAAACGCCAGCCTGAACAGGTGGTTTTGAGCTGGTTCTTAAAGTATTCACAGTGTCTGTGAGGCGTAGAGGTGCAGCAGAGCGTTCCAGAGCGTCGGGGCCACGGCCTCACAGGCTCGGTCACCACGGCCTCACATGGTGTGCGTGGGACAGAAGACCTCGAGCGTCTGACCTGAGAGTGCGGCGGGTGAATCGGGGTGAAGTAGATCAGCTGCATCAGCCGGAGCCTGACCGTGAAGTGCTCTGTGAGTGATGGAGGATGTTGAAGTGCTCTGTGAGTGATGGAGGATGTTGAAGTGCTCTGTGAGTGATGGAGGATGTTGAAGTGGATCCTAGAGGCTACAGGGAGCCGGTGGAGAGACCGGAGGACGGGGCTGATGTGAGACCGGCGGTTTGTCCTGGTGAGTCGTCTGACGGCAGCGTTTTGGACGAGCTGCAGGCGGTTGAGAGCAGATGCACTGAGTGATGTGAAAGTGAGTCACAGTCGTCAATGCGTGAGGAGATAAATGTGTTTGATCATCTCTAGTTCAGCTGTTGATACTACAGATCTCAGTTCACTGATATTTCTTAGATGGAAGAAACACGACGTGGACAGCTGCTCAACATGAGGGTCAACGACATGGATCCATCACAGAACATCCAGAGATTACAATGAGCAGCACAGAGTGGACCAATACGCTGCCTGATCACGGGGACAAACTCCTCTGGATCAATAAATGGGTTTATAATAACAAAAATAATGATAATTAATAACAATCATAATAATCATGATAATTAATAATAATCATGATAATTATAATAAGAATATGATTATTAGCAGGTTTAGAAGGAGATCCTCAGGTTTCATGTCTCTGTGTCTCCTCAGACTCTGTCCTGGTGAGTTCTCCTCCAACATGGCATCTGATGCGTCTCCTTCAGGTGCCGATGAGGAGGTGAAGGTGAGGAGGAGGAGGGAGTCGAGGAGGAAGGAGGCTCAGGAGGTGGACATCGAGGGGTTAACGTCTGCTGGTCATGGAGCTCTGCAGGACGGACGGACGGAAGACGCTCTGAGCTGCTTTAACATCGCTCTGAAGGCCGCACAGCAGACTGAGAGTAGTAATCAGAGTAACAACAACCTCCCGGCCCAAAGGCCAACCGGCTGCCGGACCTCCAGTTCAACCTGGCCCTGGCCCACAATGCACTGGGGCAGAGCCAAGAGGCCGCCGCCTACTTCCTGCAGGCGGCTCAGCTTTACAGCTCTCAGGGAGACGGAGGCAGTGTCCTGCATGGAGATGAGCCACTGCAGAGACCAGGTCAGAACCTGGACCTGAACCACAATCAGAACCTCAACCTGTGTGTGTGTCGTAGGACTGGTCTCTGGCAGTTCAGGGTTTCCTGCGGGCTGCAGAGAGTTACAAAGTGGCAGCCATGTTGGATTCTGCAGCCGGTGCACTGAAAGAGGCTGGAAGTCACATGATCCAATCAGATCAGTTCAGCCATGATGATGTCATCGCCGTGCTGACAGAGCGTCTGGCCAAATCCCAACGTCCCGCTCATGGACTCACGGGCTTTGAGGCGCTCACCAATTGGCGTAATTGGCCAGACTGATGCTGCAGTGCTGCTGACTGGGAGAGCACAGGAGGCGTACTCCTCGTCCACCGATGCTGATAGTGAACACGACTCATCTGTGAAGGCAGCTCGCTGACCATCACCTGCTCACGCACAGAGCCTTTACTGATCTCAGGTCTGGTGTAGGCAGGCGTAGTGGCACCGGTCCGGTTGGGGCAGTAGTACTCTGCGCGGTGCGGACCGTGTGTGTAACTATTGTCACGCGCTGGTCGGTCGACTGTGATTTGTTGAAGCTTCAGCATACAAATGCTGCGTATTGTGTTGGTTTAGCTGCACCCGTTTCAGAGGTCGTCACTTCTGACTGTCTGAAGCTGGAGGTAAAAGACTCTGATCCCGACAGGTTGGGTCCCTGCCGGCCATTCATCCGTGAAGGTGTGGTGTCGCTGGTAGGAAGTGAGACGACGGTTCTAAGGGGCTCTGGACTCTTTCATTCTGGCAGGAGTGCTTCCCTTGTCCAGCGAGTCTGATACAGGAGACTTGGTTCCTGCTCGTGGTGTGGATTTGAATGTCATGTTGGTTCCTGTGCACAAAGTGATGCTGCGTTGTAGTTTGTTCCAGGGTGAGGCTAAGCTAGCGTTGCTGTCATCCTGGGAAGCGATCTGGTTGGCGCACGTGTCTGGGCAGGTGTACCTCCGCCTGTGGTACAACCTGTGCCACTGCTGAGTGTAGACCCACGTGGACGTGATGTCCCTGAAGTGTTCACGGCCTGCGCGGTAACACCTACTGTGGCAGCTATGAAACCTGTGTCTCAGTCGGAGAAGGGAAATGTGGCAGTGAAATTCTCGCTGTCTAACTTTTCTCTGTCAACAGCTCAGTGGTCTGCTTGCAGAGCAGCAGGCTGACTCCTCCCTGGAGAAGCCGTTTCAACAGCTTCTCCCTGGGGTTGTGGTACTGAACGGTGCTGGTGGTTGTTCCCTGCAGGATTTCCTGTTGGTGAGAAGGGGGGTGCACCGGACAGTGGGAACCTGGGGCAGAAGATCCTGGACCGTTTGAGAACGTTTGATAAAGTATTTTTTTTGGGGAATTTTTTCAGCCAATCTTTGGTATTTTTGAGTTTGTTTTGCTAAAAGTGTCATGTGCAATTTTGTTTTGATACTGGGATTCCCTGCGGGACCCAGTTCTTGTGGGGGGGGGGGGGGGGTGACGGTTCCCTGCCATGTTCCTGGTTTGTGTGCGTGTCCCTTTAATGGAAGGATCCGGGAGCTTTATACTGGAGCACTGGCCCAGGTGTCTCCAGTATAAAGCTCCCGGATCCTTCCATTAAAGGGAACCGTCACAGAGCCGTTGGCAGATTTTTACCTGAAGCAGCAGAAAGCTGTTCTCCTGTATGAACAGGCTCTGACGGCACTGTCTCACTGCAAGGTAACAACAACACACCTGTGTGTTAATGAGAAGGTCAGAGGTCAAGTTGTTGGTCCATTCAAGTTCAGCCAATCAGGTCGTCCACCAATGCTGACCAATCACACTGGTGGTGTTCGGGATCGACTGGTGGATCACCTGACTGCAGCTCTACAGGTGTGATCACATGACCCAAAATACACCTCAGACTTGATGAACATTATCCTCATGAATCAGAACTCCTTTCTTCACACTCGGAGGCCACATCGTCTCAGCCCACCTGTTGGACAGCTGGCCAGGTAACATCCAATCAGCTCTCACTGTCACACCTGAGCATTTTCAACACTTTATCAACACTGAGCTCTGCTGTCCTCACAGGAGGAGTGACATCACACAGAGTCCAGGCAGACCGTCCAACCAGCAGCCAGATGATCAGAAGGGGGAGGGGCCAGGTGAGTCTCACCTGTTCCAGTTGAACGGGCACAATAAGACTGCAAACGAGACCACAGTTAAACACTGTATTTGCATAGTTTTAAATATAACTGTTTCCTGGATTCACCTCATGACTTCCTGTAGTTCTTTGACTGGGAGACAGATGCACTTCATGCTACAGGTGTTAGCTGAGGAGAGCTAAGTCATGTAAGATACGATACGTTAAGTTAACACCTCATACACTAGGTATACCTGGTACATCTGGTATGCCTCATACACATCGTACACCCGGTGCACATCGTACACATCGTACACCAGGTGCACATCGTACACATCGTACACCAGGTGCACATCGTACACATCGTACACCAGGTGCACATCGTACACCCGGTGCACATCGTACACCCGGTGCACATCGTACACCCGGTGCACATCGTGCACATCGTACACCTGGTGCACATCGTACACCTGGTACACATCGTACACATCGTACACCTGGTACACATCGTACACATTGTACACCTGGTGCACCTCGTACACCCGGTGCACATCGTGCACATCGTACACCTCGTACACCTGGTGCACCTCGTACACATCGTACACCTGGTGCACCTCGTACACCTGGTGCACATCGTACACCTGGTACACATCGTACACCTGATGCACATCGTACACATCGTACACCTGGTGCACATCGTGCACATCGTACACCTGCTGCACATCGTGCACATCGTACACCTGGTGCACATCGTGCACATCGTACACATCGTACACCTGATGCACATCGTGCACATCGTACACCTCGTACACCTGGTGCACATCGTACACCTGGTGCACATCGTGCACATCGTACACCTGGTGCACATCGTGCACATCGTACACCTGGTGCACATCGTGCACATCGTACACATCGTACACCTGGTGCACATCGTACACCTGGTGCACATCGTGCACATCGTACACATCGTACACCTGGTGCACATCGTACACCCGATGCACCTGGTTTTGTTGTGTGTTGTGAGAACAGAACCTTTAAAGAAGATGTTCCTTTGTACAGACAGGAAGTTGTGGTGATGATGTACCTGTGTGTTTTCAGGTGAGCTGTGGTCAGACAGACAACCCTCACACTGACACCTGTCAATCAAATCACACCAAAAACTATTCATGAAACTTTCATGAATAAACATTCAAATTGAAGACAAGCTGAAACACACAGATACACACACGCATACACACACATACATACACACACACACGCTCACACACACACGCATACACACACGCTCACACACACACATACACACTCTCTCTCACACACACACACACACACACGGAGCTCCTCCTCCCTGCGCTGCAGTCTGAAGGTTTCTCTTCAGAAGCTGCTGCAGTCGACAGGAATGTGAACTGATCCGGATCACACCGGCTTCTGTTCATCAGACAGGGTTCTCCAGGGTTCTCCAGGGTTCTCCAGGGTTCTCGGCCATGAGGAGGAGAAACATTCAGAGCTGCTGATCAGGTAAAGACACAAACTCTTTCACAATAAAAGCCTCAACACACACTCAGCTGATTTATATTTATAGATCAGACATGTTTATTTATAATCTTTATCTTAATTGATTTTAACTACAAACAAGATTTAAATGATTTTTACCAAAGTAACTAAGTACATTTATTATTATTTCGATTTATTAAGATTGTTCACGTCATTAAGAACTAATATTAAAGATAAGTATTAGACATGTTTTACTTCCTGTTTACTTTAAAGATCTCTTTGGATCATTATTGATCTCCTTAAAACAGTGAGGTTTATTCATTTTAATATAATAATATTTATATAATTATCACAATAAGGTGTGTGTGTATTTATCACATTGATAACTGATCAGTTTGGAAAAAATCTAATTGATTCTCTGTGGAAATAGTCTGAAATTAAAACCATATTCTAGACCTGATGAAGGTCTGTTACAGTTTTAACTCTAGATTTACAGATACGACTTACAAACAACTTCCTGGTTTGTCACATGACTGCCATTGACTTACATTGAATAACATTGACTTACATTGAATAACATTGACTTACATTGAGAAAGAGATGTCTGTTACTTCACTTCCTGCATGAACATTTAAATATCTCTAATTTAAATCATCAGGTCCTAAAAGTAGTAAAGTGCACTATCATCCTTCATTCATGTGAATGAGAACAGGGCTGGGGGCGGGGCTAAAGGAAACGCTACTGAGCATGCTCAGTAGGACAATGATGAGGAAGATCAGAAACCAAAGTCGTGGAGTCATCGATCAATAACAAGCTGCTGGGGAATAAATCAGGTATCAATCACAATGGTTTCATAATCAAGAGGCCTGCCCACAGTGTCAGCCAATCAGGGGAGGGGGGGGAGGGGCCTGGAACTCTGCTGGTCTGCGGAGAGATGTGGAGGTTTCCACGGTGACATGAGCACACACAGGTCAGGTTACAGGTGACATCGAGCTTTCTGCAGTTATTCCTGGCAGCTGGATGTGTGTGTGTGTCTATTACACACAATGTTTATGTGAGTTATTACTAACTGATAAGTAATAACTTTGAGAAGGAATCACATTCAATACAGCCCATTGTAGTTAGATTGATTGATTTGATTGATTTTATATGTTGCCTCCCTCACCACACATTTTAAAGGAGATATTTATCTCAACTTTCAGTTTTTTCAAACCCTTTTTCCTTCCGTGTGGTGCGACCCCCCCCCCCCCCCCCCCCCCAGAGGTCCAGACCCCCATGTTGACCACCAGTAAACCAAACTCTGACAGCAGGCGTTTGATGTAAGCAGCATCACCTGCTGAGCCCTGACTGACGCCTGTAGACCACCCGTCTGTCTGCCTGTTTATCTACCAGCCAACGGTCCATCAGCTCTTATTGTGACGACGACTTCCTGTCTGTGAGTGCTGATTAAAGATCAAAGATAAAAAGTCTATTCAGAGAACCTGAGCTGTTACCATGGTGATGATTCACCCTGACCAATGACGGTCCTTTAAATTGTCCAAACACACAAAACCTTTTCTTCTTCTTGTTCTCTGCAGGATGTCAGGTAACTGGTCCGTGGTGCAGCTGTCATCACTGGCTCCACCCACCAGCTATGTGGCCCCGCTCCCTCTCAACACGTCCCAGTTCCCCCCTCTCACGGACTGGGAGGCTCCCAGCTTCACCCGAGCCGCTCAGTTCCGTGTGGGAGCCACCTTCGTCCTCTTCCTGTTCGCTGCCGGCAGTAACCTCGCCTTATTGGCCAGCGTGTGGTGTGGGCGTGGCCGGCGGCTGGCATCTCACCTGCGGCCGCTGATGCTGAGCCTGGCGTCGGCCGACCTCATGATGACGTTCGTGGTGATGCCTCTGGACGCGGTGTGGAACGTGACGGTGCAGTGGTACGGAGGAGACGCTCTCTGTAAACTGCTGTGCTTCCTGAAGCTGTTCGCCATGCACGCCTCCGCCTTCATCCTCGTGGTCATCAGCCTCGACCGCCAACACGCCATCCTGCACCCGCTGGACGCCCTGAGTGCTCACCGCAGGAACCGACTCATGCTACTGCTGGCCTGGAGCCTCAGCCTGCTGCTTGCATCACCACAGGTAACGAGCGACCGCGGGTAAAGAGCGACCGCGGGTAACGAGCGACCGCGGGTAACGAGCGACCGCGGGTAACGAGCGACCGCGGGTAACGAGCGACCGCCGGTAACGCGCGACCGCGGGTAACGAGCGACCGCGGGTAACGAGCGACCGCGGGTAACGCGTGACCGCGGGTAACGCGCGACCGCGGGTAACGCGCGACCGCGGGTAACGAGCGACCGCGGGTAACGAGCGACCGCGGGTAACGCGCGACCGCCGGTAACGAGCGACCGCGGGTAACGAGGGGTAACGCGCGACCGCGGGTAACGAGCGACCGCGGGTAACGCGCGACCGCGGGTAACGAGCGACCGCCGGTAACGAGCGACCGCCGGTAACGAGCGACAGGTAATCATTAGTCATCGGTTAAATGAACTGGAAGTTAAATGAAGTGTCAAGACCTTCACATAAAAGCAGCCTTCACAATATAGAAGGACAGTGTCGAGTTAGCAGTTCTGGAATATCAGTTGAACTAATCACAGTTTCAACTTGTCTGTTTATATATATATAATACATACATACAAACAGTATATATATATATATATATATATATATATATATATACTGTATATATATATAAATATACTTTCTTTTCTTCTCCTGCTGCTCTGCGTTTTCTCTTCTCATCTTTTGAATATTTCATCCAGCAGCTGAGATCTTTACATGAGTCTTTAATATGAATCTCTAACATTAATATTTATGTCATGATAATCTGCTGAGCTGAAGGAGAAGAGATCTGTTTACAGAAGAGATCACATGATCTTTATTGTCTTGATCATCATACTTATTGTCATGAAGTCGTTCTTCTCTGTGATCCAGGTGAAAGTTCCTCCGTCAGGTGACAGAAACATGAAATCCCTGCAGGAATGTTCTTGTTTCTGATGGAGAGATTAAAGTGTGTGAAACCTCCTGCTGTTAGCTTGGGCTAACGGCTCCCCTTGGTTTCTATGAGGAATGCTCACAATGCTAAGAGGCACATCAGCTGGAAAACAGAACTGAAACAAACTGTTTCTCTGAATTGTAGCTGCAGAAACACCGTTTATTGATAAACTTGGTTTGTTCGAACTGATTGGAGCCTCTCGATGAGCTTCACCTGGACTCTACCTGAAGACGCCACCTGTCTGTCTCCCTCCAGCTGTTCATCTTCCGGGCGATCAGAGTCGAGGCCGTGGACTTCACTCAGTGTGCGACTCATGGCAGCTTCAGCCGCCGCTGGCAGGAAACGGTGTACAACATGTTCCACTTCACCACGCTGTACGTCGTCCCCCTGCTGGTGATGAGCTGCTGCTACAGCCGCATCCTGCTGCACATCCACCTGCAGCACCTGAGAGACAAAGGTGAGACGCACCGGTGACATCTGTAACACACCTGTATCGTACCTTTACATCCTGCTGCACATTCATCGGCAGCACCTGAAAGCTAAGACACACCTGTAACACACTGACAGGGTGACATCACTAACGCTGCCCCTCCCCCTCCCTCTCCCAGCAGGTGAGTCGTACCTGCGGCGCAGCGGCACCGACATCATCCCCAAGGCCCGGATGAAGACTCTGAAGATGACGGTGGTCATCGTCTTGTCCTTCGTGGTGTGCTGGACTCCGTACTACCTGCTGGGGATCTGGTACTGGTTCCAGCCCGACATGCTGCGCGTCACACCTGAGTACGTGCACCACGGCCTCTTCGTGTTCGGGAACCTGAACAGCTGCTGCGACCCGGTGATCTACGGCTTCTACACGCCGTCCTTCAAGGCCGACCTCGCCGCCTGCTGCTGTGGCACGAAGAGCGACGCTTCGCCGAGACCTGCGGACCGACCGTCCGCCGGGCGGAGTCCTCGCAGCGCAGGGCAGGAGGCGGAGCCTGCCACCAACAACCAGGCAGGAGACTGCCACCGACCAATCAGAGAGCAGGAGTTAATGATGACAACCTGAACTGGTTCAGCTGAATGTGGATCAGGACTCTGGAGTCTGGACAAAAAATCACCTCCTGCAGCTTTAAAAGGACGAAAACGTTTTTATTGTGATTCTGTTGGAAAGAGTTCAATTCATGTAGTTTTACAGTCTCTCTCACACACACACACACACACTTTCTCTCTCTCTCTCTCTCTCTCTCACTCACTCACTCACTCACTCACTCACTCACTCACTCACTCACTCACTCACTCACTCTCACACACACACACACACACACAGGCTCTGCCTCCCCTGGACGCACGTTCCTGATATGAATCAATCATGGGACATTATTAACTGTATGTGTTTCAGTTAGCGGTTAGCTTTGGATTTACTGGGTTTTACAGAGACTCTCTGTCGCCACCACAGGTCATAGGTGGTACTACACGACAGACGCGGCTAGTTGGTTAGCATGCTAACATCAGTAGATACCTCAACACTGTGATCTCATCACATTCTGATGGTGGTTCACTTATTGAATGTCTCACATTCTACACCTTCAAACTTAAAAACAAACAAATAATTAATGAATTAAAAAAATATATAGACACAAAAATGAAAACAATGTACATTAATTATCTGAAACTAAACTTAAAAAACCTCTTTATTACCGCTGGAGATTTTTAAATTTTATTTTAACACTTTTATTGAAGATAAACTTTGAATTTTCTTTGTTTTTAATGATTAATCAATACATAACAAGACGTCTGTTTTCTATTTCAATTCAGTTTTATTTGGTTTTCATGTGTCGAAACATCAGAAAGGAGAACAGATAGTGAAACATTTCAAAACCACAGAAGAAGAAGCTCAAGTTAAACTCTTCAGTCGTAGATCTCTTCTTCACGTTTCGTCTGTTCGGTTCAACCGTTTAAAGCTTTGGGGTGCTTTTCATTCATTTATTTTTTAAATGACACATTAATGAAAATAAAAGTTTTGAGAGAAAAGAAAATCAGAAACATTAAAGCATCTCTTTTCTCATTGGTTCTAGCCTTCGGTCTCTACGTTCTCTACGTTCTCTATGTCTATGGCGTGTCAACAGGATGCCTGAATTAAACATCATAAAATATTACATCTGTGGAGAATATGGCTCAGAAATCACTCGTATGTTTTATTATTAAATATGGCTCATTAGTGACTCAACCTTCAGCTGAAAACACGACATTTCTTAAATTCTACAAATTCACATCATTCAACTAACAAAAAGAATCAGAAAAAGTAAAATGGTAATAATCATAATATTATTTGCAATAATAATAAAGAATTGAAATGCTCTTCTTCACACGTTTTTCATTTTGGCAGAATTTTTCTCTAAAAATAAAACTGAAAAGAAGAAAGTTCGAGAAAAAGAACAGCCAACATTATTTTTTTATAAACATTTTAGTTTGTTTTATATTTTAGAAACACTCTGAACACAGTGACTTTGGGTCTCAGAGTCTCAAGGTCTCTGGTTCTCTGTGTCTCAAGGTCTCTGGGGGTCAGGGTCTAAGGGTCTCAGAGTCTCAAGATCTAAGGGTCTATGGCGGTCAGAGTCTAAGGGTCTCTGGGTCTCAGGGTCTAAGGGTCTCAGGGTCTCTGGGTCTAATGGTCTCCTGGTCTAAGGGTCTCTGGTTCACTGTCAGACAGAAGCTATAAAGACATTCAACCACAAACTGAACACAAAGAACTGAGGTAATATTTCAGGTATTTTGGTCTCTATCATTCAGTTATTTGGTTATTTTTTAAACTCATCCTGACACTCGGAGCTCTTCATCGTCACAATATATGAAAATATATATTCACTCCATTTCTTCCAAAGTATTAATCTGAAATATAAAAATGTGAAACTGAGTATTTATTTTGGTTTTGTTTGTTCTTCGACTCTGGAAACAGGAAGCAGAGTGAAAACAAACAGTTTGAACAGAAATTGGTGAAAAACTATTCTTATTATTTTTTATATCTTTGGACGTCGTTCAGCTTGTTTTTTTAAGAATATTTGGAAGTTTTGGCTGAAACTCTACAGAAAGCTGCTATTCATCTACGAGAAACTTTAGAAATTACTTTCAGACATTATAAGACAGAGGTCAATTTTAAAATGTCCGACGAGGCCGCACACACTGGACAGGAAGTGGGCCACCTTCCGCCAAAATAAAACATCAAAAAACTTTCATTCAAAACTCGGGACAGAAAATGGGCCGAGACATCCCGCACTGAGACGTCCACAGTGTCCACACTTTCCTGGTTCACCTCTCAGGTGACGACTAAACTCCTCAGGTGGAGGTGAGGCGTCTCCATGAAGACCAGGACAGATGCTTCTGAGGGACACGCCCTTTGTTTCGGTTTGTTCTCCAAACAGCTCCAGTGAGCTTCAGGACCCAAACGTGTTCAGCAGAGCACCTGGATCAGGGTTTTGACTGTTGAAGGTCTAGACTTTGGTCCATTATTAAGCTCCAAAAGAAAACCTAGAAGCTAACAGCCCTGAAATATCAGTAGAATTAGGTAGTAAACAAACTCCCAGACCGTTAAAGATAAGACTATGAACCGGGACACAATGCTGCTCAAAGGTAACATCTGGGGTAAGACTTTGAGACCTGAAAGCTGGGATCTGGATCAGGTTTTTTGTTATTGAGTTCTAGAAGCTAATTTAGAAGCTAATAGTCTTGATTCCCGGATTGTTAAAGATAAGACCATGACCCGGGACCCTGTTGAAGGTCAGGACTATGGTCCGTTATGGGGCTCTATAAGCTGATACCTGCATCCGCCAGAAGGTTTATAGGCTTTGGACCAGTTTGTTGGACCTCAAACGTTAAGACACTGCCAGGATGAAAGAAGACTTCGATGAGGTTTGTCTGCTGTAGAGGATCAGGACTATGTTCCACCCTCCAGAGGATTTTGGAACCTATATGCTCAGATCTAGAGCAGGTTTTGCACCCCAGACGGTTCGATCCAGGTTCATGGAGCTCAGAAGATGTTTTTTCTAATCTGAAACAGTTTTTTGGGGTCCTGAAAGCAGCACTGGAGGAAGCTGTTGGAGTCAGACAGGAAGTGTCCCTCGTGAGTCAAACAAGAACACAAAGTCAAAGCTTCTCTTTGAGGAGGACTACGATGGGACGGTCCAGGGGTCAGGGGGAGCGACATTCGGAGTTCGAATGGGTTTTGGGTGACGGTCTGGCACTGGACATCAGCATTGGTACAAAAAGGTAGACTAAGAGGCCCCAGAGGAGACCTTTGGTTTTGAGGTAGGTTAGCTTGACCAGCATCAGGAGGCTAATGGTTGCCTGTAGCTCAGGCGTTTGGCGTTGACCCTGAGGTAGCTCTCTTTGGAGGTAAAGGGTTTGGTGGGGGAGTCAAAAGGAGGGAGGGAGGGAGGTAGAACAACCAGCTGACTGTCGGCTTCCTCTACATCCTGACCTGAGGCGAACTCGGCGACACAAACAAACACTAAAAGGCTAAAGCAGCGCAGAGGAGAGTTCCTCCACAGTCACCTGCTGACCAGAGATATAATAAATCCCTTTGGTTCTGGGCCTCAGAGGACCGACGAACGACACCTGCTCAGGTATTTCACCTGAATCCACCGCTGGATCCTCTGAGGACCCGGTCTCTGGTCAGACCGGTGGAAGGCCTCATCGTCTCAGGATACTCGGCACCGACGGTGACAAAAACCCAAAAATGAACCCAAACTGAAGGAACAAAGGTTTTGGTTTCAACAGGAAGCATCCGGGACGCCACAACGGTGACGTCAGCATCTGATACCACACGGGAACCGGATCACCGGATCACTGGATCACCGGATCACCGGATCACCGGATCACCGGATCACCGGCTTCAAGGTTCTGACAAACTTTTGTTTTAAAGATCGAATCAGAAGAATTCTGCTTTGGTTTCAGTCTAAAGATGAAAATATCATGATTTGGAATCAAAGGACGTGGACATCTATGAAGTATCTCAAGGTGTTGTGAAGTATCTCCAGGTGTTGTGAAGTATCTTGAGGTGTTGTGAAGTATCTCAAGGTGTTGTGAAGTATCTTGAGGTGTTGTGAAGTGTCTTGAGGTGTTGTGAAGTATCTTGAGGTGTTGTAAAGTATCTTGAGGTGTTGTGAAGTATCTTGAGGTGTTGTAAAGTATCTTGAGGTGTTGTGAAGTATCTTGAGGTGTTGTGAAGTATCTTGAGGTGTTGTAAAGTATCTTGAGGTGTTGTGAAGTATCTTGAGGTGTTGTAAAGTATCTTGAGGTGTTGTGAAGTATCTTGAGGTGTTGTGAAGTATCTTGAGGTGTTGTGAAGTGTCTTGAGGTGTTGTGAAGTGTCTTGAGGTGTTGTAAAGTATCTCCAGGTGTTGTGAACTATCTCGTTCCCTTGTGGTATCAGATGCTCTCTGAAAGTTCCTCAGACAGACTCATCATCTCTCATATCAATAATCTCAAAAATAAACTCTAATCTCAGTCATTCATGAAGGCTGAAGTGGCTGTAAGGCTGTCAGGAGGAGAGAAGGTGACCACAGGCTGGAGGAGGAGGAGGAGGAGGAGGAGGAGGAGGAGGAGGAGGAGGAGGAGGAAGAGGAGGAGGAGGAGGAAGAGGAGTTAGCAGTGTGTTTGTGTGGTGTTTTATCCGGTGCCTGTGCCGGGCTGGACGGGTGGAGTCGGTTCAACCATGACCATCACTGGAGGAGGAGCGGAGTCACATCTCTGTGGGTGGAGCAGACAGGGACAATGTTACATGGTGAGGTGATGTCATGTGGACCAAACTACCAAAATAAGAGCCCAGATTTTCTTCTAATGTAACGTCAATGAAAACTACGACAAAAAAGATTTGTTACACGTATAAAAAGGAAAACTAGTTTGCACATTAGACATCACATGACTCTTCTCACAAGGTGGAAGTTATTACTCGTCAGCCTAGACACCAAATATTATACAGTCACATCACAATCCATCCTGAGCTGAGTTCGAAATTAACAAAAAAAATGTAAACAAAACCTTTAAGTTCCTAAGGGGCTGCCCAGAAAGGGGATCGAAACCCAGAACCCGATTAGAGGACGTAAAACGTTAACAAATGCACTAATGAGACTCAAAAACTTTACTTTTTGGATCAGGATCTGTGTGTGTGTGTGTGAATTCTTGTAGTTCTATCTTTGTGAGGACCCTTCTCTGAGCGTGGACAGTTTGTCTCGTCCTCACTTTTGGGACAAACCTTCAGGTGTCTGAGGGTTCAGACCTGGTTTAAGGTCCAACTCAGGTTGAGGTTTAGTTTAGGTCCTCACAAGTACAGAAGTACACCTGTGTGGTGTGTGTGTGTGTGTGTGTGTTACCTGGCTCAGCTCGATGCTCTCAGGTGTGTGACCTTTAGCACCTCTGACACCATTCAGAGTGGGCGGAGTCTCCCAGCTTGTTGACTTTCTGCAGAAGAAGCTGAACCCAGAACAGAGTGAGGATGATGACGATGATGATGATGATGGTGATGAAGGTGATGATGATGATGGTCTTACCTGCGTCTGTATCCCAGCAGGATGAGCAGCAGGCAGCAGAGGATGCAGGCGAAGCCGCTGTGAACGCCGACCAGCAGAGCGGACATGGAGCCGTGGGACTGATCACAGTTACAGCTGGGACCAGTAGGACCAGTGGGACCAGCTGGTGGAGACAACAAGCAGGTTAAACTGGTTCCACTGGTTTGTTCACGGGTCACAGAGAGGTCAGAGGTCACGGTGAGGCTCCTACCTGCTGCACTGTTTCCTCCCTCAGACAGAGACACGAGGCGGCGGTTGGCCGGACCGTCTCCGTTCCCGTTAAACGCCACCAGCTGGATCTCATAAACCGCTGCCGGCTCTGCAGGAAGGAAACAGTCAAACAGGCTAACGACTAGCTTAGCATAAACACTGGAGGCAGGGGGAAACTGCAGCCGTAAAACAGCTAGCATACTCAATGTTGTTTATAGCTTGGTGTTGTTAGCTGGTCATTGGTAGCCGATGTTGTTACAGCTACATGTCCGATGCTAAGCTAGTTATTTTATTTTTTGTCATATTTATCAGTTATTTTTATTTAGTGCTCAACTTATTCCAAGATGGCTACCCGACTGTTAGCCTCGTCCTCATACCTTTCAGAAAGTTAGCCACTGATGTTAAATAGTTAGCATTAGCGACTGTTGATTTAGTCGACACTTCTGTCATTCTTTTAAATCTAAATTAATTTCATTTGAGGTTGACAGGAACATTTTTCCACTGGGCTGTTCGTTAATACACTGAACTTGTATTAGCATGATATCAAATGTTTAGCCTAGCTTAGCACAAAGAACTGGAATCAGGGGAAAGCTACTAGTCTTCCAACAACCACAAAGTATTCACCAGCGTTTTATTGTTTTTTATCATATTATGTTTGATGATATGCTAGCTTCAGGCTAATGTTTTAAACCTAGTTTTAATGTTGTAACTACCTATATTAGGCTGTTAGTGAGACACAGTTAGCCACACAGTAACCATTATCCAGCTAAGTAAACATTAGCATAATAGCAACAAGCTAAATCAAATAACTTGCAGTTGTTCATTGATCAGAAAAATGTAAAAGGAGACATTAGCAATTTAGCATTGGAGCTATTTGTTTGTTTGTTTGTTGCAGAATCTTGTTTACTACACCAGCTGACTGCTGGACTGGTTAGTTAACGAACTAACGTAACGGTGGCCTGCCTCGGTCGGCGCTAGCTGCTATAGGCCCGTCTCGAACGATTCCGTCGTGACGCCCTTTCCGGTCATTTTCTTCGGCGATCGCCAACCAAACGTAAATAATATTAATTCATACATATCAAATAATCTACGTGTCAAATTTCATGAATATATATGTACGTTTATATGTCTAAATACTATAGGAAAGTGACTTTGATGAGAGAAAGCAGAAAGAACGCTCGGGCGACGCTTAAACGGCTCAAACGGAAATTAAGGAGCTTTTATTGCATCATTTGGAGTTGTTGAAGCGTGATATCTTATTGTGAAGGACAGAACTACGGTCCCGGATGTGTTGACAGCATTGATGGTCATTTTTGCGACCCTGGAACAAGCGAATATCCCCGAAAAAGCCAGTGTTTACAACGAGGATAGAAGTCTGTACGGATTAGGCCACAGCGGTGCACGGCTAATTCACCCGTGTTAGCATCGTTTTAACGACTCTGGTAAAGGCAAAGCTAACTGTAATAATTACAACAATATTTCGTTTGAAAGGTACGAAGTTTAACTTCAGTTTAACACCATTAAATCAACTGAAAACATTACACGATCATTTTTATCAACATTGTATTGAAACATTAGCTAAAAACTGTCCGGTTTGGGATACAACTCTGTTAACTGGATAACTAACTGTGAATTGTTGCACTGTTCCTTTAACTGACCCAGGTGGGAGATGGAGTGGGTGTTGATGTGTCCCGGGAAGGTCTCCTGCCCGTGGACTTCTGGGTTGGAAACCCCACGGTACTCCAGTCTGAAGCCCTCCAGCTTCCCTGGCTTACTGGGCAGCTCCCAGTACACCTGCATGGCCGTCTGGTTCAGGACCTTAGTGAAGAAACTGGGAGAACTGGGAACTGTGGGACAGACAGAGACAGACTGTATTTACATGTGGAACGATATTTAAGGTGGACAGCGTCAAAGTGTTTAAGGTGGACAGTGTTTTAAGGCGGACGTACCGCCCCCCTGTGTGGTGGCAGTGATGGCGTTGGACTGCTGGCTTCCTCCCAGAGCGGAGTAGGCCTTCAGGTAGATGGAGTAGGTGGTGGCTGCTTCCAGGTTGATGAACTCGTGTCTGAAGGTGGTCTTACTGACAGCCTCCTGCAGCTCGGCACTGTCTGGCTCTGAGGAAGTCAGAGGTCAGAGGTCAGGGAGAACAACAACAACAAAACAAAGTCCCGCTGAACCTGGGCCCCGTTCCTCGTACGTGGCTAACTGAGTTAGCCGGATCATTGTCAGGATAAGATGACATAAGTCAGGCTTTTCGGTTCCACGAAGCAAGTTTGGCAAAATCACCATGGCAACACATCCATAAGCTGGAACCTGCTCCAGCGCAGGCTCAGTGAAGGTAGCTGGATAAGCTGCCCCTCCCCCGGAAAACATGGCCGCTCCTGTCACACACGGTAGTCTGATGCGCTTGCGCATCTACTGCGGGTTATACGGGAGTTCATGAAACGCAGGTAAAGTGAGACACACGTGATCCTTAAAGCAGCGGAGCAAACTCAGAAGCCTCTATTGCATCATGTGCAGCTCCTTCATCACAGATCCACTGATGAAGGAGGAGATTAGTGAGATCAGCGTTTTATAGGGAGAGAGTTCTTCCACATCGCCAACATCCGTCATCACATCACGATGACTTCCTCTACGAGCGCTGTCCATTCTGCCCACAAGGAATCATTGATTCACAGAGCTTCTGCAGCAGACCTTGAACGCCACACTGCCTGTCCACAGACCGGATGCAGCCTTGAGCTGCTGTGCGCGTGCTGCGTTGTTGTGGTGGCGGCGATGCGGAGAACATGGGGAAAGCCGCTGCATGCCGCGCTGCACTCATCATGATATGACGTGTTATTAGTGCAGCAGCAGATCATTACTGTAGAACATGATGAGAACAGAGAGAATCACACACTATTGATCTTCACTGCTTCAGTTGATTGAATGTCTGATGATGAATAACACACACACAGACTCACACACACACACACACTGCTAGTTCTACATGTGATCTACACACACATGTACACACACACACACACATAGTGCATGAGGCATACATACATATGTATCATATTAATGAGCATCATCAGATCCTCGTTGGGCTTGTTTTTATGATTGTGAAAGAGTTGAGATCATTATTGTCGATAGATCTCATTGGATGATGCATCATGAAGTCTACTGCCAGCAGCACATTAAAGACGTGTCATGTGATTGGTCGGGGTGATGAGGCATTAAAATGAGCCGATACGTTCACACACTGACGTGCAACGTGTCTGATATGTGGCCGTGCTTCTCGTCTCGTGCTCTCAGCGGTGCCGCTGTTATATTTTGCCGTGATGACGTCTTGACTTCCTCGTCTGCGTTCATGATCATCTCCTGCTGGTCAGCGGAGAACAAAGAGGCTCTTTCTTTCACTTTGTGCT
This sequence comes from Lycodopsis pacificus, assembly GCA_028022725.1. Lineage (NCBI taxonomy): Eukaryota > Metazoa > Chordata > Actinopteri > Perciformes > Zoarcidae > Lycodopsis > Lycodopsis pacificus. The sequence continues at coordinate 29,339,990 of CM051695.1, forward strand.
GTTAGAACGTCATGGTGTGGGTGATCCACGCTTCCCCC